>OZ059853.1:18466987-18939954 GCA_964057195.1 Orthosia cruda
ATAGAGAGGTTTGTTTGCCGCCAGCAAACGTGAACTCTTGCAGCCACTGCGACAAACTCTTCACCGATATCTCCAGCTTGGAATTCCATACGCGAATCTTCCACCCGCAAGCTCAAATCGCTGACTCCAACATATCGTCTACGAACATCGATGACGAAGCCGTCTCATTTAAATGCGACCATTGTGACCGCGTCTACTACAGCGACAGATCTTTAAAACATCATATTAAGCTAAAACATACCTCCGACGAGCAGGTCGAATGTGAAATGTGTGGCAAAATTTGCAGTAACAAGTATTACCTCGCTGCACATATTAAAATAGTTCACAACAATGATTCTTGGTCCCGTTGTGAATACTGTGACAAACAGTTTAAATCTAAACGAAACATTAGAAGACATATTGAGTACACTCATTTAGGCATGCAAAGATACAAGTGCATCGAATGCGAGACCTTGTTCAAAGAAAAACGGAGCTTAAGAAAGCACGTGCGGACTAAACATCCTGATTCGGCTTCGTTTCCCCAGTGTCATATATGTTACAAACGATTCGAATCGGCCAAATCTTGTAAAATACATCTGAAACTTGTGCATTCTTTTAACATGAACACCTACCCGTGTCACTTATGCTCCGTATCCTTTAGTTCGAACGAAGCTTTGAGTATACACTTACAGACAAAGCATCTAGCCGAAGACCAGATATACAAATGCGAAGAGTGCAATTTAGTGTTCAAAGGGCAGGAAAAATTTGACGCACATAACGATGTCTGCCACGTCAGCTTAGTCCCGGCGATCAAGCAGAAAGTGTTACCACGATGCATTCTCTGCATGAAGGATTTTAGTACCCGCAAAACTTTGAAACGACACATTAAAAAGTTCCACGAGGAATTCGATGTGGATGAATTAGCAACATTCGGTTCTAGACGGAGAACTTTTACAGTGGATTGCGAGGACTGTATCAAGAACTTCAGCGACGATTTTCATTTGAACGTATACAACAAAATCAAGCATTTAAGAGACTCTGAAGTGTTCAAGTGCCCTACTTGCTTCGAATCCTACAATTCGTTAGAATTCGCGATTCAAAGATATAAGGTCTTAAACGCCGATGCTTGTAAAAGCAAAATGATCCTAAGTGAGCTGTGTACCGCGGAAATGAGTGAGGAGGAGAATGATTTCTCTAGCTTCGGAGCTTTGCATGATATGCTGCCTGAAAGTACGACCGGGGATCTGAATATAAAGTGTGAACCCCTTGAT
Source organism: Orthosia cruda (assembly GCA_964057195.1). Classification (NCBI taxonomy): domain Eukaryota; kingdom Metazoa; phylum Arthropoda; class Insecta; order Lepidoptera; family Noctuidae; genus Orthosia; species Orthosia cruda. The sequence continues at coordinate 18,468,238 of OZ059853.1, forward strand.
GATGTGTTTGTGAGCGATATCAAGATGGAACCAGATTCACCGTAATTAAAGCTTAAGTAGAACTTTTAGACGTTCGAGACATAAGAATTTTTTAATAGAAATACCCAATAATATAACCAATAAAATTTATAATTTCTTTCACTGCCTAAAATGTAGGCAATAAAAGTCACTAAAAAAGTCGCCGCCAGATAACAAAACAATAAAAATTATTGATCCCGTGTGTATCTTACGAAACTTGAAAAAATGTTTTTTTTTGTTTGTTGCAATATTTTGGTCTCCAATGAAAGGGTATAGGCGTAGAACCATTTAACCCTTTAAATCATGTAAATCGGTCCACGAGTTTATGAGATATTAACTCATTAATCATTACTGAATGCCAAGTGAAAGGGTCACGGACGCCCCTTACCCCGATACGTTTGTTTTGATCGTATTAGCGACACTGCCAAACTTTTTTGTCGTATCCTTTGGAAATATTGGAATACATTGGTAGACGGGTGATAACGACTTTTTTTTTGTTATCTGGCGGTGACTATATAGCAACTATTTAATCATAATTTTAATTAAATCCTATATATAATTTAAGTTTGACTGATATTGTTATAGATAGAATACACTCAATAATTAATCTAATTTAAATAACTATGTTAAAATGTTGTGGCGATTTCAGACATATACCTACTATAAGTCCAGGCAGTGGCGGCCTTAGGGTATTATTAATGCTTAAGGGCGGTATTCCGTAAGTGAATACGGCAACGCAAAGAGTTTGACCCCTATTCAATCGACCAATCACACAGACGGAAATATACTTACGCAATACGGCTGCCGGGCTTCGCTCTTGGGCCTTGCGTGTCAAACCAAAACGCTTACAATAAAAACCTTTTATGTTATACTTAGAAACAGTTATTTGCAATAATACAATGGTTGATCAGTATTTATAAATATCAATGCTTATTTTTATATTTATAGGTATTTAATTCATTTTATTGAGAAAATATGTATAATTTACAATTTTATTATTGCTGCTGGCAGTACCCACTATTCTTTTTTTATGATTTATTTTAAGTGTAAAAAGTACGTATAGAGGGTTTAACCGAAATGGGTAGTCATATTTTAAAGACTGTTTCTACCTATGGCAATTAGAAACAAGTATAATTTCAAAATTTAAAAAACCCCCCGACACATTTATTTTGCGAAAACATCCCGATTAAAACAGTATAACGCCCATTACTTTTGAACGGCTGAACCGATTTTATTCAAACATCGCTAAGAACATTCTCGACACTATCACCTTCCAAACAAAAAAAGCTAAATCAAAATCGGTTCATCCGCTGAGGCGCTATGATGCGACAGACAGAAACACAGATACACAGCAACACACGTCAAACTTATAACACCCCTCTTTTTCCGTCGGGGGTTAAAAAAGAAAAAGTTGTACGGTCATTGGCATACCATCAGCCCATACAGTACCTACATTCAATTTACATTCTAAAGGTTTAAACAGAATAATAAACATTCTTTAGTATGCCTGTATGTGTGGATGTAACAGATTCTAATGTTTTTTGGAGTATTTGGCAGGAAATTGTATCAAGTCAGGCTTCCCAGTAAGCTTTGCGGAGGTAGTCAATACTACAATAAAATTCTCCGCTTCACTATCCCGAGATCGCTTCTGTCAATGATTTCACGTATTGTCCAGTTTCGTAGACAGTTGAGACACAAAACTACACACAATATCCACTAGGAATCAATTGGCAAATATAATAACAGCCGCCGAACTTCACTGAAAAAAATCCCGCCAAAAACTCGTTCGACTTTCTTCATGGAAGCCATAGCCATAGAGAATTCTCAAAAAAAATACGCATCCATAATAATTTTGATCGGCTGATGATAACTTTGGAAACTATGATGATGGAAACTATGGAAAGTCCATTTAATTTTTTGGAATTGTATTTGACCTTTTTGCAGTAAGTCGTTCTTTTCCATGGGCAGTTTTTTTAATAAGAATACTCATTTCCGTTACATCTTGATAGCAGTAACGCTTTTGACCACTCTAGTCCAACGAGGCAGTTGAAATAACAGCCGACAATCAAATGTATTGGTCGACTTTTGGCCCAGTTTTTTTATCCGTATTTAACTCAACCAATGGTTATATTCATGCTAACCAATGAATTATCGCCCGTTACCGCGATACGTTAGTTTTGATCGTGTTAGCGACATTGCCTTTACTTTTATCGTATCGTTTTGATATATTGGAATACATTGGTACACAGGTGTTAACGACTTTTATTTTTTTGTTTACTGGCGGTGACTTTACTAATGTAATAGTGTTTATAGTAGTTTACCTACTTAATTGATGTTTTTTTTGTAAGAATCTCAATAAAAACGAAGCAATTTTTATTTAAAATCTGGTTATTATATTATATTCATTTAACGCGTGTAACGGAGAGGTGTCGTCAGCTGACCAATATTGTATGGGAGATATGTTTTTTTGATAATTGTCTGATTTCCTTGGAGAAAGTTCTTCATTTACATGAGCAGTATATTTTAAATTATGACGCCGCCTTTCCCGTTCCATTCTGTAGAGTTTGTATGAATAATTATTATTATAAAATCAATGCATAAATATTCACTTTGAATAAACATGTTTTACCTATATATTTGTCATTTTATTTTACTCGCCGCCCGTAACCCGGACCACCGTAGAACCTCAACCGGACAACGCCTTCTTTCTGCCCCCCTAAATGGGTTCAAGGGCAACGGACTCGGGGACGTACGTTGCGACACCAGAGGCTTTAGTGCGAGTTTTAACTCACGCTCACTCGTGATACGTAAACATCATTTTGTATTGAAACTGGATAAGCGCCGTCTGGTAACAGTAAGGAGAAACCGCTTTTTTTGTATACATTTTGACATAAGATATCGTTTACGTATCACGAGTGAGCGTGATTAAAAACTCGCACTAAGGCCTCAGGACACGTTGCGAGGTGGCGGCGCGTAGTGTTCCACGCGCGCCCTTCTTAGACGTCGCGGTGGGAGTCAAACACCTCACTCTCCCCCCGACTGGAGGTATCTCGCTCGCCCTTCTTAGACGTCGCGTTGGGATTCAAACACCTCTCTCTCTCTTTCCCCCGAATGGAGGTCTCTCGCTCGCCTGCGCGGGCCTCGACCTCGGCACCAGCCGGAGGTCGCGGCAGGATTGTACGTTCCCGCGACCTCTGGCATAGGTGTGAGATGGAACACCGGGGTAGGTTTAAGCCAGTAGGTGTCTGACTGAACCCCCATCCAATGAGGATTTCTGAGGAGCCACCCAGAAGCAAAAATGTAACAGAGTTGAGTCCACGAACAAGTAAACGTAAGGAAAGACGCCCTCAGGCTAGGTTTAGCGACGATCTTCGCAGGGTGGCTAGTAGCATCTGGATAAGAGTTACCGAAAAATGAAAGCAAATGGCGTGCAATTGGAGAGGTATATGTCCAACTGTGGCCTGCTGTAGGCTGATGATGATGATGTTTTGAAGCTGATGTTTAGATATAACTAACTTCAAAGGAACAGCTTAGTAACCCCACATCATCAGTCATATTGATAAAACGAACCTGTAGATAAAACCGATAAAATAAAACAATACAAAATAGCGTAAACATATTTATTTAAAACTTAGAACTTTTTCTCCTCAAAGCTGGTCGGGACAGCGGTAACTTTAACTGTGCAACTTTCTTAGCACCAACAGCAACCAACGTTGCTCCCGTCAATGCAATCTTAGAGGTAACAGTCCGCTGCGTCAACTTGAGCTCCTGGCACATATCATTGAAATTAAACTTATAATTATTGATTAAAAGTATGAAAACTAATGCATGACATAACGATTTGTCTTTGAACTGTGGTGAGCGCCCTCTTTTACCATTCACATTGCTCAGGAAATTGTTTAAAACAATCTCGTTAAGAGTCACGGAGTAAGGACAAGCTGTAAAAGTCTTTTTGCTGATATCTTTCATTAACGTTGAGTACAACTGTAACAAAGTCTGAGCGTACACCAAGAGGACTGTATGTTGCTCAGATAATTCCTTTGTTGCCAGAGATTTTAAGAATGGATTCAGTTCTGACATGTACTTCGTTCCATCTATTTCTGAATAAATCTTCTCACGTTGTTCTGGAGTCAATATAGTGTCAATATCATAGACTTCTTCAACTTTGGTCGCTTCTCTGTTTATAGTTGGTATGTAGAACTCCTCAGAATCAGCCTTGTTGTATGATGATAAGTCTAACTGGTCTTCAGTGATACTGTCGGTAACATTTTGCATTTGCTCTGTGACCGTCTGAACGTTGATCTTCAACTTTTCTCTCTGTTCCATTATTTGTTTATGTTTTTTGGATCCGAACTTCCTGCTGAGCTCCAGGTAGCTCGTTTCATTAGCTTCTGTCTCTGTATCTTGGTTGGATTTCATTTGCGGTTTCAATTCGATGTTTTCGGTCTCTATCAAGCGGACTTTTCCCGTCTTTGTATTACGGGCCAGTATTAAAGTCCTGCCTACATCTTCTTGCTCCTCTTCGCCGCTATATAATAGATCACACAACTCCGTAGCGACGGTTTTTTTTCCTGAATTCTGATCTTCAAGTAATAAGCATTCATTTGTATTGAATTTTTCTGTGACATAACCGTTTTGGAAACTGACTACCATTGGATACACGGTATCCTTTGGACACACCTCGTCTATATGAAATTGAGGCATGATTTTATTTCACTATTTATCATTCACGTGCGTTTGTTATTGAAAATACAGTCAAGCTTTCCACGAAAGTAAGGTTAGGTTTACTTACTCGTCAAATGTCAATCAAGTGACAATGACACACAGTCACACACTAGTACAAGTGTCAATGTCAAATGAAGAAATGAATTCGTTCTGAAACTTATATTTACAACAACAACCCTACAATGTGATCCCGAACTATAGGTAGGATTTGGTAGGATTGAATATAAAAAAAACCATCAAAATACTATCATATTTTTTAACATAAAAATGTTCTGTATCAGAAGGGGTTTTTGCCCTGCAGTTAGGTTAAATCTGGTTAAATGCTATACGAGTGGAAAAGTATCTATAGTCCGTCCAACAGGTTATTGTTTATTTGACAGGTGGAACCAATGATATTCAAATAAACAGATACGTTATACACTCACAAAACAATTGAAAAAAGTGTGCCGCACATAGCGGCAGCACACATACACACTTTTCATTCATCTAACATTAAAAAATATTTATTTTAATCAATAAATAAATAAATACACACGATGTCATTTATTTTATTTTGTTTTTGTTTCAACAAAGCCTATCGCTCTTCGCCATGCGTGGCATAAACTAAAGATTAAAGGTCACAATTGTGACCTATTCGAGTCTTCAAAATGCGTGCGCTCATAACATATCTATTTATTTGAATATCATTGGGTGGAACTAAAATTGTCATTTCAATTATAGAGGAAAATAATTAATTATTTATTCGATTATTAAAACTTTAATAGGTACCGTAAAATGGAGTGAATAGGCACAACTTTCACATTTATTTTTAATCTGTTAATAAAGCATTGTGAAATTAGAATCTGTGTGGGTTAGTGAAAACTATATTTTTCAAAATTTTTGCTTTAAAACCGCCAAAATTGAATTTAAAGTTAACAAAGCGGCTAAATTGTTTTCTATTTAATAAAAATAAACACAGGTGCAGACACGGTAAACTGTTTTATTCTACCTCAAAAATTTATAATCGATGCTGAAAAATGTAAATAATATATATTCATATTTATTTATTAATAATCGAATAGAATCCGCAGGGCAGCTTTGTGGCGAGCTGGTGGGCAGTGGCGACCCCACGGACCTGATCTCCAGGGAGAAGTCCTGTTCCTCATCTCTGGCTTGCCTTTATTGGCCGGTTGGGGTGAAATATAACGGGGACCAGAGCTCTCACCCACAGACTACTTAGTGCTCTCACCTCTCTCTTGCCTTAATTGTGTAAAAGGTTTTGAATTCTCTCTAAGAATCGCAACTGATATCCTAGCTAGATTACAAAATAACCTGTGTTAAGGATGCCTGTTCCATTCCCCAAAAGGTTAAAATTAGACATGTATCAATAACAATTTAAGAGGTGCAAAGGATATATAGTTTAGATTAAAATCACAATTTAAAATTAAAATAAAACGGTATTATGTTTGAATTCGTATCAAACATCACAATTTAAAATTAAAATCAACATGAAATGGTATTAAATTTGAATTAATATAAAACAAATAATTGGTAAAATTAATAGTTCATTAATTCATAAATGTGATTTCTAAACTAACATTCAATTATTTCATGCATTAAATAAAAACTATAGTAATTTAAAATGGAGTTACAATTCAATGATTTTGTAATTAAAATATTAGAAATAAAGCCTATATAAAATAGAAATTTGTATGTAAGTACAATTAAAAAGTATACTTTCCATTGTGCTTTGTGCGTGTGTGATGGTGATTGTGTTTTTCTGTAGGTGTATATGTAATTGATGAGGGTAATACGCTTTGATGTAACACTAAGACCATCTAAAAGACCAATCGGTTCTCTGTCTCGTCGTAGGTTAAGCAAAGGAGCCACTTATTCACACAGGCCTGGCAAGGGAGTTGATAAACAGGCAGCAGCTTATTTACTTTAATATATAACGTCGGAGCAAGGAAAAAGTTGTATCTTTTAGATTGGGTGAAATTACACTTTTTACTTTCAAAAATTAGGTCCTTACGTCTTTTAGTGATGAAACGGTATGGGGTCGCAGCATGCTGAATATGGACAGTATTTAAAATTAAAAAGTTTAAGGTTGTAACTTAAAACTTTTATTCAACGTAAACAAAAAAAATGGCGTCACGGCGCAGTCGCGGAGGATTCAAATGTCGCGTCCGTTCGAAATGACGATTCGGGGCGCTCTCCCCGCGCCGCACGCATCCCCGCGGCTCGGCCTGCTCTCCCGCGCGGGGGCTGCGGGCGGCGGAGGAGGGGGGCCATCGCGTGATGGCTGCGACGCGTTGCAACCACAGAGTAGCACAGACCACAGCCTACTTGAATTTATTTTTTCCCGCGCTATATCCTCCCCCTCTAGCCTAACAAAGTGTCCCCACAGTTGGGCTAGTCTAAATACCTACGCACCGCGTAGGTATTTAGACCTTTTACCACGTTTGCGTTTTTCGCGAACGGGAGGCTCTACTTGACCCGCGAAGGGCGTGAGGTGCGAAACGTGATACTTTCCTACGTTCGTCCCGGTCTGTATGTTCTCCAGACCATAAGTGGTTGGGCTGATAACTTTCCCTATCTTGTATGGGCCGTCACGGCGCGGGATAAACTTCGCGGTCTGTCCGCGGCCTGCGTCGTTAGGTCCCTGCGTTTTCAATAGAACTAGGTCGCCTACCCTATACTCTGGTGGCAGCCTCCTCTTTTGATCAGCGTTCTCCTTCTGGACGGCCTGCGCCTTCTCGTGAATATCCCTAGCCTCGTCTAGGGTAGCAGCCATTTTCTTTAAGTAAGGTGTAATGCTGGGCACGAAGTTATCGTTTTCCATGATAACCCTCATGTCTATCGCGGCGTCGGAAGGGGCTCGTAACTCTCTCCCGAAGGTGAGGTATGCCGGTGAGAATCCTGTGCTACTGGTGATAGCGGAGTTCATTGCAAACCTGATTGCGGCAAGGTGGACGTCCCAGGTGGCATGATCGTGGCCTACGAGTATGGCTAGTTGAGGTTTCAGGTCACGGTTCTTCCTCTCTATCGGGTTGGCTTCAGGGTGATAATAGGGTGTGAGTGACTGGCTAATCCCCAGCACATGACACACCTGTTGCATGACCTCGCTTACGAATTGCACACCGTTATCACTGATAAGGCGGCGTGGCACTCCATACCTGAGAAACACTTCGTTCGCGAGCGTCTGAGCACATTCAACGCTGGTGGCATTCTCCAATGGAAACAATTCCACCCAGCGCGAGCAGACGTCCTCGACGATCAGCACCCACCTGTTCTTCCAAGGCGTTTCTATTAGTGGACCGAACAAGTCCACGGAAACCACCTCGAATCGCCTCGCCACAGCAGGGGTTTGTAGCAATCCGGCTGGTTTGCGGTTGTCAGCTTTATACCTCTGGCAAGGCACGCACTCCTTTACGTAGTTCGCGATGAACGTGCGCATGCCAGGCCAATAATACCTAGCTCGAACGCGGCTCAATGTGCGCTCCACGCCGAAATGGCCAGCTGTGGGCGCATCATGGAAGTCAGCCATGACTTGTCTGCGTTCATGTTCAGGAACAACCAGGCAACAGTCTTCCCCATCGTCAGACTCCAAGCTATATCTGTATAGGATACCGTCAGAAATAGTGTACCCGCGGTCAGACCAAGGTCTCCCCCTAGAAGGTTCGTCGGACTCCATGTCCTCAATAATCTTACGAACCTCTGGGTCTAATAGCTGATTGCTGCGGATATCGCCACTGTTCCTCTTCGGCATATCGATGACCGTCATACATAGGTCACACTCGTTCTGGTCGCCTGAACAAACGGGTCGCGACAAAGTATCTGCGACTACGTTTGAGCGACCGGGTGTGTATTCGATGCTGAGATCGAACTCTTGCAACGTCAGCGCCCATCTGGCCAGTCTACCGCTAGGCGACCTTTGACTCATCAGCCACCTCAAAGGCTGATGGTCAGTCCTAACGACAATCTTTGCGGTTTCTACATACCCGCGGAACTTACCGAGTGCCCACACAACGGCGAGAGCCTCTCGCTCGGTCGTGGAGTAGTTCCTCTCGGCGCTAGTGAGGAGTCGACTTGCGTACTCGATTGGTCTCTCGTCATGTCCCTCCCCCTGCATTAGAACAGCTCCCAGGCAATAAGCACTGCTATCAGTACAAAGGACAAAGGGCTTCGATTCGTCCGCCTGGCGGAGAATGGGAGCGGAGATGAGCAGAGACTTGATGCGTTCAAACGCCTCCTGTTGCTCGGCGTCCCATCGCCAAGAACTCGACTTCTTCAGGAGGTTAGTGAGGGGTCTCGCGATTTCTGCATAATTATTAATAAAGCGTCGGTACCAACTCGACGTCTGTAAGAAGCACTTCAAGTGTTTCACGTTCTGGGGGCGGCCATGTTGTCAACAGCTGCGGTCTTGTCTGGGTCTACCCGGATTCCACCTGGGACAATGAGGTGTCCTAGGAACTTGACACACTCCCTTACAAAGACGCTCTTGCCCCTGTTGACTCTTAACTTGAACATGGCCAGTCGCTCGAAGACTGCCTCCAGGTCAGCCAGGTGCCTCTCGAAGGGGCCTGGTGACATCAAGATCAGATCGTCCAGGTACGTCAGGAGTTCCACTCCCTTCAGGTTAGAACGGAAGCGATCCATCATCCTTTGGAAGGTGGCTCCGGAATTTCGCAACCCCATCGGCATCCGCTTGAATCTAAAGGTGCCGAGTGGTGTTGTGAACGCTGTCTTGTCTTGATCCTCTGGGCAGACGCCCACCTGGTAGTAACCTGAGCGAAGATCAAGAGTGGTCATATACTCACTGGTTTTGGCAGCGTGCAGTATATCCTCGATACGCGGGAGGGGATACCGGTCTGGCTCGGTTACCGCATTAAGCTTCCGGTAATCTATACATAGCCTTAAACTTCCGTCTTTCTTACCCACGAGTACGACATTGGAGGCCCAAGGTGACTCGCATTCTTCAATTATGTCGTCCTGCAGCAGCTTATCAAGCTCCTTCTGCAAGGCCTCTTTCTTGACTTGAGACATCCTGTATGGTGGACAAGCAATAGGTTCTTGTTGTGGACTCACCTTTATACGATGCGTGGCGAACTCCGTCGCCGGTCCGACGCGCGCAAATTGCGGCGCGCGCTCTTCAATGAACGCGTTGAGGGTATTGCGCTGCTCGGGGGTTAACTTGCAACCTTCGTCCGATCGCAGCGATAGCTCATTGGAAGATGCGGTGTTCAATAAGCCTGTATCGGCAGAGTCGAGAGTGTATGTGTAAACAAAGTTATAACAGTTTTCCGGACTGTCCGAGAATGCCCAAGTACGACGGGCCACGTCAATTATGATGCCGGCCCGCGTTAAAAAATCGATGCCTAGGAGTGTCCTAGTATTGCTGCCAGGCAACACTAGGAACTGGCACGCCACCCTACGATCTTTAATCGTGATCTCTACCTCGGCCGATAACAGGTCTCTCCACCCTTGTGTTCCTTCAGCCAGACGCACGAAACGTTTTGTTTCGGTAAACTGAACTCCCGAGTCTACTAAAACTCGGTGTAAGAGGGGACTCGCAATGCTATGCGTGGCGCCGGTATCTACAATCGCCACGCCGTTACGGCCCATGACACTAATATTTACCATCGGGTGATTGTCGCGCGTACTCATATTCGTAATACGAACGCACGAGTCAATATCACTCGTACTAGCGTAATTATTACTCACTACATCGACATTATATTGTATACAAATAGTAGTTTATGAAACTGTTGCATAATGAGGGGTATTAAAACATGAGTGTGTGTTTAAAAACCGAGCCGTAGGCGAGGTTTTTAATAGCTTTCACACGAATGTTTTAATACCTAGTTATGTGCAGTTTCATACAATACTTTATCTACACTCATAAATTGGGATTGAACCTACAAAATACCTTCTTTTTGCATTTTCCATGCCATAAAATCTTGATAGCATTTGTCATATACTTTTCTCGACTTTGCTGGTAATAAATTAAGAGTAATTTCCTTCGCCGCATCTAAAATATCGGGTGGAGTCAAATTTTCTTCACATTCACTGATATCAGACATTTTTAAACAATAATTAAAATAACTCATGAAATTCAGTATAGCAAAACTTGCAAAACGTATGAATGGCGCCAAAACCCAGCACATCACCACATTAACCGCGCATGCGCTAAGGCTTGCACGCACGCACTGCGATCTTTATTCGCGCGATTTTTTCCGCCCATTCTGTGACCTATGGAATTGTATGAAGTTGTTCGCATTGCGGTAAAGAAATCGTGCGGAAATAATACCGCAAGAAATTCGTGTTTTGCCACAGAATCCACCGCACTACGGCGCGAATTTTATTCGCCCGAATATTTTGAGCTCTATGAACAATTAGAAGGAAACAAAATTCGCGCGAAGAAAAATCGCAGTGCGTGCTAAGTCTAAAGCGGGCATTGTCATAGACAATTTAAAATTGGAAGCAAATCTTTTTATAATAGGTACTATAAAATGGCATTACAAAAAAAAATGATGGAAACTCCTTAGTGATTAACTTCTTGGATTTGTCCTGTATCGTAATAGAAAAAAAATTGTTTTATAGCATTATTTTGTTAGAGAAATAGTGTTATAATAAGATTCTATTTTTGAATTTCGGTATTGTGTTTATAAAGTATGCCAATATAAACTCGTTTTGAATTTTATAATTCGAATATTACGATATGAGAGTAGATAAAATCTATATTAACATTGTTGAAAGATGTTTTGTCGTCGGGTTTCGACGTTGTTTTCACGCAAACATCACATTTCGACCTCACGACGCCCTGTTTGCCACAACCATAACAACGTAACTCCCTGGGTGTATTATTGCTATTAGTCTTATTAGAGGTAGCCTTTTCGCGATTACGACACTCGTCACTAACATGACCAAAAAGCTTACAATAACTACAACGGGGTCTATTTCTGTTGTTGCAACGCGACGCAGTCGCACTCGTGGTAGCAGAACTCGATTGAGTGAGAATGCGGTCGGTGGTAGTCACCGCCGTTGTTTTGGTCGAAGTACTATTATTATTATTTACCGTATCAGAATTATTTACCTTAGACGCCTTGTAGGTATCCTCCGCGATCCTTGCCTTATACAATAATTCGTCTAACCTACGAACGCTGTCTCGCGGCACTCTTTTCACTACGCGTTGGTGTAGTAAACCGTAACAAATGTCTACCTGCACTGTTTCTTCAAACGTGTACGGTAATTTAGCAATTAATGCGCGCACTTTACATATAAATGTTTCTGCACGTTCTTCCCCTTGTTCTCTGGCGAATATTTCCCGCAGGGTTAGGTGCGCGGGCTGCGCCACGCCGTATGTCGCGCGGAGCCGCGCGATCGCGTCCGCCCACGTAGGTACCGATGCTTTCACGCCGCGCCACCACACGGCGGCTTCGCCCTCCAACAGCATGGGCAACCCACGTAGGGCATGCTCGTCGCTTACCGCTGCACACTCCTTGTAAATCTCGACGGCGTCCAGGAATGCTTCCAGGACTTCGGTGTCCTGAGACGACCCGTCGAATCTCGCCGTGCACTTTGTGAAGTTCGTGTCACTGCACGGCGTGGCTGCGACAGCGGCACCTCCGCTGGTCGCGTTTGATGATGGAGAGGCTCCGACTGGGGTGGAGGCCCTGAAGTCACCGCTGGACGTCATCAGCGTGTTGATGAGGCTTCTATTGGCTTCCACTTGCGCACGCGTTATCGTCTCGATTAGCGTGGATAAAAAGTCTGAAGGGATCTGGGGAACTGGTTGAAGTGTCGGCCTCGAGCCGGCGCTCGCGGCATCGTCCGCGTGGCCACGCTCGGCGACTCGCTCCTCTTCGGTGAACGTGACGTTATCTTCATCTTCTCCACGTTGTTGACTCCTCGTTGTCGGCATCTTCACGTTAGTGATGACAACGGATATGCGGATTCGGCCACTAGTTGGGGCGCCAGTTTAAGGTTGTAACTTAAAACTTTTATTCAACGTAAACAAAAAAAATGGCGTCACGGCGCAGTCGCGGAGGATTCAAATGTCGCGTCCGTTCGAAATGACGATTCGGGGCGCTCTCCCCGCGCCGCACGCATCCCCGCGGCTCGGCCTGCTCTCCCGCGCGGGGGCTGCGGGCGGCGGAGGAGGGGGGCCATCGCGTGATGGCTGCGACGCGTTGCAACCACAGAGTAGCACAGACCACAGCCTACTTGAATTTATTTTTTCCCGCGCTATAAAAGTTAAATACTTGACAATATTTGTATAGGTCAGCAGTCGGGAACGTGTTTTTCTTTAAATTACTTACGTTTTAGAAGGAGCGTTTTTGGCGCACCACCCCAGTACGATATGCAGTAACTTAGGAGAGATTGGCACAGCGCAAAATAAACCTGTTTCAGGATTTGGGCAGGAGCTACGTGGTAGGGTTTTGAAGATGTAGATTAGTTTTCTAATTCTATTTTGTATAAGCTCAATGTGGAGAGAGAACGAAAGAATTGTTATGCCTTAATATTTGGTATTTTTTACTTGTGTTAGTCTGGGACAGTCACATGACTGGGTAAGTGCTGTATCGTCCGCAAACGCCGTTACCTTGGTGTCATCTAGTTTTATTTGACAAAGTTCATTAATGTATACAAGGAACAGCATCGGCCCGAACACTCTACCTTGTGGGACTCCGAATGTTATAGGAAGTTCACTACTCAAGAGATTATCAATTGTAACACAATGAGTTCTTTTATTTAGGCAATCATTTAAAATCGCGATAGATTGAGCCCTAACACCGATCTTTTCTAGTTTGAAAAGCAAGACGGGAATGGAAACTGTGTCAAATGCCTTAGCAAGGACCAGGAAAATAGTGAGGATTTTTTTCTTACGATATGGTTGGTAAGAGCTAAGACTGCATTTGAGGCGGACATGTTACGTGTAAAACCATACTGGTTTGGAGATAATAAGTCTTTGTCTGCCAGAAATTTTATTAAACGTTTATTTATAATTCTCTCCAGTATTGTTAGAACAGCTCGATGGTGGTAATTTGAGACACAGCCTCCATTCCCACTGAAATGATGAATGATGAAGATCCCAGACGATTTAGTGCTTTCTTCAAAAAAAATATGTGTACAATACAATACAATTGTACCTAATTATGTATTTTATTGAACTTACGCATGCTTGCTAACTGGGGCCGACGGCCAATTTACAGGTGCTTAGGAAGGAAGAATGAGGCAATATAAATTTCAAACTGAAAAACACATTACTATATTTAGTTTATTATGATAGAACTAATATAATAATAATAACTAATATATATAATATCTTCCTACTTTAAAAATCACAGTCATCTTTTCTCTCATGTGTTCATTCACTTCAATTTCATTAGCCATTTAAAGTTATACTTAATCAACATAATATTTGAATCATAATCAACTTCTTAAGAAAGATACAGTTTTGAAATTACAATGCGAAAATTCTAATTTCAATTTTTATTCGAATTTCAAATTCTTGAACTGAAATACGTGTATATTTTCTGTATAAATGAAAGGCGAATAACAAAAAGTATATTTACAAGGCAGACGTGAGTTGAAAGGCGCATTTTAATAAATGGCGTCTACTCTTAACATGTCTGTACAAATTATGTTTACAGTAGCTACTATAAGAATATTTGTCACATTTGTAATTCCCGCCCATATGTTCAGACATGTTTACCCAGAAACTTTTGCGGGAATTGGTTTTAAAAGTTAAGTAAAGTTTTTACAATAAGTTATTTAATAGCTTTGCGCTCTTCGTGGCGTAAGCTATGATTTTTGAAGCTACGCGCATAGTTAGTTTTAAACGCACATGTTTCGCAAGAAAATTGATATGTATTAGTATGTTGACCAACATGTCTCGTCAAACGGTATTTTTCATTACATTTGTAGAAACAATGTTCGCAGCTGAATTTCCATGTGGTCAGATGTGTTAAAGCATGTTTTTTTAAAGTGCTTGAGCGTGAAAACGTTTTTTGACAAGTCTCGCATACAAAAGTTTTCGGTGTGTTTTCCTTGGCGTCTTTTTGTATTTCGTTTTCTTTACACACTTTTTTCGCTTTGTTTTTCATACAATCTTTTATTATTTCGCTTTCTTTACGCAACTTTTCTTTTAGATAACTATCGTCGATTTCTGTACAAGTGTTTTTGTTAGTGCTTTTGTTAGTTTCAGAGGAGTCCTTGTCAATGAAATGAAAGTAGTCTTCAGTTAGATAGTCTTCTTGCATGTCTTCTATTTTATCACGTAGACATTTGGTAGAAGTACCTTAAAACATTAGCCAACGTTAACATGAAAATAATTTGCAATAGTGTATCTATGTTGCCACCTACGAACTAATGTCGTGACGTCACATAAAGTCCTGCATCGCGCAAGCAGGGTTAAGGTTGCCCTAGTCGATAATTCTTGTATACAAAAGTAGTATGGCGTACTGGTTGACGATGTACGATCAAAATAAAAATAATATATCAATTTGTCTCATCATTATCTAGCCCTGTATGTAAACAAAAAAGTAAAAAATAACGTGTATTTGAAAGTTATGAGCGTCGAAAGTTCCATATTTCAACACTAATTTTAACGCATATTTGGTCGCAAATAAATACCATAAGAAGAAGGAAAACTGCAAAACAATCACCATACAGGCATAGATTAGTAGTTCAAAAATGCACATAGTTTTATTTTAAACAGATACATTTAGTACTTTTTTCGTGATACCATTTATTCCCAAAGGTCTGTTTATAAAATTTCTCGCGCTAGTTTTCGTCCTAAATCATCAGCCATTTCGTTACAAATTTACAGAAGTGTGTATTCGTACGCGAACTAGCTTCCTACTGCTCATCACAGCATCTATCTCTTTCGCACGTGCTGTCGCATGAGATGGCATGCATATTTGTTGGAATGAGGTTTTAGTTAGCAAAACTCATTAAGTTCTGGCTATACAGAATGTATTAAGTTTATTCTTATTTACAATCAAATGCATGTGTCAGGTTTTTAAATGGAAGACTGGTGTGTCAACCACGTCGACACATCAAATAGTGTATTCGCCTGTGAAACATAATATAGTGATTTTTAAAGAGATTACCACGCAGTCATGTATTGTTGAATATATGAGTATCACAGCCCACCCGCAGTTTTAACGCCCCATAACAGGTTATAGGCCCAGTTTAGAAAATTATATTAAATTTTGATATTTTTTCAGTTGCAAATCAGATGCTTAGCAACCAATTATTTATGTCATAACCATAGCTACGGAAGAAAAATAGGTTTGTAAATTAAGGAAGATAAGTAAGTACCTATTTTTACTTTAAAGAGATGGAGTCTCTAAATAAATTGAAAAAGAAATCGAATTACAAAAATTGGCGATTAATTACCAAATTGTATCTTGAAGCAAAAGGCCTTGAAGGGAAAGAAATTTAACATGAATGAAGCTAGAGAGTGTAAAAGTCCAACTATTTTAATAGAACAACATCCATCAATTAAAATTGATATTAAATCTCATGAATTGTACAGAGAGATGATAGGGTCATTGTTATATTTGTCAAATAAAACTAGACCAGATATTAGTTTTCATGTGGGTTATTGTTCGAGGCATCAAAATTCTCCAAATTTAAATGATCATAATAACGCAAAAACAATTTTAAGATTTTTGAAAGGTTCGAAGGATAAAGGTATTCACTTTGGTGAAGGTGATAAAGTGCTCAGAGGATATTATGATTCGGATTTCGCGGGGGATCCAGACACTAGACGCAGTACTTCGGGTTTCGTGATTTGGTTGAACGGTGGACCAGTGGCATGGAGCTCAAGAAAACAGTCAGTAGTAGCGTTGTCGAGTACAGAAGCTGAATTTATAGCTGCAGCAGAATGTTGCAAGGAACTTCTGTTCATAAGAGACCTAATAAATGAAATTACGAATGAAAAATTAGACCTTGAGATGAGAGTGGACAACCAATCAGCAATTTGGCTAATGAAAAAGGGCATTATGAATAAAAGGAGTAAACACATAGATGTGAAATATTATTATCTGAAAGATGCAATTGATGCAAATAATATATCGGTTAAAAATTGTCCAACGGGGTCACAAATAGCTGATATACTCACAAAATGTTTACCACCGGTGAAATTTGAACGCTGTCAGCGAAAACTTGTGTCTTAGTTGTTTGTGTGTTAGTGTTTAAGTGCGGGCTAAAGTGAACTAATTATTGTTTTTCGGTTGATATATGGGTTTAATATTATGTAGTATGTAAGTTTTTATAGGGTGTGTAATTATCTATGAAGAAGTTGTGTAGAGTTGTGATGTAAACTTAAGGAGTCCTGATAAGTTCATGTTAATTAATGAAAGTGTTGGTTAAATTTAATTTTTCTGTTTATAGCAGAATTTTAAAAGAATTAAGGGGGTGTCAAATTATAATTCATTTAAGGGGGTGTGGCAATAACTTGTTGGTGATATTAATAGTAAATGAATCTTTTTTAATCAATAAGTAACTCGAATATACGTAACTTGTTCTTAAATTTTTACATTGTTTTTTAGTATGTCGGAACCTTAAGTTTTTATATCGGAACTTTATTTTGTTAACTCTTTTCATGTTAGTTGGTATAGTTATTTTGCTTGTTTATGTTGTATTGTTATGTTTGAAAATATTATGTATGGACGGACGTATGTTGAAGTCGAGTTGGAGTTTTAAATATTAATGGAATGTTTGTTAGTTAGGTAGATTTTTTATGGTAGTTAAATATTGGATGAAGGGGTGTTATCGAGTAGTAGTATAATTAATTATGATGATGAGTTTTTATTGATACTGGTTCAAATGATGTTGAGTAGGAGTAACAGAATATTAATTAAATGTTTTTGTTTTTAGTCAGATAGGTTGTGAGATATTTATTTAATATTGGATGTTATGTTTTCGAGTAGTAGGAATAATAAAAAATGATGATAAGTTTTTATTGATACTGATGATAGATTGATGTTTAGATTAATTGACTGGGAGATATTATAGGATAGTTGAAGTGTTGTTGTTTTTAGAATATTGTTGAAGTGGGGTCTTATATTAATGTTAATGAGTGTAGGTTTATGATGTTATTTAAAGGCAGTTTGGGGTTTCTAAAATTTTGTTGAAGATTATAATATACAGGTTACTGAAATTTATTATATACAGGGTGCTAATAGAAATGTTTTTGAAACTTTAGGTTATGCAAGGTGTTTGTGTAGATGTAACTGTTTTAGCATGTGCATTTGATTGAGGGGGTGTGTTGGAATGAGGTTTTAGTTAGCAAAACTCATTAAGTTCTGGCTATACAGAATGTATTAAGTTTATTCTTATTTACAATCAAATGCATGTGTCAGGTTTTTAAATTGAAGACTGGTGTGTCAACCACGTAGACACATCATATAGTGTATTCGCCTGTGAAACATATAGTGTTTCTTATATGTACTTTTAAAGAGATTACCACGCAGTCATGTATTGTTGAATATATGAGTATCACAGCCCACCCGCAGTTTTAACGCCCCATAACAATATTAACCCCACGCACAAAGTAGTTCGTGCCGTCGACTAGGAACACATACAAAACCACAGTCAGCAACCGTTACCGTTCCGTTATTAAAAGTATGACAACAACCGTTGGGTAGTTGGCCGGACCAGACAGAACGCCCGTCTGGTCGAAGGATTCTATCTTTGCAATGAAGGTCGCGAGACTTAACACCCTGTACCAAATACCCGGAATTACGAGCGCTGAGATTGCGGACCTTTTCCACCCATCAAGTAACTCCAGGAAAGACGGTGGCACAGTGATCACGTGCTGCTGTGCACAGCGAGGTGAGGGGGAGATTCTTTTCAGTCTGCCCAGGGATGTGCCCTAACAGGCGTTGCACAGAAGGGGTTCAGGAGTGGTCTTTTAAGAGGTCACCCTTTAACGTGCTGATGGTTATAACCAGGGTGGTTTTAGTGAGGTAGAAATTCCACACTCCTTGGTTGCCTTTTTCCTCAAAAGACCAGGCGCCTTTTGAAGGTCCCCAATACCAAAAAAACCCTACACAATGTATGTGTAACAAAGACTCACTGATAATAATTTCTTTGTAGTACTTCGCCGAGTTGTAATGTTTCAAGTTGATCTCCAAGGAGTTCGCGAACTCGCTGCCATAGAACACCATCAGTTCCGTGTGACGAGAAATTATTTTTATGGTCCTGAAATATGAAATAACATATGTTACCGACCTCCGACTTTGGATATACCAGCTTGACTTAATTCTACGATACGTATAGTTCATCTTTTATTTTGAATGTTAATCTTCTAATATATTCATAATAAGTATTCTGAATGATTAAAACCTCTTAGGACAACATCCGCTTGTCATCTTTCGGTGTAACAAATAAATGGTAAAGTTAATTATTACGCAAGATTCCATGATAAATATTACAGGCAATAATTGTTATTTAATATTAGTTATTTTATTAAGTAATTCAATTTGATTATTACATTAATATAAGTTTATTGGAATAATATATAAAGCGGATGTGTTAGGCAGTTTCAATTGTTGGCGGCGACCGCCATTGTTGATACTACGAATTGTAAGGCGAACGCTTGTCAGATTGTTATTTTGAAAATAGCTGAGAATAAACACTTTGTAAATTATACGAGTGCCGTTTCTATTCTGTGACCAGCCTATCCTGACCACTGGTTCACACATAACATCTCGCGTGTTTCCACGAAGGCTTGGACAGAGGAACATTTATAAATTCTCCGCTAGTTAACCAAAAAAATAAAAGTCATTGAACCGACTTGTACCAAGAAGTATTACGTAACTCGAAGAAAACATGTTTTTTTGTATATGGAGATATTTTGATAATTTTGGTCTGAAATAAAAAGCATAGCCCGAGTTTCTCACTTCTAAATTATCGCAGAATAAATGTGACAAATTGTCAAGCATGCGTTATCTGCTGTGATTGGTTGAATTAATTTTTAACAGCCAATCACAGCAGATAACGCGTGCTTTACAATATGTTACATTAATTCTGCGATAATTTAGGGTGAGATACTCGGCCTTAGGCGTAGAACCATTTATTCGTTTAAATAATGTAAATCGGTCCACGCGTTTATGAGATAGCACTTCGCATTTACTAATAAAAGGAAAATTTTGCTTGGCAGGAGGTGACAGCTTCCCATGCCCTCTCGTTTCGTACCATGGCCTGAACCAGGTTGCGAGAAGTCGCCACCACTGATCGCCTCCACGAATATTGCGATATGCAGTTTCTTATATTCAACCCAGATCTGGCGTGTCCGTTTCGACTGCTCGGCCACTATGTCGTAGAAAAAAAAAACTTATGTCAGCATTTCGAAGGAATTTGTAAAAGATGAACAGTGAAAACCGCAAATTCGAAGAGTCAATAATCAGAAAGTTATGTGGGTTTAACCGTGGCCGCGCAGTCCGCATGAATTCAACTGCGCGGCCACCAGTTCTCTTAAACGGAGCGTTGTAAAAGTCTAATTCCTTTTGCTAATCACTGACAGGATTTCGAAGAAAATGTAGATCATAAAAATAATGCCCTACTGTCTGTAGTTCACGACCTACATCACTCCAAAGTTTGGCCGCGCAGTCCGCACAAAGCGAACCGCGCGGCCACGAGTTTTTTTTAATAGACCTTACACGGAGCTTAGTAGAAGTCCCATTCTTTTTGCTAATTACTGACACCATTTCGAAGAATATGTAGACAGTATAAATAAATCCTATAATTAAGAACTACAAGACCTACAGAACTTAAAACCTATAATCGAAGGAAAAAATAGGGTGACCAAGATTTATAGTGTGTGAATCCAGGCTTTTTTCCATTTCAATATCATAGTATAAATATATCATCACTACACAATATACAAAGTCGCTTTTTCTGTCCCTCCCTATATCCCTATGTATAGATTTTAATGCGGTTTTTTTAATAGATAGTGATAGAAGAGGAAGGTTTATATGTATAATAATAAAATCCATTAAATAGGGGCTGTTATTTTTGATGTTTCTAACGTGATGTACAACGTTCGAAGTACTTCGCCCGCGCGTATTTAAACGTTTTTATAAACCTGTTCAGTAGTAGTTGCGCAAACACACACACACATTATTACAAACTTTCACGTTTATAATATTAGTAGGAAGTAGGATGCCTCAAAAAAAAGTATAGGGTAAAATAAAAGCTAGCTCGCAAAAGACAGATTTTTCATACTTTACATTTTATTTTTTTATTTATCGTGATATTTTGAAAAATGTACACTATATCTATATAAATTATAGCACATGTGTTATTCTGACATGTAAGCTATTTTACTGCAAAGTTTCAGAAAAATCCGTTCAGTAGTTGTTGCGTGAGAGCAACAAACACACACACACACACACACACACACACATTATTACAACCTTTCACGTTTATAATATTAGTTAAAAACGTAGGTCGTTATTTCTTGATTAAATTGTAATTGTAAGTACAATAACAAATTAAACTGTGATTGGTAGGTAGGTGTAAGTTGTATAATTTTAAGTTTTAGAAATGTTGTTGTTATCGTAAGTCAGATTTTGTTTTTAAATTCTGATTGCAATATGAAAACGAACTGTGATTGTTGAATTAGGTGATTTAAAGTATACTTTAATAAAACTTTATCTACTTACAAACTTATAATTTTATGTTATATAGGTACATGATGTTGCTCTCGTATATCTAGTGTCAACGAAAATAAGCAATTATTTTTTAAATTGTAATTATAAATATGAAAACGAATTGTGATTTTTAAATTATGTGATTTATAGTTTATAGTAATATTATGTTTTATCTATTACTTAAGAAATAGAAATATAAATCAATCGATGACATTTTTTTCTTTATATCCTTTTAATTAGCTTCTCTACTCAATTTCAAACCAAAAGACTAAAACTATTTGCATGTTACGATAAAAAGTATAGAAATATACGTGACAATGAAAACGTCTTATATGGGAATATCTCGTCAGCGCATCGTAAATCATGGTCACCCTTCTTTTAACTCTAGTTACAGGGTATAAGTTCTGTAACTCGCGATTTTCAAACATTAGAACTTCATTCATGATGTTTACAAATTCTTCGAAATCGTATCAGTGATTAGCAAAAAGAAAGACACCTGTACCAAGCTCCGTTTAAGCTCCACTTTAAGAAACACGTGGCCGCGCGGTTCGCCATTACGTGAGTGTTGTGGAACGAGAAGTCCAAACTTTAGAGCTATATTTTTACAATGTATTTTTTCTTCGAAATCCTATCAGTGATTAGCAAAAAAACTTAGACTTTTACAACGCTCCGTTTAAGAGAACTGGTGGCCGCGCGGTTCGCTTTGTGCGGACTGCGCGGCCAAACTTTGGAGTGATGTAGGTCGTGAACTACAGACAGTAGGGCATTATTTTTATGATCTACATTTTCTTCGAAATCCTGTCAGTGATTAGCAAAAGGAATTAGACTTTTACAACGCTCCGTTTAAGAGAACTGGTGGCCGCGCAGTTGAATTCATGCGGACTGCGCGGCCACGGTTAAACCCACATAACTTTCTGATTATTGACTCTTCGAATTTGCGGTTTTCACTGTTCATCTTTTACAAATTCCTTCGAAATGCTGACATAAGTTTTTTTTTTCTACGACATAGTGGCCGAGCAGTCGAAACGGACACGATCTGGCAATCTTGTCAAAAGCATACCCTAAGTGACAACAGTAATCTAGCGTCAAAACCACGTCTACTTGTCCCTTTTTACCCGACTGCCGAAGGAGGGTAATATACTTATCAGTCTATGTATGTACGTTTATTCCTATGCTACGAGTATGTGGCGTTCTAGAGACCAAAAACGCGTCGGCTGAATTTGATGTTTCTTACGTCAATCGATTCGTCTTAACTTTGATACTGTCACTGTCTACATTAAAATAGGAAAATAGAAAAATAGCGGCTTTTGGGCGCAATGTTGTGTGCCCTATTATAAAAAAAACCCGACAAATTTTTTGAATTAAGAGCGCGGCGAACCATGAAATGTCCATACAAACGTAATACCAAAATCTTTTGTAATTTTAGCATATTACCACAATATTATGATGATATTCGGATTAAGACAGTATTTATCTAGGTTCCTACGTCTTCTTTTTTTCTAAATACTCACCTAAAATGAAGTTTTAGCGAATTCCATTTTGTATATTTTTACAGCGTAAATGACATGTTTTCTTTTTGATATTCCTGTATTATAAAAAACAATATCTTTATTAATATCGTACCAGGAACGTAGCTCATATTATGAAATTACAAATAATCGTTTTTTTTTTTTTTAAACTTTAAGTTTTCATTCATAATTTTTGGTATTACGGAACACATCAAATTAATCACACATTTCCAATAGCTAGTATTGCTGTCGCGTCAAGTAAATGTCAATGTGTGCGTGGTCGCACTGCTCACGGTTGTGTATCGTTCGTACGGCGTGGGGTTTGTTCGGGGCACTTCGGGTGTGCTTCGGGTGTGTTTTACTGTTTTTTGTTCTACTGTTCTGTGGATTGTTTGTTGTCATTATTAGACGATTACTTCACTATGCTTTATGTGCGCGTTTGTTTATTTTCTAAATTGTATTATTTTAATATTTTTGACACTATTGACTTATGCTATGAACTTGGATTTAGATTTGCCTTGTGATTTGAACTTTGTTATTGAGTAATATACTTTTTTACGAACTTTGCGTTGTTTACGGACTTTGTTATTATTTACCATATGGTTCGGTTGCCGACATGGTCTCCGAACGTTGGGATGTTTCTCACAGGAAGTACCTATTTCCCAATGACATAATACAATAAGGTAAATTAATAGGTACCTTAGTTTATCTATACTAATATTATCAAGCTGAAGAGTTTGTTTGTTTGTTTGAACGCACTAATCTCAGGAACTACTGGTCGGAGTTGAAAAAATATTTTTGTGTTGGATAGTCCATTTATTGAAGAAGGCTATAGGTTATAACATCACGCTACAACCAGTAGGAGCGGCGCATAAATGAAAAATGTTGTAAAAACGGGCAAAATATTCCTTTTTGAGAGCTGCCGTTGCGTGCGTTGCGTGTAGTATAGAGTAGGTATGTAGGTAGGGTAGGGTAGGGCAGGGTAAGTAGGTAGGTAGGTAGATTGACGGGAGTGAAGCCGCGGTGGACAGCTAGTTTTGTATAAATTAGTATTTACCTATCCATCAACTTACGAAGCTTTGTTTTAGGGTTCCGTACCCAAAGGGTAAAAACGGGACCCTATTACTAAGACTCCGCGGTCCGTCTATCTGTCTGTCTGTCACCAGGCTGTATCACAAGAACCGTGATAGCTAGAGAGTTGAAATTTTCACAGATGATGTATTTCTGTTGCCGCTATACAACAAATACTAAAAATATAATAAAATAAATATTTAAGGGGGGCTCCCATACAAAAAACATGATTTTTATGCCGTTTTTTTGCTATAATGGTACGGAACCCTTCGTGCGCGAGTCCGAATTGCACTTGGCCGGTATTTTTCGTTTGTTTATTCATGTCATGAGACAAAGCGGGCGTAGGTAATGATCTCAAGGACACCTACTTGCTACTTACCTACGTTGCTCCTCTATACTTACTGTGACGTTAGTTCGGCCAGTTCGGCTCACCCAGGGTAGGGTGACCATGCGATTGGACATGCATGCACAAGCGCGGTTTTATTCCCTCGGTCCAGATTTTGCTGGACTTTTTTGTAAAATTCCTGTTACAAAAAACTAAAAATCCAAATTCGTTCTAGTTTATTTAATTATTCTGGGATTTTTATCTGGACTTCGGTGACCCTTACCCTGGAGAGGTTCTAATAGACTTTGATAACTGGCTGGCTAATCGACCTCATAATAAACTGCAAAAATATTTACAGAGCCACGACGATCAAGGAAAAAACGACTTTGGCCATCAGTTTTCATAAAGAAACACTAGAAAGAAAGAAAATAAGCGTGTTTAGTGTGGATCTTTGACACTATGTTTTCTGATTACTATTATTGTATTTTTTGTTTTTCGTTTAGTCGATAATATAATTATGGTCACCCTACACGACTTTATCAAGTTTCGATTTATATTTTTAAACAGATGAATGATGATATTTTTTTATTCAAGATCCTTGTTTTTATTTTTAACTAGAGGACGCCTCGCGGTTTCACCCGCGTAGTTCCCGTTCCCGTGGGAAGATCTATCCCCGGGTGTCATAGGATACTTTTTATTCCTGTAGATAAAAAGCCTATGTCACCCGGGGATAGAGTAGCTTCCGAACGGTGAAAGAATTTTTGAAATCGGTCCAGTAGTTTTGGAGCCTATTCGGTACAAACAAACAAACAAAAAAATCTTTCCTCTTTATAATATTATTTTAGATATTCTTAGTTCAGAGCGCTTTTATTTATCTGTATCTACTTATATGCGTAAATAGGCATACATTATTGGAATATTTGTCCTTTACTAATACTTTGCCTAAGTAACACTTGTAATATATTACTTGCATTCATTATTTATTATAACAACACATGTTTGAGGTTTATCAAAGGAATACCTACATAAATAAGACAAAAGAACGCGGGCGCCGCCGTTCGCGTCAGCCGGCTTTCGAGTCGATAGGATGATAATAGGTAGCGATATCTATCTTCTCACACACACACACACACACGGCTACGCACGGCGCGCCGCGTGTGCGTGCAAACTGAGATAGCAATACTCCGAACGAATTTTTCGCTCGCCTCGAATTGCATTTGCGAGCTAAGTTCGCCGCGCCCTTAACTGTTTTTTATTAATATGTTCCTTCCCCATAATTAACTTAAGAATTTTTGTATCATGTCGACTATCATTGATCAATGATGACGGTTTGTTACCACAAATACTAAAGATATGTAGGTGTCTTTATTTATCGTAGAAGAGGGGCGTGATAAAAAAGTTTGGGAACCCTGGTCTAAAGGTTAAATCACCATCGACCTGAAAGAAGAAGACCGATTCTTTTAATTGGACTTTTTACAATAGATCGCAATCATCTTTATATCCCTTTGCAAAGAATAGTTACAGCACTGATAACAACATTTGTGCCACATGTTAAATTTAGTCTTGTTATATATTTTTTTTTTTACTTTGTATAGATTATTTTACCGATTATTTTGTGAATGTGTGAACATTGTAGGCCTTCTAGATGTTAGTTAACATTTGTTATAATTGTCGGGCCTACGTTGTCCCCCCATAGTACTAATGCTGTAACATGGAAATATTGTAAAACCAAACCATTTTTTAAAAGAGTAACCATGGAGTTTCTTGCCGGTTCTTCTCCATAGGAAACGACCAACCCGAACCGTGCATCTTTTGTCGACGTTTTATAAGTGCCCATGTAGGCCTAAGTAAAATAAAAAAAATGATTTTGGTTTTTTGATTCGTGGATACAGAGTAGCGATAGAGTTTTTTAATTTTTCTTTCCTCTTACCTATAGTAAAGTTGTCCTCTGTACTGGTAGGCGACTAGGTTCTGTTCTTTGTAATGCCGTGCGCAGTTGACGTACCGCATCCAATTGGAGCGCTCGTGATCCGATGCGTCGACCACGTGCAACCGTTTGTTGTTACTGTCCAATATCTATTTATGTAAAAATGAATGTTGGTATGTTTGTCGTCTCAATCCAGGGGCGGCCTTAACTGCTGCGGGGTTTCAGGCGGGCGGTATTTATTTGCTAGGCCCTTGTTCTTTTTGCAATGTATGTGATGAAGTGATGTTAGACGAGAATTGTTTAACTTGGCACTTATTATTATTAATATTTTACTTAATCAACTTTATTTTATTGTTGCGAATAAAGCATAAATGGCTCTAAAACGTATCGCTCACAATGGGCCTCATCAGAAAGCTTACAGTCACCCAGTCAGGGCTATGCTCGGCGTTTCCTTGCGTGATCGAATCAGAAATGTAGAGATCCGCAAGAGAACCAGGGTTACCGACATAGCCAGAAGTATTGCCAAACTTAAGTGGCAGTGTGCAGGGCACATTGCTCGCAGAACGAATGGCCGATGGGGCAGAAACGTTCTGGCGTGGCGACCGCGAACCGGAAGACGTTGCGTTGGAAGGCCTCCCACAAGGTGGACCTTTGACCTGGTGAAGGATGCGGGGAATTGCTGGATGCGAGACGCACAGGACCGATCAATGTGGTGACGCTTGGGAGAGGCCTATGTCCAGCAGTGAACGTCTTTCGGTTGATATGATGATGATATAAAGCATAAGTATAAAAAGTTCCAATTGTAAGCTTTTTGTGACGGTGCGCGAGGCCCCGGGCGGATGCCCTGCACTCCACCACCTAAGGCCGCCACTGTTTCAATCAATCCATCCCTAGCATAAGCCCAAATATGGCAAAAAGCTGGAAGACGGCCCCAAGGCTTCCAGTCAAAACTAATTTGCTATAAGGAATACGTTACCTGCCAACAGTACATGGAGTCGACTCTCTGTGTCCGCAGCCCGCAATAAGGACCGAAGCGAACCCCACGTGGCAGAGTGAGCGTGCTAAACACACCCAGGCCTGCACCTGAGCGATACAGTTATTATTTATTATTCTTCAATCAATGCATTTTTTGCGTGGAAAAATGTTCATGCATACTATGTTACCACGGGGAGATAGCCCTCATCACCGACGCACCAGAAAACATTGCACGCCGTAACCACCGCAGGGACCAAACCAGCACATGGGCGCCAGACGACCCCGTGTATGGCACACTTGGTCCTCCTGTGACTGGTCAGGTCAGTGGCCTCGCCACCTATCATGGCTGCAGGGGATAGCGCTCCTCCTCCCCTGCGGCCCCACTGCGTCCGCCATCAGACGGTGGCCACCCCCTCCAGGCCGCGAAAGGTAGGTGTAGAGCGGCGAACCTCAATACCGTCCTCCGGAATGCCGGCCTCTCCCGCCGCGGCTTCTAACCCTCAACCGCAAAGCCTCCCATACGTCATCGCGACCCGCCTCAGTTGCGATGTCGCCCAAGCGGCACCGCAACCTTCCTCGGTTGCCTCTTCGCTTCACCGTGGGTGACCAAGCCACGGCGACTGAGCCCCACCCCCGCGTCGACAATGCGGGAACCCGCCGGGGGGGATTGAGCCACGAGCTAATATTCTAATTGAGTACTTACCAGGTATTATAGAGGGTGCAATGTGAAGGAATACGTCCGGGATAGTTAGCGCGGCGCGGGGGACGAACGGTGAGATGTTCGACATCACAGGGACCTAGGTTAAAAGGTCAAGTATCACTATCGTTGCAGCTGCAAAACATACACTGCTGGACATGGGCCTCCTCCAAATATCGCCACATCGACTGATGCTGCACTGCGCTTTGTTGTTTTAGTTTGAGATTTACTACTTCGCAGCCATTTGTAGCTAACTGCACCCCGGCCTAAGAGATTGGGGATTACGCTAATAGAAAGGCAAGACAGTGGATGATTGGAGAGGGAGGGGAAGGCCACAGAAAAGATGGATGGAATTTGGACGGAGGACGAGTGACATGAAAGAAAAGGGAGCCAGTGCTAGCGTGACGGTGAACAGTACGGTATGGAAGTGTAAAACGTGTTGCGCTTACCACAAGTTGTATTAGAAACAGAACGCTCCTGTCAGTGTGACACATGTCAATGTCATCATAACCTTAATTTTAAATGTCAGTTAGTTGTCGGCACTTAGCTTGGCAAGAGTCATTATAAGCGCACAAGTCGTTTTTAGGTCTCTTTGGTTATCAAGCGGTACGCGGGTAACTTTTAGCATCATACCGAGCGCGCGGTTGGTTGGTTGGTCTGACCAATCGCGTCGCGTCCAGTTCGTTCTACGTGGTCGTTGGTCAGTTCACGCACTATACGCGAACTTACCCCCACTACGCCAAGACCTTGCCAAGTTGCATGCCGGGGACTATACTAAATACTAATTAATAAGAGTAACTTGTGATAAATAGTAAAATAAACCCTTGAAGACCACAAAGGAATTTTAATTACAAACAATGCCCAAGTATAAGAAAGGTGTTGAAAGGTTTAGAATATAACAGGAAAGAAACTGGGATAGGATAGACAATAACCTTATTATCAGGAACGACAAGTAAAGGCCCGTGAATGGCGCAGTAGTCATACACAAAGTCTGCACAGCGCTCGCAATCTGTGAAAAAAACCTTTTTAATAACGAGACAGGGGTCACCGTTGACCCACAAGTAAAATGCCTCAAAGTCTTCGAACCATGGAATAGGATGAAGAACAAAGTATTCAGTTTTAGTCCGTCAGGTAGATTAATAAGTATAAAATATTGGACAAGGATATTATCTTGTGTCACGTAAACAAAAAAACGATACAGTACCTACGTTAAAATTTCGTGTGGCATCAAGTTTTAGTACACTACACTCTTGAACCTTGCGCTTATCTTTGTCTTTTTTATTGATTTGATAAAGAGAAGTTAGTTACTTATCCAATATTATTTGATAATTTAAATAAAAGATTCTTAATTCAAACTCTGTACAGTAAATTGATGAAAATAGTGTCGAGATTTTTTATGTAAGTTTTTATTATCCACTAACTTTAGATACAATAAAAAATAAACTCGCTCGTGTTAAAGTACAAAATACTTACAGATATATTCGTCAAAGCTAGGTTCTTTAGGTTCATAATAACTAAAATGAGTCCTCTTGCGTAAATTTAAAGCCATATTATACATTCATATGAATGACTAAAATATTAGCAATCACCTCAACTTTTTTATGTAACTTATAGCGCGTATTTTCATAAATTGCCGCGTGTTAACTATGAATCAAGCGAGTTTTTTTTTTGGAAATGTAATGACCTGGCTACTGAGGCTTTTTGGTACAATTGTTTTACGGTTATAAAAGTTTATAATAAAACTGTCCTCTGTGCCCCAAAACAGTAGCCAAAGTGATCACTGTGAGGCCACAGATTATACAAATGTAGTGGTAAAGATTTTGGCCAAAAAGAAAACTAAATTACTGTCATGCCTATGAAAAAGACCAAGATCCCTTCGTGGCCCGAAATTCTACGCAAACCGTTGGTATAATATCCCCGCAGCGGCCGCAGCCTAATTATAATAATAATAAGTACGACTTTCGTATTGCGTAATGCACTCGAAACGGATTATGTCATGGGAAGGATATTTATGACGTCTGAATTGAATATAAAGAGTGATGGAAAGCGGAAGGATCCAATGAAAACGTCAGAATATTGGAATTGTGTAATGAAAAATGTCAAGTATTTCACAAACTTAATTCGCTTTCAATGGTGAAG
Source organism: Orthosia cruda (assembly GCA_964057195.1). Taxonomy (NCBI): domain Eukaryota; kingdom Metazoa; phylum Arthropoda; class Insecta; order Lepidoptera; family Noctuidae; genus Orthosia; species Orthosia cruda. The sequence continues at coordinate 18,498,269 of OZ059853.1, forward strand.
ACCCTTTTCGAAAGAAAAATTTTTGGCAACATCCAAAAAACATAAAGAGAAAGTGTCATACTCTTGCATGGAGTGTTCCCTTTGCCCTGCCAAGCTTACTTACGCTGCTGGCTGCTGGTTGTTATTCGTAGTTAGACAGCCGTTACTAGTAGTCAGGAGCCCGAGTCGAGTCTGTGTTTCCTGATAGCTACAACCTGGGGGTCTTTAAGTCAAGAGTGAATATGTTACTTCTAGGCGAGCGTGCTTCACCTTCCACCACATAGTGACTTACCATCTGGTCAAGCGCAAGTCTATCTATATATAAAAAAAACTGATTCTGTACATCTAATCGAATCAAGTCTTGTCAAGAGGTATCGTGCTACGCAGTTACTGGGTTGAGGCGATCAGATAAGTAGACGCTTTGTTTAAAATACTGCACCGTAATTGCGTAACACCAAAGAACGCGCGCAAAATGAAAGAGCTTGCGATCGATTCTATGAATGTATATGTTACGCAATTAGGTTGTTAGTATATAACTAAATTCGGGAAGGTCAGGAAGAAGGTTTTTAAATAAAACAAGAATAAAGTACACTTATTAGCTATCAGTTTATTTCATTTGTTAATTTCATTACTTTTAAAAACATTTTTATTTGCTTCACTGCAGACGCACGTACCCCTGGCCGTATCTCTGGTGGTACGGTGGGTACAAATTTTGAAGTAACTTAGTGCTGAGCTGATGTAGATATCGTAGGTATTTCAAAAAGTTTGATTAGGTTCAGTATACATACCTAGATAAACTATCAATACAAAAAAAATATCGCTACTAACAAAACTTTTGCAAGTTCTATGCAAGTATGTTTGCAAATGTGAATGATAGGAAGTTATGATAGGTACTCGTATGTAGTCCTAATCATTCTCTATACCTAAATTTAAATGTTTTGAGGTCTGATTTTTCTCAATCGTCAATTTAATAACTATTATTTATGGTACAAAAATGGTAGCTAGACAGGTTTTTTTTACAAAGAATAGATTATGTCAAACCACCTTAATAATTATGGAGACAAAAAAAATTAAAAAGTTGTTTTTTTTTGTAAACGATTAATTGACCCTCAGCCTAATTGCGTAAGTGAGAGAAGTCAGGAAGAGTATGACAAATTCCCTTTAAATAATTAGGTATTGCCAAAAAATGTTGGAAGATTTCATTGGTGAAGATATTTTTTTCGAAAAGTCACATAATTTTTAGAATTTGTCATATTCTTTCATGGAGTCATATCCTTTGCCGGTCTGCCGGTGAACTTCATAGTAAATTACCTTTTTTTTTTGGTTTTTCTTCAGTTTTTTCCCTGAACAACCCCAGGTGTTGAGGCAAACAAAAACAAAAATATTGAAATCAGTCGAGCCATTTTCGAGCTTTTGCGTAACTATCGCACGGCAGTTGATTTTATTTATACTTAGTTATCGAAATACATTTATAATAGGAAAAATGTTTTTAAAAGTGACCATAGACAGTTACACAGTTTTCTTAGCTACACATTGCAGTCGTTATGTTAGTTCCGTGAAACGCCGCTAGGTCACTATGGCAGCACTGTGCTATGATAATTATTTTACCTATTTTGTTAAATATGTACACAATTTTGGTGAAGTAATTGATGTCTATTTTAGAATATGATAACCACTGCCATAGTCACATAGTTTGATTGTTTTATACAGTAATCATTTACACAAAGCATGGATTTTGAAGCCATAATACTAATACACGCCATTACATTTTTGCTTTGAATCCGTGATTACATCGATATTTCTTATTCAAATCCATATATTTATATAACAATTGAGAAGATAGTTAACTTGATCTCTCATATGTGTTAAAATTGGAATAAACATAGAAGAACGCGACATGATAAATTAATTTCTTTCGAGTGACATTTATAACTGTTGCAAACAAAGAGTTAAACCAAGTTTTAGCATAGCTTGCATACCCGAGGTAATTTTAATCAAAAAAATGCAACGGAGTATGAATTCTGACCCCCGTCCGTTGCCTCTGCCTTCGAGCCATGTCAGCCACTTGCTAGAAACATTCGGTTTTGGCCAAAACTTTAGCCCATTTTGACCGAAACCGAAAGTGGTATTTTTGGCAGAAGTTGAAGTTTAGTTTGGATACTAAACTTACACAGATAGCTTCCAAAATCCGTATGAAAAAACACATTAGATAAACGAGTTAAGCCGAAACTGATTAAAAAATATATTTTGTTTTTACTTTGCAAAAAACGTAAACAGAAGAAAGATATGGATTTAATCACGGATTAAAATTATTACACACGCCCCTTTAATCAATTCTCTTTGTAAAACATTTACAATCTATTTCTTTGAGTCTGGAGAGAGAAGTAAAAAATCATTTATCCCCTCTTAAGAATGGTTTCCGGAGACTTCAAACTTTAAAAAGGGAATATCATACAGGATCATTCTTCAATTAAGATCAGCAAAGTACCCTAACTGCTTTGACAGCTCGAAGCACGAACGCTTCCTTTCATTTTGACAACTCAACAGTATTCATTGCGTGTTTTACGCTGTCGAGTACACGGTTTTTTGAACATATGAAGAAATGCAAGCAAAGAAGTTTAGAGTTACGCAATTATGGTGCTATTTATCAATAAATATAATACATATAGCGAATACAGAATCAAAATTTAACTAAAAGCAAACGAGATATTACAACTTTATACAAATATCCTATCCCTCTCGCGAAAAGGAAGATTTCTTTGTCGCCATTTATGGGCGTCACATAAGTGTATAGTCTATGGGCGACACGGCCTTCGACGTCAGTCTGATGCGACCATAGAGTATAGTATGGATGCGACGTTGGACTAGCTAGCTACATATTATCAGTAATCTGTGACTTCTCTTTCTAACTGTAAACTTTGAAAGCTTTATAATTTCGTCGCTGATGAAGTTATTTTTTAAATTCTTTCGTATTTCTATACCACAGATAATAAATATTGTTTTGTACAAATAAAAAAATTACATGCATATTCCCTATATTGTACTCAACTCAACAGCTGTTTAGCGCAACGCTAAACGTAGTGTTACATATACTCTTTGCGCAACGCGCTCAACTGGCTAACCCATCATAATCAATTTTTTTTTACTTCTCTACCCCACTTGAAGAGGAATTACCTGTAAGTGCCTGAACACATCAATTAGAATAGGTTACATTTATTTATTTTTATTAAAATAGATCAAAAACTCATTGAATATGTATATCATGATCTTATTTTTAATAATACGTGAACGCCATATTGTGGCGCAATGTGGAAACAAATAGTACTGTTAAGCGGTAATAGATGGCGTTGGTGAGTTTTGAAATTGCTGGTAACTTTTTTTGCTGAATTACGTCACTGAAGTACTACATTTTTTTTAATAACGAGAGTGTTTTTTTAAACATTTTTTCTACAAAGTTAACGATGTTGTGTTCTACAAAATCAACATTTTATCTAAAATTAATTGAATAAATGGATAATTTATTTCTCTGAGGCAACTTGCTCTAAGTCGACATGTGCCTATTTTTAGAAATATAAGTCGACTGTCGACAGTCGACACAATTTATCGCTAGAGTGATGATATTATTGTATACCACGTTACACCTACTGTTATTTTTTGTTTTCACAATTTCATATTTCGAACATACTAATCAGAGACAAGTAGTAAATCATCCGAATATTTTTAGAACGTCACTTTAAACAGATAATTAATGTTTAAAATTAGACAGTGACATATGCAAATTGGTCAGTGAACCATAGATATCGTGTGCATGTTTGAGCCCCCTGAAAAACATGTCACGAAATATCGTAAAATCTAAATTTTTATTACAATTTACAATATTGCACAATATTTATGAAGCGCTTTGACACATCTCAACTACGAATGCAAGGAAAGTTGATACAGCGTTTACTTGCAAAAGTTCGTTAAGTGCCTTACTCACCAGATGTGTTGTATGCGCTCGGTATGGAGCCTGAGCCGTTTCGGTACAGGGTCTTTACGGAGCTTCGGTAACAAAAGAGAGATTCGGTACCGAAACGAAAACGCACCGACCCGGTGAGGAAGGCGCCTTAGTGCTCTTTAACACAGAGGTTCGTTTCACAGGTCTGCTTAATCATAATAATATACATTTTAATTCAGCGCTGACATATGTAGTTGTATGAGCGAGTTCACACACACAACAATATTAAAATAATGATGCGTTTTATCGGATCGAAGCCACGCGGGGAATACCTCAGTAGCGACGGATCCGTTAAAGCGGTCCTGTAAATGCGTTGTGAACATCGCAGGTACAGTAGCGACGGATCCGTTAAAAGGATCCTGGAGATACGGATGTTCTGTGTGAACGAGCCCTTACTTGCAGGCACCGTATGGTACTTGGAAACAGCTACAAAATCAAATAAAAAAGTGAAATTCTTACATAACATTACATACGTCTCACATCACGCATCACGCCTGTCCCCCGAAGGGTTGGGCACAGTTGCACTAAAGTACCCACATTACATTTGATTTTAGTAAAACAATGAATTTGTTATGACATCTAGATATAATATTCACAACGGATTTTTGTGTCTCTGAATTGGCTGCAAGAGCCTGCGCAGTAGCTATTTTTGCGTCAATATTCAAAGTGAAGTTATCATTGTATAACTGTCTCTTTCAAACTCTTACGTTTGTCGCATCATCCTATCTCGCTTACTCTATGCATTTAGACTGTTTCTTGTGCAGAGTTGACAGAGCCAACTTCAGAGACACAAAGATCCGCTGTGAATATTATACCAAGGCGAAAATATTTTGGAAGGTTTAAAAGAAGAATAGTATAAATAAATAAAATAAAATCATTATTAATACAAAAACCTTCAACAATGCTTAAATACTAGGGTCGAGTTTCTCACCTCTAAATTATCGCAGAATTAATGTGACAAATTGTCAAGGACGTGTGTATGAAGCTGTGATTCGTTAAATAAATTTTCAACAACCAATCAAAGTAGTTAACACGTGCTATGGCGCATGAATTTCAGTGAATTAAGTTCATACAGATAGAGTAAACCCTGACTCCCAAACAAGGAGATCCTGTGACTTGGGAGTCAGTGTTCTGCTGCCACTGTATGATACCAAAAACCTTGTGTGTTATGATGACGGTATACAAAATCATGGCAAAGAACAGGGGGGTTATCACAAGCTCTTAGAGTAAGGTTATTTTGAGTGTAAGGGACAGATGTATATGACTTGTATACATCTGTCACTCACGCTATCTCAAAATAACCTTACTCTAAGGGCTTGTGGTCACCCCCCAGGTTTTAAAGTTAATGCGTATATATATTCATCAATGTTAACGCAATACTGGCCGTGCGCCCGCTCGGAACCAGAATATCAATATTGAACCTCCTATTGGACAGTTTTGTTTGCACAATATTCTTATATTTATATATGCTATTTCAGTTATGAAGAAATTTTAGGCATCAAATTTTCTGTGTAAAAATATTTTTAAACATCCAAGTCGTTTTGGAGGAGTTTCCAAAAGTTGCGAAAAAATATCATATTGTTAACTTCGTTCAAAATTATGTACATGAATCAATAATAAATATTATTCATTTTCAAACCTTTTAACCTAGCCGATACTAAGGAGTATGCTTTAGAAAGTTATCGTTATACGGTATTAAAACGGTTGTAGGCTTAATACAAACAACAACAAAAAAATTTAGTTTTGACAGAAAAAAGCACGCGCACTCCTTTGCATTTTGACAACTCGACAGTGTTTATTGCGTGTTTATCGCTTTGGAGTAGGCGGATTTTTCAACATATTATGAAAAGCGAAGGCCGCAAGCGCCATTCTATGAAGTTACGCAATAAGGTACAACTTTACTGCACAGTACTGTCAACTGCATAATTTAATTCGGTCCTAATAATAAACTTTTACTAGTTATTGATCTCTTTGAAAACATGACTTCATTCATTTTCAAATTATATTTAAAAATGTAGCTGACTGGACTTATAAGAATTACAGTCAAGGAGTTTTTGGCGGGATTTTTTCGAGTACAGTTCAGCGACTGTTAATATTATTTGCAAATTGATTTATAGTGGATATTGTGATATAAAATTGGTGTTTTGTGTCTCAACTGTCTACGCAACTGGACAATATGTAAAAACGTTGACAGAAGCGATCTCGGGATAGTGGAGGGGAGAATTTTATTGTAGTATTGAGAGATGGAGCTTTGCAGAGGTAGCTCTGCAAAGCTTACTGGGAAGACTGACTCGATGCAATTTGCTGCCAAATGCTCCAAGAAACATTTGAATATGTTGCATCCGCATTCTAATGCATACTAAAGAATACAAATACAAATACTAACTGATGATTAGGCAGCATGGTCTCAGACCTTAGCCTGTTCCGTATATATAAAAAAAAAAGAATTACAGTCAATATATTATGACGTAATTTAAATCCCTCATTGAAAATTTAGGTGAAGTGCAAGCTTGGAGGGATCTGTCATAGCGGTTTGGCGGTAAAATTTTAACAGAAAAGCGTGGCAGTTAATTTAAAAAAAAACGGTCTAATTTAAAACAATTTATTATTTTTTACATAAATTAATTATTAATTTATTATTTGTGCAATTTTGAGGGTACACAAAGTTGTTTTCTTTATGTTCATTGCTGTCTGATAGAATTTAACCATCAATGACAATCTGTAACTTTCAATGCTTGCTCAAATACGCAACAATCAGATGCCAAATGATTTTATTTTAAATTTGAGTTCTGTTAAAAACATTTCGTTCAATCCTTTCATATTAGGATTCTCTTTTGTCTATGCTAAATTAAAAACTACTTCACGGAGGGATGTTGACAAAAAATATCTATTTAATCCGTCGGTTACATAACCTAAAAATATTGGACAGGTATTTTTTATTTTGCCACGTAAACAAAAAATTACGACGATACAGTGCGTTGAAATTCGTGTGACGTCACGGTGTGCTACACTTTATACTGACAAAGTGACGCCACAGGCCCCCATTCCTGAACTTTGATGCGCTTTATCGTTGTCAATGTTTATTTATTTGATAAAGAAAAAAAAAGGGTTTTATGTTCTCTAATCTGAATGTCCGTCAATGAGATTATCAACGGACTAGTTAAATAAAATTATCATTTTTCTCCTAATGCAGGCTACATAGCAAAGAAGATGTCTCAGTCAAAACAACCGTGCACCTAGTGCTGTAACGTATCACGTTATTGTCGCACGAGGCGAAACTGCGTAAGTGAATACGGCAACGCAAAGAGTTTAATAGCTATCCAATCGACCAAAACGACCAATCACATGTGAGATGAATGACGCGATGTGGATTTCCGTCTGTGTGATTGGTCGATTTGATAGCGGTCGAACTCTTTGCGTTGCCGTATTCACTTACGTAATACGGGTGCGAGGTGCTGTGCGGTTTTGCGGGTGTGGGATCGCATTTTAGCGGGGTGGACAGTTATGTTAACCGTGTAGTAGGTATGTTGTCAAAAGTGAGGTCTGTATAATGTGGCAAACATAAATATTTTGTTACTGTTTTTTTTTTTAATTTCTTGATTAAAGGCAACGAATAACTGCTTTTTTACTGACTGATACACTTGCTGATAAAGTCAGCTTTTTTTTTTTTCATGAATCGTTTTCGTTAGTGAATTTCATTCAATATTTTTAGCTCAAAGCTGAAGTAAATTATTAAGTAATCATATTACCTAGATAATCAAAAAATAAAGTTTCAATAAATTCACAAGGTTTTAAAAATCTTCGACCAACAATACTATACTTCTTACAAGATAGCTTGATCTCTGCGACATATGTCAAACTGACGTATACGTTATTCTATTCTATATTTTTGTCAAGCGCTATTGTTACTGACAGCTGTCGCAGAGATCAAGCTATCTTTGAAGTATAACCAGATGTAGGCGCAAGAAATACCTACGTCTCGGTAAATAACAGCTCACTTGAGACGTGAGCTCTTATTATGTACACTTTATCATAATTAGTATTGCAAATGTAGGGTAGTAAGTGTACATTATTCACGCGGATAGAATTTAGCATTGTTTTTGTACTTGACCCGTTTTCAAGTTGGTTATTGTTGATCGAAGTTTAAAATAAACCAAGTACGGCCATACTGACACGTTCAACTGCCTCGTAGGCGGTTCGCCTCTAGTCTCTGCCGGGCGCAGAAACTCAGTGCTCTATGGTATGACCGTAACTTCAGAACTTGTCACAATCCATCCCATTCTTGTCACTTAGTGACTATCACTTCAACATTCAGAGATAAAGAGGGATCAAAATCCTCAATTATCTCTCAAATCACAGACTTCAATTATCATACATAAAATATATTACTGGCAACTGTATTTTCACGGTTGCATAAATCAAATACAACTAACTGCAATCAAATACAAAACATAACATCACGTCGTGTAGGCACAGATAACATACTAGCACAAAAATGCCTCATACCATACAAAGAAACCGTGCCGACATAACTAGCGATTTTTCTACGAATTGCAAAAGCATAGTAGTAGGATCTTTTGGCATGTATCCCCGCATTTTTTTTTTTAAGAAATCTCGTAGGCTGTAAATTCTTTGAAAAATACGTTACGTATATATCATTCGAAAGAGAAGCGATAGATGCAGCAAACATGAACATTTTAACCAACGGTGTCAATCGAAATTTCTACATTGAACACGTAACTAAGACACGATATCTTACGGAAACGGCCATAACTTTTGAACGGCTGCACTGATTTTCATCTAACATAGCTAAGAACCAGATACACAAACACACAGGTACACACATCAAACTTATAACATCCCTCTTTTCCCGTCGGGGGTTAAAAAGAAAGCGTATGTCAGTGTTAAACAGAAAAACCACAGCAAAACCGCGTAACTCAGTTTTATTGCCATAGCAACAGCACTTCTGATTGCCGATATAGACATTCGTGGTTTTAGAACTTAAGCGACGAAATGTTCACATGTAATGGCATCTATGCCACCACATATGAACTAATGACCTGATGCAGGCGCGGTACAGGGGATTTGCAACGAGGGGGCCCCTCACTGGGCCTCGACCTAACTAGTAGTAAGAATGGTCAACAGAAAATTTGTCTCCGATGCAGGGCGCTCGCTCGTGCAACAGAAGTTATCTACATTCTGATAATTTTGAAGAATGATCAAAACCTGAACTATATCTATCAATGGAGTCTTAAAATTTTCGAGCTCGTTTTGCTCGTTCTTGACCACAATGGTTTTCAATTTTACATTTCATCGAAACTCCTACCGAAAAACAAAACCAAGAAGATTATTAATACGATCCTAAAAACAGGAACAGTATTTTTTTCAATGACGTCACACAAAATCCTGCATTGCGCAAGCATAGTTATCGGCGCGATGTGAACACATACAACAGTCCGACAACAACTGTTGGGCAGTTGCCCGGACCAGACACAACACCCGTCTGGTCAGAGGACCCTACCTTTTCAATGTAGTTTTACGGGACTATATACCCTGTTCCGTATAAATCCATAAACCAACAGCGCCCCTGAAATGTCATTTAAAAAACAAAAGATCCTTATATCTCTATACTTAGATTACTTTAACAAATGATCGCTACATTGTTAGATAGTGGTACTTCCAAATTGGTTACTTTAACAAATGATCGCTACATTGTTAGATAGTGGTACTTCCAAATTGATTACTTTAACAAATGATCGCTACATTGTTAGATAGTGGTACTTCCAAATTGATTACTTTAACAAATAAACACTACATTGTTAGATAGTGGTACTTCCAAATTGATTACTTTAACAACAGATCGCTACATTGTTAGGTAGTGGTACCTCCAAATTGATAACTTTAACAAATGATCGCTACATTGTTAGATAGTGGTACTTCCAAATTGATTACTTTAACAAATGATCGCTACATTGTTAGATACTGGTACTTCCAAATTGATTACTTTAACAAATGATCGCTACATTGTTAGATAGTGATACTTCCAAATTGATTACTTTAACAACAGATCGCTAAATTGTTAGGTAGTGGTACCTCCAAATTGATTACTTTAACAAATGATCGCTACATTGTTAGATAGTGGTACTTCCAAATTGATTACTTTAACAACAGATCGCTACATTGTTAGGTAGTGGTACCTCCAAATTGATTACTTTAACGAATGATCGCTACATTGTTAGATAGTGGTACTTCCAAATTGATTACTTTAACAAATGATCGCTACATTGTTAGGTAGTGGTACTTCCAAATTGATTACTTTAACAAAAGATCGCTACATTGTTAGATAGTGGTACTTCCAAATTGATTACTTTAACAAATGATCGCTACATTGTTAGGTAGTGGTACTTCCAAATTGATTACGTTAACAACAGATCGCTACATTGTTAGGTAGTGGTACCTCCAAATTGATTACTTTAACAAATGATCGCTACATTGTTAGGTAGTGGTACTTCCAAATTGATTACTTTAACAACAGATCGCTACATTGTTAGGTAGTAGTACCTCCAAATTGATTACTTTATCAAATGGTCGCTACATTGTTAGATAGTGGTACTTCCAAATTGTCTATATATACAATTAATACTCTACTATTTATGTAATCTTGACCCAATGTTTATTTAATCTAGCTACGATGATTATGTGTGGCGATACCAGCATGCTAATTGCGTAAATTTATTGAAAGATCAAAGTACGCACGCTCACTTTCATTTTGACTATTTAACAGTATTTATTGCTTGTTTTACGCTGTCAAGTAGATGGATTTTTAAACATAATTATGATGCAATGAATGTATGTGCTCGCGTTCTTTGAAATTGCGCAATTAGGGAAGTTCATCCATATAGATAAGGGTATTATACATAGGTAGTAGTGGTTATATTAAAATTTCGTCCAAAAATTACCACCCTCGACTTGGGCTATAATAGGCCGAAGTTTTTGCCGAAGCCAAAGGTTTCTAGAACGTGCCGAAATTGAACGAAATGCTACGAATGCATGAGAGCGCGATGGAAGAGGCAACGGGCGGGGCCACAGATCATACTCCATTGCACCGACCAGTCGCTCAAGCCAGAAAAAAGTCACATCAAAAACAAAATAAAAAGGTTTGCAATCATGAACTGAATAGAGTTGTTATTCAACTGTGGCGACAACCGATTAATCGGCTTCGGCTTCGGCTAGAAATAGAATTTCAGTCGGACACAAAAATAGAAACACTCACAGTGGCGCAACTACCAGGTACCCGCTGAGGCCCGTGGCAAATTAATTGAACGGGGCCCCCTTTGACCGGGGTCCCGTGGCATTTTGTCCGCTCTGCCTGCCTATTGTTACGCCACTGGATACCCTGGACAGTCATCCCCGCAGCCACCTTACTGACTGGCTACTTATATCTGCATCACGGCGTTAACTAGATATTATTTTATTATTGTTTTTAGGGTTCCGTACCCAAAGGGTAAAAACGGGACACTATTATTAAGACTCCACGGATCCGTCTGTCTGTCTGTCCGTTCGTCTGTCATAGCTAGAAAGTTGAAATTTTCACAGATGATGTATTGATGAGAGAGCAGTGGTGGCCCAGTGGTTACGGTCCCGACATACGAGTTGTAGGTCGTGGGTTCGAACCCGAGCAGGCGTTTTACTTTGTGTAATTTATTTCATCACCACTGCTCTCAAAACGGTGAAGGAAAACATCGTGAGGAAACCGGCATGTCCTAGAACCAAAAATTCAAAGACATGTGAAGTCTACCAATCTGCACTGGGCCCGCGTGGTGGATTATAGCCCACGAGGCCTGTGTCCCAGCAGTGGGAACTTTAAAAGGCTGATGATGTGATGATGTGATGTGATGTATTTCTGTTGCCACTAGAACAACAACTACACTATACTAAAAACAGAATAAAATAAATATTTAAGTAGGGCTCCCATAAAACAAGTGATTTTTTTGCCATTTTTTGTGGTAATGGTACGGAACCCTTCGTGCGCGAGTCTAACTCGCACTTGGCCGGTTTTTTTTGTTTTAGTCCCATCTCGGCATCCTGTCAAAAACCATGTAAGATTCACTTTTTTTTTAAATTTATTAAACAGTTTACATATTTATTTAGATAATCCTTACTAATATTAAAAATATGATTGTGAGTTTGTTTGTTACGCATTCACGCAAAATTACTCAATCGATTATCATGAAATTTTGTGTGCATATTTTTAAGGGTACAGTAAAGGACATAGGACTCTTTTTATATAAAAAACACAAAATTATTTTTTTGTGTACTTTACATGATTTTGATTTGTGCCGACTGTGCCGAGATGGGAAGGTGCTCATATGGAGACAAGATACAAAGGCTAATAAGCTCTTGGCCTTATCTAATTTCATCTACTATTCAGTCGGCTTAAATTTAAAAACATAACTTCACGTCTATTTCCCGAAGGTTTATCTACAGTAAACCCACATTTCACCTGTTATGTTAAGGTCCTATGTGGTAGAGGTGAGGGAGCTATACGCTCTGTATTGCCATCAACCGGCCACAAATCCAAGATCCGGACTGAGAAATTTCAAACCAAATCAAAATAGTTTATTTCAACTAAATCTTTTTGTCCATTGCTGTCTGAAAGATCTAGCCATCAAAGACTGTACGCTTCGTACACTTGCACAGTTGTGTGTGTTGTTGAGGTTGAAGCACGAAGAGAAAAGCTGATCACTTATTTCCCGTTAGGTTTATTACGTATTTTTGTGTTTACAACTAATACTGTTGACGATTCGTTTCTCTAATGTTAGTCACCGCGTAGCAGTTATCGTACTCTTCGATTTAATGTGTATATTATTGGAATGACGCACTTAAGGTGCATGGCACCGCGTCAGCAAAATATGTATAGTTTTAGACTGTACAAAGACAATATTTATCTTTCAATGTTTGCTCAAATACGCAACAATCAGATGTCGAAATGAATTTATTTTAAATTTGAGTTCTGTTAAAAATATTTCGTCGAATCCTTTCATTTCTCTTTTATCTATGCTAAATTAAGAACTACAACATGGAATGCAATACAATGCAGGCCACATGCGCATAGAAGACTGTGCACCTAGCGTTGTAGCGTCTATCGTTATTGTCGCACGAGTCGAACGCATGGTTTGGCGGGAGTAGGGCACATTCGAATCAAATCAAAATAGTTTACTTCAACTGAAGCTAAAAGGTACTTTTGAATTGTCAAACAAAACAAAATATGAATCAATTTGTACATTGCAAGCGTCATTATGTCTCTTATACTTTGCCCGACCGAAACAAAACCAGACCTTGCGATCACTAAACCAACGAGGCAGTTCAGATCAGATTTTAAAGTTAGACTAGCGACCCGCCCCGGCTTCGCCCGTAACAAATTACACACAAAAACCATCCTCGTTTCTCACTCTTTCAATTGGTGAAAACCGCAAGAAAATCGGTTCAGTAGTTTTTGAGTTTATCGCGTACAAACGCGGCGGGGGACTTTATTAACAAACTTTTAATAGCTTGGTATGTGTGTATCTTCGTATATGTAACGGAATCTTTGAACGTAATTTTCACCGCCTTCAAAACGTCGAATTAATTTGAAACTTTGTACACTTATCTGGACCGATGACAATGCAATGACTTAAATAGTTTGTCCCTTTATCCTTATCAAGAGCTTCAAGTTTTTTTTAATTTTTATAATATGTAGTGATAGTGATGTATTGACAGCTATCTATCATCTATTATGAGGCGGTTGACGAACTAGATGGAGGCTAAATTGTCTGTGTCTTATTCGCTTCTACTACAACCAGTTTTCTCCTAGGCTAAACTGGAAAAACTTAGCCTAGAACAAACCGCACCCTTAGAATCAAAGTCAAAATGCCTGTCATTTCTGATTTTGGTAAAAACTGAACTTAAAAAGCCTACTCTAAAACACTGTGGTGAAAACAAACGCGAATTATGAGTTAGAAAGGGGTAGCTTATACATCGCTCACTCTAGAAGACTTTTTGATTATTGCCCACAAATTGCATTTTTTGTGTTATTCATTTTTATTCTGTGGGTTCGTTTATCGAGTCTCGTAATTCCTTAGTAACAAAGAATACTTATTTATTTTTAATAAAAAAAAAATAAACAGCTTGTTGCCTTTTTGATATAACTGACAGGAGAGTGGACACAAGGCATATTACACTTCATACGTTTTCTTCTCTAGTTCTCTGTAAAGCTTCACTTCAGATCACGCTGCCGCGTTCTAGTAAAGAAATAAAAGCGGGTTCTATCAGAATACCAGTGCGGAATTATATATTATTCTTTAATATCGCTGCATACTGATAAAGAAGCCTTTTTGGTCTCGCAAAGCGTTCTTCCTTTTAGGGTTCCGTACCCAAAGGGCAAAAACGGGGCCCTGTTACTAAGACTCCACGATCCGTCTGTCTGCCACCAGGCTGTACCTCATGAACCGTGATGGCTAGACAGTAGAAATTTTCACACTTGATGTATTTCTGTTGCCGCTATAACATAAAATACAAAAAACAGAATTAAATAAATATTTAAGTCGGGCTCCCATACAACACACGTGATATTTTGCCGTTTTTTGCGATTATGGTACGGAACCCTTCGTGTGCGAGTCCGACTTGTACTTGGCCGGTTTTTTAATTTATTTGTTCACAAATACATATTTATTCTTCCTATAAACAGGATCTGTCGTGACAATGTGATAAATATGTCAACTTTTGACAAATATCTCGTAATGTCAGTTATATGAAATAGGGCCTTATAAATATTCGAACAACGTTTAGATACAAAACACACACACACACAGCAAATTCACACACAGCCCATTTAAAAGCATATCACCGTGAAAACATACTTGAAGTGAGCGTGAAGTGAACAACTGAACAAAAACTTACTTCTCCAAATTCCTTCTCACCGCACTGGGTTTATATCTAATTCTTACGCTGTCTCTACTATAAAACTCTGGAACGTGCTTCCCCTTGACATAAAAAAAGCTGAGAGTAAATTTTCATTTAAGCGTAGAATCCGGAACTATTACTTGTCCTCTCTTACATAGCTCGGTCTTCGTCATAGTTATTATGTTTAATTTCTGTTTCATTTAGAATATGATATTTAATATAATATTTATTAGTCTATTGTTTTAGAAATTATTTATGTATTTTATTTGTTAGATAGTTTATTAATATCCGACTTTAATTGTTATTCATTTTTATTTTGTACTCCTACCACCTGTTTGTCCTTTTTAACCCAAAGGTTGACTGGTAGAGAATGCCTTGCTGCATTAAGTCCGCCTATGTATCACCATTGTACATGAAGTTTAAATAAATAAATAAACAACTGTCATTCCAGCTTTTGACAGTTCAACCCCGCATTTTGGCATTAACCGGATCTGTTTTATTTCTTTTTCTATTGTGTTTTTAATTACGCCGGATGAAGCAATAGGTTTTCACGGTGATATGTTTACACCCCGCAGCTTTCTTCACCCATTTTTTGTTTCTAACTGATTTGCAATAACATATAACAACAACAGTACAAACACACAGAGCGTTAGACAGAGAAAACATATGTATGAGTGAAAGATACAACGTTCTACAAGGACGAAGTTTTTTCTAATAACGCGATGTGCAATATTTTTGGCTGAGAATTGTATAGTTCTACACATTATTTGGTTAACACCTTATAGTTGAATGTCGCTTGGGCCCATACTATAACGTTTTACTGCCATCTTGCTTCCTGTGTGACAGGGAAACAGCCATACAAGACGAGTAGCACTAACCGCTTTTTTCACTGTCAGTGGCGGATTTAGGGGAGTCGGGCAATCGCCCGGGCCTCGCTCTTGCAGGGGCCTCCCAACCCAGCATCGTTACTCGTAACAATATAATAAAGTATTTTAAGTATTTCATAGTAAATTAATAATAATAAGTGTCAAGATATTCATTTCTCGTTTTTTTATTTCCTTCATCACAAATATTGCAAAAAGGACAAAGGCCTCTCAAATATCTGCCATCCACCCCAAACCTCGCAGTGGTTAAGGCCGCCCCTGAAACTTTCATGGTGGCATTGGCACTTCGTTATACGTCCCCAGGATATAAAACAACAAAGTTTGTATACAAGTGATATTCTACAAACGCAAACATCACGATATTGATTGGTATGTTGTCAAAAATAAATGGAATTACCAAAGCGCTGTCAAAATCAATCCCATATTTTGAAATTCGACCGTCGCCATCTTTGTTATCGAATGACATTTGACTAGACTCTAGAGCCTCAAGTCTATTTGTCTATGTGACAGTTATATAGTTTCAACTTAGAGTTTCAAACTTAATGAGTTTTCTTCCTTTTATGGGTTCCGTACACGAAGGATGAAGGAGAGCAGTGACTTACTTGTCGTAGGTCGTGAGTTCGAACCCAGGCAGGTGTTTTACTTTGTAAATTATTTCATCACCACTGCTTTTAAAACGGTGAAGGAAATCATCGTGAGGAAACCGGCTAGAACTAAAAATCTGAAGACACTTGACTCACTTGGGCCCAGTGCCCACACTGGGCCCAGTCAATTATGGTGGATTAAGGCCCATTAGCTCTCTCACAGAAGGGATGCCTGTGTCCCAGCAGTGGGAACATTATAAGGCTGATGATGACGATGATGCTCTTACTCACGTGTCCGTCTGTCTGTGCATCTGTTCGTCTTCTGTCACACATATTGTTCCGAAGAATTTTTTAACTTCCCATTGACCTATGAACTTGAAATTTGGTCATAATGTGTATTATTACGTATAATATATTGATAAATTGGTACGGAACCCTAAATGTGCGAAATACGACACCCACTTGACCGGTTTTTGGTGAAGTTACAGTCTACTAGGAATTCTGTTTAAAAGTTAAACAAATGATCTCTCTGACTCCCTGGGGGGCCCCATGTGGGTACTATGAGCTCTTAGAGCAAGGTTATTTCCATTATACGTAAGTTACAGATGTATATGACTTGTATAAATCTGTTTCTTACGCACTATGGAAAAGGAGCTTATGGTAGCCCCTAAATCTTACACACATTTAATACATACATAGATTTACAAACACACTATCACCATTTATACAACAGTTTGACCCCAAAGATTACCTACATCAACATTTTTGTTAAACACCCCCAGAAACAATTCTTAAGCCCCCATTTCTAACATTTACAAGACCCCAATTTTTTTTGACACCACTTAAAAGCGTTTATCCGCTGCAGTTGCATTTGTTGAGAGTGTTCAATCGACGGAAGAGTCGGAGTCTTCGTTTTTGGTGCTCAGATGGAATGCTATGACCGGGATCGATCCTAGGACCATGCAGGATCCCATGCCGTAGAAACACCACGAGTACCCGCCCGTCACATCGCGCAGTAAACCTGAAAATGATAACAATAATGAATATGTGGACTCAGGGATCTTTCCACCGATAGTCGTGTGACTTAGTCATCAACTTTTTTTTTTTTGTTCTATGGTGGAAAATACTCATTGGATATCCTCAGCCTTGAAGATCCAGGTGAAGGGGTCTGTCAGACTCGTATTGTCTAAAAACCACTATGCTGGGGGCGCGGGAACGTACAATCCTTCCGCAACCCCCGGTTGGTGCCGGCCCGCGGTCGAGGTCCGCGTGGGCGGGAGGAGTGAAGTGTTTGAGTCCCCCCCGCGACGGATAAGAGGGGCGCGCGTGAAACACAACGCGCCTTCACCTCGGGTTATGATGTGTGGGAGCGACGATGTCCCGAGTCCGTCACCCTTGGACGCATTTAGGGTGATCGTCATTCTATTATACTTTTCTCAAACATGCTTGGAAATTTGAGCATTATTTGACAACCTTTTTCGAGCAGCGTAAGTATCTGTCGTGGTTTAGCGGCCAAATAAATTACATAGTAAACTCATACCTGTCGTGTAATTTAAAAATGGAACGATGTTTTACTTCGAAACATGGCAACCAAGCAGGTTATAACTTATCAAAGATTTTATTTAAATTTCGAACTGACTTGCAAATAGAACGCTGTTTATTGAAAAAATAACACTTTAACGCGGCAAAAAAGATCGTTGTTCGTTGTTCGTCATTGATTTTGTAAAATAATTGTATTTGACGTAATGTGTCCTACTTAGTTTTAATTTTCGCGCATTATTTGAGAAAAGTACTATACAAGCCTTGGCCACAACTAGGCATTGATGGGCTTTACACGTTCGTCCATCAATGCCTCTTTTGCTGGCCGCTGCAGTCATGTACTATCGCTGGAGATGCTGAGGTAGATCCCTTTTTGGCATCGCATACATTTTTGCTATATATTTTTTTTGTTTTATCTTTTACCTACTGTCGGGGTCACACATAAATATTGTTTATTTTAATATTATTTTCGGAATTCAGGCGCTTCTTAAGGCTTTACAAGTAGCACATACCAGCAGTGGGGGGCACGGAGACAGCGGCGAGACTCTGGAACATGCGCACCAGGCCGTACGAGGACGCGATGCGCGCCGTGCCGAACGCGTCCGCCAGCAGCACCGGCACCAGCAGGAACCAGCAGCCCAGGCACAGCCCGTACGCACCTGCAGTTAACAAATAAATATAGCCCGCGATTTCATTCGCGTGACAATAAAACTGAATATAGTATAGTATAGCCTGTGTGCTATTCCGGCTTATAATCTATCTCTGCGCCAAATTTCACCCAGATCCGTTCAGTCGTTCTGGCGGGATTGAGTAATAAACATGCATCCATGTATTTTATGTTATTTTAATGTAATATTATTTAAATACTAGCGGACGCCTCGCGGTTTCACCCGCATAGTTCCCGTTTCCGTGGGAATACAGGGATAAAAAGTAGTCTATGTCACCCGGGGATAGTGTAGCTTCCCAACGGTGGAAGAATTTTTGAAATCGGTCCAGTAGTTTTTAAGTTTATTCGTTACAAACAAAAATAAACCATGAAGCGTCTGCTAGTAAATAATAAATGTAACTGTCAATAACTCACCAGAGGCGATAGCTAAAGCCCACCAAGATTTAAGACTAGGAAGTGTCAGGACAGCGATGCCAGCCACCAGAATACTGAAAAAAAAAAACAGATTTTAATTGAAAATACCCGTGTACCTACGCGATATTCGCCCGATATGACACAATTAAATTGGGTCGCGCTATCAGGGTGGTCCCTAATACCAAGTTTGTAAGTTTGGATACGACCTCGGAAGACAGCGCAACTGATGAGAATCGTAAACTTTGGAAAAACACACATCCTGCCACACTTCATACAGCAGAGCATCTGGTCCTTGGACACGAACTGCCAATCTGGAAAATCCTAAACCGATTGCGGGTTCAGATGGGTAGCGTAGCGCAAATGTTAGGTCGCGGTGCTATTGACCTTGACCCGTCAGAAGAGGACCAAGGGTGCCATACACGAGCTCGTCTGGTGTCCATATGCTGGTTTGGTCCCTGGTGTGGTCACGACGTATTCCATAGAGGACCGGTGACGGACAGCCGCGGCGGAGAGTGCTAACGCGTGCCCGTGTTCCCGTCATAAGCGGCACAGGAAAACACTGTGGAGTTTTAGTGGGTTGGAGTCACACTATCCGCACTATCTCCCCGTGATAGCGCAGTATGCATGAGCATTAATACAGGATAAAAAAAAAGGTTGATTGCTGTGTGTCGCGGCAAAATTTGAAACAGAGTTACCGCGGCCCTGGCTCAAGCAACTGAAGGAACACGGGTGGGTTTTAGTCAGTAAAAGTCTGACACGCCCTCCCGCTTCACCCAGAGCGGGAGAATTGGAGAAGTCATTGGATGATATTCCATCCCAAAAAAAGGTTGATTGATGTTCGTTGTGTGTTAAAACTATCATAGTTCAACTGTAAAAAAGGGACACAAGTCATATACATCTGTCCTTTACGCACACTCAAAATAACCTTGTTCTAAAAGCTTATGCCCCCCCCCCCCCATATAATCATATGGACCCATCTCAAACACAGTGCCAAGGTGGAGCCCCGTCGTAGGATAAGCCCCACCTCCTTGTCTGCTCTTCGTGCCCAGCCACCTGCATCTTTCAGGGTCTGAACGTGGCGAATAACAGAGCGGTCCAGGTAGCTACATACTGGTCTATAACATTTTAGATCAGACAAGAATTAAGTCAGGATGTTTTCTTACCTGACGATGTAAGCCTTTCTGCGACAGAACAAATGCAGGTCACACAGGTAGCCCAGCCCCAGGCGGCCACACAGGTCCAGCACGGCGCTGATCGCGACCAGGTGACCTGGAATTATATCATATTGAATCACATATACCTACTAATATATTCATCATCATCAGCATACAGCAGTCCACTACTGAGCAAAGACCTCTCCCATTAGAATAGGTTATTTCTAGGCAAGCCCACTTCACCGTCGACCACATTATCGCTTACCATCAGGTAAGATAGTGGTCAACCTCGAGTCTAAAAATAGAGAAATAAAAATCGCACGCCATTTGTCTAGATTTCTCGGCAGCTCAGATCCAGCTGCTACTAGTAACCCATCCTGCGAAGTTCTTCGCTCCACCTAGCCTGAAGGTGTCCCACGTAACGTTTACCCATTCGTGGTCTTCACTCAAAAACACGTTTACTCCCACGGTCATCGGTTGTACAGCTAAGATGGCCGGCCCATTGCCACTTCAGCTTGCTTATTCTCTGAGCTGTGTGCTGTCGATCACTGTGGTTCTTTGCCGGATCACCGCGTGCCCACCACATACGCCTTATCCATATTTACTAATACTTCTTCTTCCTCCGGGATCTTGAAGGAGAGCCACCCCGTTATTGGTTTGGTAAACGTAAAAGAAACCACCGGATGACCCTCTTTGAATGGGTGGGCTATATCCACTCTCTATCTCATCCTCTAATCCCAACAATCTACACCTTCCTTTCCCCCGACCCTCCCGTCCAAAATGTCACCAACAGCTCACCACCTCATCCTCGCTCCCACCCCACTCCAATATCCACTCCTAATTGTTACGCTTAACCGCTGAACCGATTCATATCGGTTACATTTCGGGGAGTGTGCGATGGAATTGCATGATCTAATTCCACCCAGCCCGTTTCATCATCGGACTACCAGACGTACGGCGATGCGCCATCGATACATGGTGGACATTCCACCCATACGCACTAAACATTTTGAGAACACTTTTATTATGCGTACAGCTAAGGAGTGGAATTCCCTGCCGGAGTCTGTGTTTCCTGATAGCTACAATCTGGGGGTCTTTAAGTCAAGAGTGACTAGGTTATTTCATAAAGGCAAGCGTGTTTCACCCTCGACCGCATCATCGCTTAGCATCAGGTGAGATAGTGGTCAAGCGCGAGCCTATAGCGATAGGATATAAAAAAGAAATAAAAAAAGATGTAATTTGGTATGGAATAGAATAATAGAATAGTATTCATCCCGGAAATTATGCTTAAGGGGGTGGAAAAGGGGGTAGAAAGTAAGAAGTTACACCACATACCTGCAGCTGACTTGCTGTGGCCCGCAGCGACGGTGTACGCGGGCAGGTAGTACAGCGCGTAGGGCGAGCCGCACGACATGAGCGCTACCGACGCACACAGCAGACCGAAACGCCACGACTTCAGCAGAGACACATCGAGGTACCTGCGGAATAATTTGGAGCAGTTCGTCACTAGATATTATAACAAGAAAGTTCAAGTATATGTGATCAGTGTAGCAAGCCCCGCAAATCGTCATTGAAAAGGGAGGATCCTCCGACGTCTGGTCGGGTGTTATCTCGAGGGCAACTGCCTGAAGGTTTTTGACGGACTGTTGAGTATGTTCAAATCGCGTTGAAAGCTGTGTTTGCGCGATGCAGGATTTTGTGTGACTGATATCACAAAGAATCCTAGGTCATTAGTTCGTATGTGGCAAGTCAAAATCAAAATCAAAAACAAAATCAAAATTTCTTTATTCAATTAGGCCATTAAGCGGCACTTTCGAACGTCAAAAATAAAAATTAAATGTAATAATAATTGATATGGATTGAGTGGAAAGCCTCTTAAATCTGCATTAAAAAGGGATGATCCTCAGACCAGACGAGTGTTGAGTCTGGTGTGCAACTGGACAACGGTTGTTGTCGAGCTATTTTTAACCGACTTCCCAAAAAGGAGGAGGTTCTATGTTCGACTTCATGTTTGTTTTTTTTTTTTTTTTTTGTGTATGTTCACCGATTACTCCGTCAATTGTGGACCGATTTTGAAAATTCTTTTTTTGTTTGAAAAAGTATGTTCCGAAATTGGTCCCATTTTAATTTGGTGAAGATCTGATGAAGAACTTCGGAGATATACAACAGAACTCTTCAATAAATAACGGCAAATCTCTCGGGATTGCTGCAATCGCATGTCTGTTTGTTGTTTATAACATTTCATAACATAACATCACGCCAGTTCGCTCTTAAGGGGTAAGCAGATCTCTCATTTCACCGGTTATGTTCAAGTTTCATGAAATCTATTCTGGCGAAATAGTTCCCTTACTAACTTGCCTATTAGGTAACTACGTACAACTAAAAAGTGAAAAATAAAAAACTTTTTGCAAAAAAATACTACCGACTTCCAAATACAAAACGACAAAGTGAAAAATAACTTTATTTTTTGAAGTCGGTGTCTTTCGTAGGTACCATTTTTTTGCGTTATGGACACCGACTTCAAAAAATTCGTTTTGTATTTGGATGTCGGTAGTATTTTTTTGCAAAAAGTTTTTTATTTGGTATAATCCCGGGATGCGGGGCACGGCATTTTTATAGTACCTATTATAAAAAGATTTGATACCAATTTTTTGTTGTCTGTGGCATGTGCTCGCTTTAGCGCATGCGCGGTTAATGCGGTGATGTGCTGGGCTTTGGCGCCATTCATGCACATAACTAGGTATTAAAACATTCGTGTGAAACTATTAAAAACCACGGCAACTCCTGAAAGCCAAAATCAACAGTGGCGAGCACCGGAATAGCGCCGAGGCAAAGAAACTCGACCAAGTCCCGGCGAATGAAATTAACTAGAATAAAGTCTTGGATTCCGCAACAAAATTAATCAGAAAAGAATCGATCTCTACGACGCGTTTCTTATCTGGGATGTGTTCGCGGACGAATGAAAGTCGATTGTGTTCGTGTCTGTGTGTCTCCACTGGAGTGGAGTTCTGTGAGAGGAGTGTGTACATTTTTGTGAATCTATAACGTATATTTTTGGCGTTTTTGTTAAAATAAAACAATGCATACGCCATGCGAAAGTAACTCTGGCTATCTATTTGTTACCTTTTTACGCTTAAACTGCAGAACTGATTTACATAAATTTGGTATCGAGATAGTTTGATACGTTAGGAAGTGACTTAGAATTGTTTTAATCCTGGAAATCATCCATAAGTGGGTGGTAAGAAAGATGGAAGTTTGTATGCTGAGCCAATAATTTCTTCATTGATCAGATTTTTTTAATTATCTAAGTAGCTCGGCGAAAAAATTGGCTATTCGAAGAAATAATGCAATGCAGAAGAATTCTTGGGCAAAAGTTAGTAAAAAATAAATAAACTGACCTGGAGATAACCTCGACGCAGCCTGAGCGTTTCTTCTGGACCTGGACCTCTTCCTTCTGCGCCTCTTCTTGTTTGATGACGATGGGCTCAGCCAACTTGCTCGGGATCAGCCGGCTGGGCGGCGGACGGATGTACAGAGACTTGCTGCGGAGATACATACTTACAGTCACTATCACTACATATTCATCACACCAGCCGAAAGAAAAAAAACGGCCAAGTTCGAGTCGGACTCGCACGAAGGGTTCCGTACCATTATCGCAAAAAACTGCAAAAAAACTCACGTCTGTTGTATGGGAACCCCACTTAAATATTAATTTTATTCTGTTTTTAGTATTTGTTGTTATAGCGACAACAGAAATATAATACTCACAACGGATCTTTGTATCTCTGAATTGGCTGCAAGAGCCTGCGCAGTAGCAGCACTATTTTTGTGTCAACATTGAAAGTGAAGTTATCATTGTATAACTGTCTCTTTCACTCGCTTACGTTTGTCGCATCATCCTATCTCGCTTACTCTATGCAGTTAAACTGTTTCTTGCGCGTTAAGTGTCAAAACCAACTTCAGAGACACAAAGATCCACTGTGAGTATTATACATCATCTGTCTAGCTGTCATGGTTCATGAGATAGAGTATTTGTTAGTAAAATATACGTAATAATATATATTATGACCAAATTTGAAGTTCATAGGTCAATGGGAAGTTAAAAAATTCTTCGGAACAAAATGTGTGACAGACGACGAACAGACAGACAGACGGGCACGTAATTATAATCATCAGCATTTTAATGTTCCCACGGCTGGGACACAGGCTCCTCTCTGTGAGTGGGAATGGGCCGTAATCCACCACGCGGGCTCTATGCGGCTTGGTGGATGTCACAAATCTTAGATTTTTTGGTTTTAAGACATGCCGGTTGGCTCACGATGTTTTCCTTCACCGTTTTGAGAGCAGTGGTGATGAAATAATTTACAGAAAGTAAAGCGCCTGCCTTAGTTTGAACGAACCCACGACCTACGACACGTAAGTCGCGGCCGTTACCACTGGGCCATCAGTCACCACTGCTGCTGACGGACACGTGAGTGACAGCTATAGGGCTCCGTTTGGATTCTTCGTATACGGAACCCTAAAAAAATAAAACAAAGACATGAGAGAATTAAAACACGCTGGACATAAGCAACCTTAACTAGGTCATCGGTCCACCTAGAGGGATGCCTTCCTATGCAGCGGCTTCCGGTTCGCGGTTGCCATTTCAGAGCTGTCCAGTCCCAATGACTATCCGTTCGTTTCGATCTTATGCTAAGTTATTCATATATATATATATATATATTTATATATATATTATTCATACTATATAATATAAATACGAAAGTAACTTTGTCTGTCTGTCAGTCTGTTACCTTTTCGAGGTTAACCCGCTGAATCGATTAAGAGGAAATTTGTAATGGAGATTTGAGACCCTGGTAAGGACATAGGCTCGATTTTATCCCGGCAATCGTCCTTAAGGTTACACTAGTCTATTATTCTTCCATACAAAAGTAGTCTGGCGATTACTCCACTGTTTGACGATGTACGTTCAAAATAAAAATAAAATATATCAATTTGTCTCATCATTATCTAGCCCTGTAAGGAAACAAATAATTGAAAAAAATATATATTTGAAAGTTATGAGCGACGAGATTTCCATATTTCAACACTAATTTTAACGCATCTTTGGGCGGCAATAAATACCATAAGAAGAAGTAAAATTGCAAAACGGCCTCCATACAGGGACAGATTAGTATTTGAACTATGCAAATCATTTTATTTTGAAAATATACATTTAGTAGTTTTTCATGATATCTAGACTCCCAAAGGCCTGTTTATAAAATTTCGCGCGCTCTTTTTCGTCCTAAATCATCATCCATTTCGATACAAACTTGCAAAAGTGCTAATTCGTACGCGAACTAGCTTCTTACTGCTCATCACAGCATCTATTTCTTTCGCACGTGTTGTCGGATGAGACAGCATGCATTTTAACCCCGCGCACAAAATAGTTCGTGCCGTCGACTAGTGCAACTTTAAAGGTCTATCCACACATATCAGGGCCGTGCCCGGGACGTGACAGGTTCGGGCCCAATCATTGAAGATTCGTCACTGGCCCGTGCACGGACGTGTGTGAACGAGTTCATATAAAATGTACACAACGATATCTTTTTGAGCCCTTGACGGGGCACGGTCCGTCCACATCCCGGGCACGGCCCTGATATGTGTGGATAGACCTTTAAGGTTCCCCTAGTCGACGGCACGAACTATTCTGTGCGCGAGGTTAAAATGCATGCTATCTCATCCGACAACACGTGCGAAAGAGATAGATGCTGTGATGAGCAGTAAGATGCTAGTTCGCGTACGAAATAGCACTTTTGCAAGTTTTTAGCGAAATGGATGATGATTTGACGAAAACGAGCGCGCGAAATTTTATAAACAGACCTTTGGGAGTCTAGATATCATGAAAAACGACTAAATGTATATTTTCACAATAAAATGATTTGCATAGTTGAAATAAGGGGTTGGAAGTTTGTATGGCGAACTAACAATTTCTCAAGTAAGACGGCCCACACACCTAGAGTATTAAAGCTCAATATAAATTTATTTAATAATTTGGAAAGGCTCGTGTTACCTGCTCAGGTTCCGTCTTGCCTTGTACACACACGTACTGTCGGTCGACAAGTCTTCAACAGAGTGCAGGATGGAGGAAGAGCGAGTAGGACGCAGGCGCAGACGAACAACCTCTTTAGGTAAACCTGGAACAGAAAGCTATATATAAAAGCGAAAGATCACTCACTTATTCATCACGAAATATGGAAAACCGCTTGACGTATAAAGATGAAATTTGGCAGGGAGGTTCCTCAAGGGACACTAGTGCGCACTAGCTAGCTACGTATCAGTAAACTGTGGTGCGCACTAAGAAAAGATTTTTGTGAAGTTTACCCCTAAGGGGGTAAAAGGGGGGTTGAAAGTTTGTATGAAACTTTTTACAGTTTGTAAATTGGACACGTGAAATTTTACATTTACGGTCTTGGTTGATATAACAGAATTTATGTAAGTCGGGTTTAGTCAATAGTACGGACGTCAAAACAAATCGCAAGCACGCCATCTGGTGGCAATTCAAGAACAACTACGCTTTGGCGCGCTTTCTCTTAGCGCTTGCGTGGTGGGGACAGCAGCATATGGCAGTTGAGTACTGACTGAACTTCTACAGTTTGTAAATTGGACACGTGAAATTTTACATTTACGGTCTTGATTGATAAAAAGAATTTATGTATGTCGGGTTTAGTCAATAGTACGGACGTCAAAACAAATTGCAAGCACACCATCTGGCGGCAAAGCAAGAAACAACTACGCATTGGCGCGCTTTCTCTTAGCGCTTGCGTGGTGGGGACAGCAGTATATGGGCAGTTGAGTACTGACTGAACTTCTACAGTTTGTAAATTGGACACGTGAAATTTTACATATACGCTCTTGATTGAAATAAAGAATTTATGTATTTATTGGGTTTTGGAAATTCTACTCTCAATCAATCAATCTGCCTAGCTTAGGCTTCCAGTCTAACCGGATTCAGCTGAGTACCAGTGTTTTACATGGAGCGACTGCCTATCTGACCTCCACAACCCAGTAACTGATAACACGGTACCCCTTGGCTAGACTGGTGTCAGATCTCAAGCTTCTGAGTACTCGTAACGACTGTCAAAGATCTTTAAAAGACAGCCGGGGCCAACGGCTCTTGTCGTGCTTTCCAAGGCACGGAGGAAACTCGGTATCTTGAAATGGACACCCATCCACGGTCGACCTAGTCAAGCGTTGCTTTACCTTGGAGATCGACCCGTGCGGCTGTTATTATTTAGCCACGAGCTCCAAATTCTACTCTATTCTATTCTATTGAAAAGGGAGTTTTTTTTTATAATTAAGGCCGTACTCTGACCAAAAAATCAGCATGAGATATGGGCATTCCTATTGGCCTAGCGGCACTGTCGGCGCATAACTTACAGTAGTGAATACGCCCAGATTTTTGAATAAAATCTTTATAAAATCGAATATAGGTCTTCTGAAAAAAAAAAACTACCAAAATGTTCGTTATCAAATTGTCTATCCATTAGTGTTAGTGTGCGGGACGGACGTGATCGATCAAGGCCCCAGGCTGACTGAAGGTTGTAAGGCTTCAGCTTGAACGCGTTGACGCCCCTTGCACCTATTGTTCAGTTGTCTTCGAGCAAGTATTGACCCTGCAGTGGTTGGAAGGCTGCCAAGGATGTTGAGGGGAAGGCGTGATGTCCAGTTCAGAAGAAAAGTCAAGTTTTCATGTCCAAAAGCGACGTCTCTTCATGGTCTCCGTTACGCAAAGTGACGTGGATTTAATATTTCGGAAATAATGGCTACGATTAGGACGGTGTCTCAGCGCACTATCCTACTACCACACTTGACCGTAACGAGGACCTCGAAACAACGACCGCGCATAAACTTTAATTATAAAATTAATATCTTATGGCTAGTCGCTGAAAACCGACAGAAACCCCCCTTCTACTGAACCGATTTTGATGAGACTTGTGTCTCTGGATAGGTCTCGAGAAGACCTTCCCTCCGGACCTGGGTCCAGGTTCCTATCTGCTACCTTCACGGAGCCCTTGCGTTGAGAACGCCTAATAAGGGGAATTTCAGTCAGTTTGTAGCTTTATATGCTACTTTACAATACAATGGTGCACTTTAGTGCCAGGGTACCAGCGAGGGACTTGTAGCCCTACTCCTGGACCGTCGATCTGTGACAGTTTCACAGCTTCATCTGTCACCTCCACGGGCATAGCCACGTGAAAGTGCGAAAACATAGCTTCAGTGCCTGTTTTCGCCATATTTCGTGAGTTTGTACTCGAGCTGGTGGGCGGATCTGCATTCACCAACCGTCATCGGATAGCCCTCGCGATGGGCTACCCCATGGTGGAAGTCCGGTGGATACAGGTCCAACCCTCGATCCAGTATTCACTCTGATGTGGTCGATGATGCGAGAAAACCATGGAACCTCTTACTATATTAAGTCGGTTAGTTCCCTAACCACCAGAGCTAGGCTCCTTCCAAAAATGTGGTTGGGAAGCTGGAGAATTGGGCTATCGAATGGTAGTACCCTGATGGGTGTACCACCAGCCCTTCTGGGACTTCTGATGCCGGGAAGCGGCCGAAATAGCAAATATCGTGTTGTTCCACGGCTTTAACGCCTCTGTGTGTGTATGTGTAGCTATATATTAGCTATGTGTTGTGACTGAGTCCAGGCGTGTGCCCGAGGGTCCCCAAAGGTAATGCTTCAGACAGCATATCAATAATCCTTCAGGCACCAAGTGTGTCTGAAGGTAGTGGGCCCTCTGGCAGACGCGTAGAAACGTCCATGCTGGCACATACAGACACATTATTTCAAGTAAGTAATATCTATGTACTAGAATTACATAGATGCCATCTATATATAGGGCCTGGACACAGTTCCAGGTCACCTAGAAGCGCTAAAACGCTTATAACCAAAATTCTATTTACTTACTTGAGCAAAAATGCATGTATTTACCATCTCAGAGTGAAACTGTTTTAAACCTGGCTATGTACTGTTATTATGTACAGTTTTTCAGTCATAGCACCAAGGTATACTATCTAGAACACCTAGGTGGTGTTTCCTAACAAAATAAATGTGTAAGGTAAATAATACGATTGGTAGGTGGGCAGAGCGCACCTATCGATACTTGCGACCCGGCCATTTTCGGGGGGTCCAAAAAACGTAAACAAATATTTTTTATTTGCTTAAAATACTACTTACACATTTTATCTATAGTATATTAATTCTAATTATACTAGATAACTATATTTTAGGTACTATAGGCTATTATAAAGCCCTCAAAACGCTATTCTAAAATACCAAATTTGTCTGCTTACGCGCCAGACTATATATATCGTGTACCGCCATCTGACTGCTCATTTCGAACTAAACGGCCATGGCGGTAGGTCGTGTTTACGGAATTTGACTTGTTTTGATTTTGCTTTCTTTCCGTAACTACCGCATTTAGTATGTATGTACCGATTCTAATTTACTCTTTAGACCCCATATTTACTTAATACATACTCATATACACTAAAACATAATGTTTAGTGCCTCAAAAAGTGGTCGAAATTTTATGTTTGAAAAAACTATAAAAGAAAAATTCTCGTCTAAAACTTTTTAGTACGAGCTCGCGCGCTGGGGTAAGCAGACGTATGTTTGTTCATAACATTTTATATTTACAACAAACTATACTAATATTGTTTGTGATGCCCCGTCGCGAACAGTTAGTACAAAAAAATATTAATGAACACTTTACGAGGAGATGCATGCTATCAATCATTATTTCTCATTTTTATGTTTTTGTTGGAAGGAGATTAGTGAAACATATATTACACTTAAAAAAAAAGAATTCTACAATTTTGGAATCAATAATATGTAGAAATTTAATGTATTTTTATTAGTTGATATTTAATTTTAAATAACGAGTAGATAGCTCCTAAAAACTGCACGAAAAACGGCTAGCGCGGCGTTTTGCTCGGGGTAGCGCCTTAAGTGCAAACAATAGTTTGTGAACCTAACCAAACAAATAAATAAAATAATAAACAGCATCAATTTTTGTTATATCGCGGTTTTTTGCTTTTCGTCTATATTTCAACATATGATTTTTTCAGATAGTGACACTAACTTTAGGACGGCAGTATATGTATTAAATGTTGAGACTGACGTTGAAAGCTACTTACCCACGACCCCCAAGACATCCAACCCCTCAGAGTCCTCGGAATCAGAATGCTGTGACTGCATTTGCTGACGGGCGACCTGTAAAACAATATATTTGGTCAGTATAGCCTTCGTTTTCGTGGTCTTTAAATAACATAGAAATAGTTAATTTAAGAAATATACAACAGTTGTCGTGGGGCACCTATTTGACATATTCCACATTGGGCACCCACTTTAACTGCACCTGAGTGGATGGCACCTGAGTTATGCCACATACGGCACCTATAAATATTTTTCGCAGGTGCCATTAATGGAATAACTTATTATTTAAAATTGTATTCCACATTTGGCAACTACGGATTGGCAGTAGGTACTAGTGTTGAGACGTTTATTTTCTTTTTAGGACGTCAAACACAAAAAGTCGATTGAAATCAGTAGATAGTTTAATAACATGACAAAAATATAAATTCCTCTTTTGCTATTTAGGGTTTCGTACCCAAAGGGATTACTAAGACTCCTCTGTCCGTCTGTCTGTCTGTCACCAGGCTGTATCCCATGAACCGTGAAAGCTAGACAGTTGAAATTTTCAAAGATGATGTATTTCTGTTACCAAACAAATAATAAAAACATAGTAAAATAAATATTCAAGTGGGGCTCCCATACAACAAACGTGATTGTTATGCCATTTTCTGCGATAATGGTACGGAACTCTTTGTGCGCGAGTCCGCCTCGCATTTGCCCGGTTTTTAGTTAGATGTTGAACATTATAAGCATTTATACTCAAACTACAACATTCACACATACCTCAATGAGACTGGGATGCATAATCTCAGTGATCAGACTGGTCCTCTTGGCGTCTTCATTGAGCATCAAGTTCTTCTGGTTGAGAGATAGCTCGGTCTCCGGATGGAACAGGCTCTGGAGACGGTTGTCTTTCGAGGAGTCTGACTTGAACATGATACCCTGGTCTGCGGGAGGAGACACACAAAGATCGAGAATATACTTATACTTATTAAACTAATACTAATATACTTGTAGGCCAGGTGCGCAGTACTCATAACCGGCGTGTGTGTATGACTAGATGTATGAATGTGAGTGAAGCAAAAGAAGTATGTAAGGATCGTAGCAGGTGGCGTTCTGTAGTTCCTGCCTATTCCCATGGGAAAAAGGCGTGAGTTTATGTATGTATGTATGTAATATACTTGTATATATATATATTATAATTTATAAACTATACTATAATAATAATATTATAAAGAGGAAAGATATGTATTTTTGTATGTGAAGAATAAACTTAAAAATTACTGGACCGATTTCAAAAATTCTTTCATCGTTGGGAAGCTACACTATCCCCGGGTGACATAGGCTAGTTTTTATCCCTGTATTCCCACGGGAACGGGAACTACGCGGGTGAAACCGCGAGGCGTCCGCTAGGAATATTATAAAGAGGAAAGATATTTTTGTTTGTTTGTACTGAATAAGTTCCGAAACTACTGGTTCGATTTTAGCCATTTTTCTCACCAATAGAAAGTAAAATTATCAGGAAATAACATAGGTTATAAAATATTTAAAAAAAAATTAGAGATCCTTACGAAAATTGCAATAATGTAATACAAAGTATCAAAATTTGTTCATTATTTGGCGTGCGCTGAGAAAACTATTGATGATTATAGATCCTTATTAAAATTGCATTAATGTAACCCAAAGTAGCAAAATTTTGCCTATAATAGTAGTTTATGCAATGGTCATATAATAGGGGTTATTAAAACACTCGCGTGATATTATTATCACTATAAAAACTATAAAAATAAAAAAGTTATTTTATGATGCAGTTGTTTGAAAATCGAAGGAAAATGTTGCACTGTAATGGTATTTTTTTATTTTATTTTACCTATCCACGAATATAAAGTACGTGTTTATACAATATTTTATCTACACTCACAAAGTAATGTTCCAATTAAGAATTTAAAAATATTGTATTCGTGGTAAAAATATTGCCGTTTAATAAATCGTTGAACTAAATGTACGATAATGGACTAAAGACAAATTAGAGACCAAAATAATAAACTCCCAGATTTGTTTCCATGCACCCCGCGATTTCTATTCACCCCATTTTATGGTATTTTTTTTATTTATAAAGCACACTTTTACTCTTTAATTTATTGGCGCTTATGGGCTCATTGACTTAATGTAGAAAAGTAGTGTCATTGTCTATTGACGCGCGCGCTGCGCAGTCGCATGAGTTTCTAAATGAGAATCTAAATTTCCCGCCATACCACATAGTTTTCCGTTTCCACTTTTGTTTTATTCCAACTGTATGAGTGAAGATAAAATAGTGTATGCAACGGCATATAATTAGGTATTAAAACACTCCCGTATTATTATTATCACTGACATGATAGACCCACGCTCGTGTTTTAATAACTCATATTATATGATCACAAAAACTACTATTTTGCATTCATATTTGGAACATTACGTTGTGAGAGTAGATAAAGTTCATTATTTGTTGTGCGCTGAGGAAACTATTAGCAGGCAGGCAGGCAGGGTAGGTATTGTGTACCTACGCTTGGGGGACGCCATTGTCCAGCAGTGGACATCCTTTGGCTGAAATTATTATGATTACCTTCCTGTATGTCATGCAGCAGCGTAGTATGCTCGGTGGTGGTGGTGGTAGCAGGGGTCCTGTCCGCCAGTGTTGACGTGTTGAAGCTGACGGGCGCCGGCCGGTACAGCGTCGCCGACACACACACGTGCAGCATGCCTCCTCCTGCAGATCACACGCAACTTATTTTAAAATAAGCATTATGGCTAATGGCCCAATTATTATCACTGTGTTATTAAATTGTGTGATTGATTTACTTGGTCTATAAGTTGTATTGCTAACACATTATGGATCTTGGTCTTATTAATAATTACTCGTAATTAAATTGAATACCGAAGATCTACCTTTCGGTATTCAATTCATAATAAAAAAAATATTGCACACATAATTTTATTTAATCACAGAAACAAATAATAACGACATAAAGTTGCGTTTTTTCGTGTGACGTCACGTTTTAGTGTACTTTTTACTCACAAGTGACCTCATAAGCGACCACTCCTGAATTAACGGAATGTCACTATATTCCATCTCATGAATGAGGGCTATCGCGTTTGTATTTGCCGATAGGGGCGCTGGTGTAGAGTGAGGTATTCAAAACGTCAAATAACACTGTTCTTTAGCTTTTAGTGCGAGTTTATTTAAGTACTACTTTTTTATTGCTGTGAATATTTTCCAAATATGGCAGACAAAGATACCGACCACTGCTATAATAGTGTTTTATGTTTTGGAAAGTTACATCCTCCTTTTTTCAAAATAAAGGGGCTGCGCAAAAATGCGGCTTGGGACACGATATTATATTTAATCGCATTTCTTTGGCATTAGACATTATTTTAATTTAAACTTTAATTCCGTCTGCGTAATAACAACGTTTAACAGCTAGGGTCCTTACTTGCCAGTGGCGCCAACTGGTGAGCAAAACGGTAGCCCACATTGTTCTATACGTACCCAATAACAAAACCGTTCCATGTAGTCCATACATGTCCACAAGCTTCTCAATCAGCATCGGGAATACGAAACTACCAGCTGCCGTCCCGCTCACACATATACCATTGGCCAATGCTCTGGAAAGAGATGGCAATATTTAGAATGGTTTTCTCCATAAAATTTTGCTATCAGTTTATTAAGTTTGAATTCGTTGGCGTTTTATTTTCAAATTATGTAGCTGTTGCCCGCGACTTCGTACGCGTCAAACTCATAAAACCTACAAAAATGTTATTTTTTTTTTGCGTGTAACCCATATATCATATACTAAATGGCGACGAAAATGCACCGGGATGTCCTGTCAAAATCGGTCCAGCCGTTTTGGAGATTTGCCGGCACAAACGGACAGAACGATAGACAAAAATTAAAAATAAATAAAATATACGGCAATACTTGTTTAAGCATTTAGTAAAAAGCTGTTATTTTAACATTATAAACAGACACATAAATTTTATTTATCTTCACCCGCGTGTATATCGAAAATTATCCCAAGGGCACATATTCCCGGGATAAAAAATATCCTATGAGCTATTCCTGACTATCTATCTCTGTGCCAAATTCCATCCATTGGGAAGTCAGGATGTATTTATTCCCTTAGGTGAAGACATCGTGTGTGGGCAGGTCGGTGGGTAGAACCGTGCAAATGAAATCACACAAATTATTCGATACACTGAGTTTATTCAAATAGACACAAGTCATAGTTACAATATTGCTTACTAATATTACGGATCGACAATGATTATACGACGTCTTAGCCCTGAGGCGGTCAGTACTCAACAGCTATATTCTTCTGTCCCCAACACGCAAGTGGTTAGAGAAAGCGCGCCAAAGCGTAGTTGTTCCTGATTTGCCGACAGGTGGAGAGCTTGCGATTTCTTTTGACGTCCGTACTATTGACCAAACCCGACATCTATACCAATATTATAAAGAGGAAAGTTTTTTTTGTTTGTTTGTTTGTACCGAATAGGCTCCGAAACTACTGTACCGATTTCAAAAATTCTTAAACCATTTGATAGCTACATTATTCCTGAGTGACATAGGCTATTTTTCATTCCGAAAACGGGTCCTGTGGGGTGGTCCACGGGAGCGAAGCCGCGGGGAACAGCTAGTATATTATATTAAGTATGAAGTGTGATATTTACCTGTGTTTATCGAAGTACTGCGATACGATGACAATGCCAGGAGTTGTGGACAGACCTCCTCCGATCCCTGTCAACAAACACTCACACATAATTTACTTGTTTCGTTCTTTCTGCAGTTCTCTTTGTAAATTCTGTCAAATTATGAACTTATGAGTAGGTCACCAAGTTACAGGTTGTGCCTAGTTTGGGACCCGTTGCTAACTTGTCACGGTAACATTTATTTCTTACCAACTAAGGCTCGGCGCAAACGGCCCACCGACCACAGCCACCGGTGGCCAGCGAGAGCGACTTAAGAACATTGAGGTAATAATGTATTATCTCAGTGCTTAAGAATAAAAATTCGGTCGCAGATATCCGACTGAATATCCTAAGTAAAAAGTCGTGATTCGAGGTTTGCCTCTCACCTATTTCCTCCTTCAATATTGGACCAATTTAAAAGATATGCCATAAACTGAAAAATAAATATATATAGGTACTATGCCGCTATGTTTTCTTTTTAATGATACATTATCTTAAGAAGCGCTAGAATAATAAAAAAATGCTCAAAATTGCGCTGTCCACAGAGGCCTAGTATACAAATTTGAGAACTATAGATGAAAAACATAGGGACATAGTCTTTTTTTTACCAGTTTATGGAATATTTTTAGGTTTCCGTACCGAAAGGGTAAAAACGGGACCCTATTACTAAGACTCCGCGGTCCGTCTGTCTGTCTGTCTGTCTGTCTGTCACCAGGCTGTATCTCAAGAACCGTGATAGCTAGAGAGTTGAAATTTTCACAGATGATGTATTTCTGTTGCCGCTATAACAACAAATACTAAAAACAGATATTATACACAGAATAAATATTTAAGGGGGGCTCCCATACAAAAAACGTGATTTTTATGCCGTTTTTTGCTGTAATGTTACGGAACCCTTCGTGCGCGAATCCGACTCGCACTTGGCCGGTTTTTTATATTTATCCAATATTGGAAGAGAAAATAAGCGAGAGCCAAATCTCGAATAATGAATTTTACTATGGAAATTCAGCCGGAGCTTCTGCCCACATTTCCTCTTAACACACTTTTTCATACATTTTATATAGACGCACCACACACGTGTAGATCGTGGCGGCCACTCGCTACAGTAGTGTCCGAGACTCGCCACTTGTGGTGGCTGATACACCGCCTGCTAGACGTTAGGCGATCTACGCATCGCACGCGTCACCATGGAGCACGGTGACGCCTCAATGGATATCGATACTTTCATATCGGAAATCCAATTATGTCCCGCTATTTGGGATTCAAATTCTGATCTATACAGCAATATAAACGTGGCGGCTTCCGAACACCGGTGGCTGTCGCGCACTTCTGCCACTGTTACAAATGTGGCGGTAGTGCGCTACAGCCACCGGTGTCTGTGGACGGTGGCCCGTTTGTGCCGAGCCTTAATGTTAAACTGTCAAAACTGAATAGGTTAATTAAATATTAAATAATAATACCCGTCTCTTACTGTCATACAGCAGGGTAAAGACGTCGCCTGTCGTACCTGAAGTTGTGGATTCAAATCCTGGTGTAAATCTAATGTCTTTTTCAATTAATGTGTACTTTCCAAGATTTATTTTGAATATCACTGACATCGGTGAAGGAGGAATACATAACCACGACGATGCACTGGTCGCTTCAAAGCTCCAGAGCCTCGAACATCGTCGGCGAGTTGCCAGTCTGTCGGTTTTCTATCGGTTAAATTTGGGGAGTGTGCGATAGAACTGCACCTTTTTTTTATAGATAAGCTCGCGCTTGACCACTATTTCACCTGATGGTAAACGATGATGAGGTCGACGGTGTAACACGCTGGCCTGGAAGTAACCTATTCACTCTTAACTTAAATACCCCGAGGTTTTAGCTATCTGGAAACACAGAGTCCAGCAAGGAATTCCACTCCTTAGCTGTACGCATAATGAAAGTATTTCCGAAACGTTTAATGCATATGGGTGGGATGTCCACCATGTACCGATGGCGCATCGCCGTACGTCTTGTAGTCCGATGATGAAACGGGCTAGGCGGAATTAGATCATGCAATTCCATCGCACACTCCCCGAAATGCAACCGATAAAAAACCGACAAGCTGGCAACTCGACCAGTGCCTCATTGCCGATGAGCCTCTTGGCCCGCTTTTCGATCGACTCTATTGCATCAAGCTGGTATTTGGCAGATCCGTCCCAGAGATGAGAACAGTATTCCATGCAAGATCGAACATGCGCTTGATTTTGAACTTGAATTTGATTCCGCCTAGCCCTTTCCCTCATCGGACTACAAGACGTACGGCGATGCGCCATCAGTACATGGTGGACATCCCTCCCATACGCCCAAAGCGTTTTGCTAATACTTTCATTGTGCGCACAGCTAAGGAGTGGAATTCCCTTCCGGAGTCTTTGTTCCCTGATAGCTACAACCTTGAGGTCTTTAAGTCAAGAGTGAATAGGTTACTTCTAGGCAAGCGCGCTTCACCGTCGACCATATCATCCCTTACCATCAGGCGAGATAGTGGTCAAACGCAAGCCAACAGATCATTAAACAAAAGTTTGAAAACCATCCCACATTGACGCAAAACGAGATGGTCGATGGGGCCGAAAATTTCTGGAAAGGCGACCGCGAACTAGAAGACGCTGCGTTGGAAGAACTCTCTCTAGGTAGACCTATGACCTGGATTAGACTGTGGGGTTTTGATGGATGCGAGACGCACTGGACCAGTCGATGTAGTGACCTATGTCCAGCAGTGGACGGATGATGAGAGGACTCACCGGTCATAACTCCGAAGCTCAGCAGCAGATGGAGCAGCCCCGTACTGAAGTAGGAGAGCGCGAGCCCGGTGGCACAGAACAGGCCGCCGATGAAGACCACGAGGCGGCACGAGTACTTCTCACACAGAGCTGATGATAGTGGTGCTGAAAAGGAGAAAAATAATTATTTGTTTGTGACATTCCGTCCATGCCTTGGAATCAGGGGAATCCCCTTCTTAGGATAACATTTTTAGGCATAATATTGTTTGGCATAAAGTTTTCGCATAACTTTTAATAGCATAATAATACTGTGGCATAATAATACTTAAGCATAATGCAAAGGTTAGCATAACTGTCATTTAGTCTAATTTGTTTTGGCATAAATATTTGAGGCATAATATTTATTCGTCATAATAATATTATGAGTGAATATTTGAACGTCGAAAATTAAAACACCAACGGGTAAAATGCCAATGTCCAAAACATCAAACATTTAAATATAATTGTATCGAAAATTGTTATAAATAAGCTGTTGCTGATTTGTGTTATACCAATGTAAATTATGGGAATATATTTTATGCTTATCATTAGTAAACCCTTGGAAAGCACGCTAAGTCGTTGATCCCGGCTGTCATTTGTAGATCTTTGACAGTCGTTAGTAGCTTGAGATCTAACACCAGTCTAGCCAAGGGGTACCGTGTTACCCAGTTACTGGGTTGTGGAGGTCAGATAGGCAGTCGCTCCATGTAAAACACTGGTACTCAGCTGTTTCCGATTAGAATGGAGGCCGACCCAAAGGGTTTGGGAAAGGCTGGGCAGATTGATTGTTTGACAGGAGATAAAAACAAGAGAAAAATAACACACAAAGACACAAAATATGCAGGTAATGTTACAACTTAGCTACAACCTTGGAGTATTTAAGTCAAGAGTGAATAGGTTACTGCCAGCGTTCTTCACCGTCGACCACATCATCGCTTACCAACAGGCGAGATAGTGGTCAAGCGCGAGCCTAACGTTAGATAAAAAAGATATGTTGGTATTTAGAACCACAGGTATTTTTAGAGCAAGCGTCGTGTTTCTGAATTATGTATTAAGGTTATAGTACTAGCGACATGATTGATTTGTGACCCGTCCTAAGAGTATTTTAGTACAGACATTCTAAAATTTTAATGGGTATTGATTCAAACAGCTTGTCTGTACCTATAAACTCATTATTAATTTAAATGAAAAAAAAAGACGTGTGGCACTCGGGGACTGCCGCGGTAAAGCTATTGCATAGCATTTTTTATCAACTTAATGCAATTATAATTATTTTATTTATGCAGTATATTTTTTTTTTCTCTTGTTTTTTTTTTCTTTACAAATATATTTTACAACGCCATCTAGCGGTGAGAGGAGTCAGTGTTCCCATCGAGCCTGTCGCGACACCCAAGTCAAAGTATCACCGCTGTGCCGGTCGGAGTGGGGGGTGTTAGGTTATTTTCGTTACGGAATTTCTGGATTCGGTCTCCACGCTCAAGGCCCGCGATAGAAGCTATGCAAAAGCTTAAAACTTTTAAAAAACAAGATTTTATTCAATATTTCAAATGTTTCGTGTATTGTCATCCAAAGCAAACGTGTCATGCATACTTTCAGTTCAATCGGTTGGGGATTACTGTTTTAAATGGTATTGGCACAGATAATTATAACACTAGCATACAGATACCTCATCCCATACATAGAAACCGTGCCGGCGGAAACAAGCGTTTTTCGTCTGATTAAGATGATTACTTTTGTACATTGACCGCGTTTGGTTCCGTTTCACGGCGATAGATAGATGGTGTTAGCAGCGACTTGCGAGTAAAAGGGTTTTCTCGGTTCGTGAATATTTTTCTCTAAATACAGTGACGATTTGATTTGTAGTATTTTTTGCACGTTTTACAGTTTAATTGCACCAAAATGTGTTACAATACAGAAATTTAAAACCGCGCCATCTATTGGCATCAATTTTAAATGATCCGTTCAAATAATCTTTGAAATGTGAATCAAGAGCACAATATTCCATAATTTTGTGCTTAGGAGAGTTGATTAAACAAGAATCTACAATTTTTATGATCAATTCCAGATAATGTTTATTTTTCACACAATTCAATAACAACTAGGTGCATATTGCGCCATCTAGTGAGATTTATTTAAACCAAATTTTCTTTCTTAGCGCATGCCTGGTACAAATAAACAATTTATTTTTTCTTTCCTTTCTTCTTTCAAAATAGATACAAATAAAAATGCCTTATATTCCTCTTAAGTTTTACATTGTTTTATTTGAGAAGAAGGTTTCCCCTTTTTCATATAAACGACTCAAATGTACTAAGAACGATATAAAGCCACACTTACCAAGAGCCAGACACAAGGTAGACAGCGCAGCCGGAATCCATGAAGCCACAGACTCAGAGGAATCAGGAAACGTCTCCATAATCTCGACGTACAGCACACCGTACGACTTGAACAGGCCGGCTACCCAGAACTGCACCATGAAGGCGCCGAATACAACCACCCAACCGTAGCCACCGTCCGGAGGAGCCGTACTCCTGAGAAAGAAATAAAGAAATTGTTTTATTTGTGAATAGCACAGGAGATAAGATAGAAAAAACCGGCCAAGTGCGAGTCCGACTCGCGCACGAAGGGTTCCATACCATTATCGCAAAAAACGGCAAAAAAACACGTTTGTTGTATGGGAGCCCCACTTAAATATTTATTTTATTCTGTTTTAGTATTTGTTGTTATAGCGGCAACAGAAATACATCATCTGTGAAAATTTCAACTGTCTAGCTAAACAACAAACAAAATATCTGTGTCTTTGGTACCTATCTTTTTCGTTTTTGACACCGACTTCCGAAATTAAAGTTATTTTTCGCTTTGTAGTTAGTGTTTTGTTTTGGAAGTCAGTTTAATTTTGCCTATTGCAAGTATAAATTGTACCTATTGTTTGTTTTGAATAAAATAAAACCTTTGTACCTCTGTTTAATATGTGAAACGTCTATTTTGTATTTTTGTGTAAATGTATCCTCCGACTGCACAGCACGAATTTCTTCTTGTTTACGTCCACTGACCTCTATTATACAAGTACGCTGGACTAAACATACTATATGAAATGACAGTTGATTTTTGTGCTGATTCAAAGCGCCCCGCTCGAGCGTATTAAGTAGTAAAATTGACACATTTAGAGATAGGTTAATACCGATATTTCTCAAAATTAGGTAATACTAATATATTCGTCTGGAAATATCGTAACTAATATATCAGTATTAGTGATATTTTTAAATAACACTAATATAAAAATAGTAGACTTGGCAAGGCGTATCAGTCATCTACTTACTGTATTGACTTCTCGTAGTATGTTGGAACTAAATATCTCATATTGGTATTGGTGATGAATGTTATATGAATGCCTAATAATCAGTAATAATATGTTCAAAAGTAATGTTTAATACTAAATTCTGGAATCATCATCAAGTTCATCCACAGCCTGACTTCGCCAACCGCTGAGCACAGGCCTCACTCTTGTACCAATCACCACGTTTCTGAGCATTGAGTTAAATATACTACGTACTAGAGGAGACTCCTCAACTCAATTGTTTGTAACACGCGTTAGAGCGCGCGTACCCCAACTTACTTAGTCTGTGGCAAGCGCTCGCTGCAACGTGACACGATTGAGTACTTAGTTTTGTTTCTTAAAAAATGCCTTCGTGTGTATTGAGATACTGTTCAAACAACTCGAGAAATATAAATAAAAGTCAAGGAATGAGTTTTCAATAGTAAGTTGAAAACACGCTTAATTTAATTACATTTTATCAATTTATTGTATCTCGTGACGTTGTGGCACCGCGGAGGCGGGAGGGCGGCCATGTTTGTGTAAATTTCAAAGAGTAAGATAAAGTTCAACTGCGCGCATTGATTGTCTATCTGTGAGAACATAACCTCCCCCCTCTCCTCCCCCCTGCTTACATCGCTGTCACCAAATTACCTACGCGCAATCTTTTGTTTGAAATAGCTTCTATTCTTCTTTCTCGTAGTACATTTAACTCAATGTTCCTGAGCCTAGAATTAATTCTGGAATAATATCATGATAATTATAATTTTATTAACAAATGTTTTGAAAACAAACAATTTATTATCTGCATCTGAAACAGAGTTGAAAACTGATATAAGTCTTCACCTTGCTGAAATGCGATGTCACTATTATTTGCAATTTAACACTACAGAGATGGGATCTCAGCGATGAGAGCGAGAAATACGACCATTGTAAATGATTATCCATCTCATTTATTATTATTATTGTGTAAATGATGTTCCCTTCACGAATCCGATGAGCGCCAACCGAGTGAATCTGAACGATTGTAAGTATTAATCTAACTAGTGTACTTGAGCGAGGAGATACTTGCTCAAATATACTAGTTTTAAGGATAAGTTGTTAGCCTATCCCCATATTTAAATCTCACTGATCTGACAGTAATGCGCTATAACTTTACTAGCACCACTAGTTTATAGCTTGCAATCTGAATTAAAATATTTTTCAGTTAACCTTTACAGCAATTATTCTATTACTTAAAAATGAATCATAATCATAATAAATATAACTGGGATGTTTTCTTCTCTTACGTATTTATAATTAAAAAGAAAACATCCCATCGCACGATCGATAAAGCCTATAAAAGTATTTTTTTAACGAAAGCTGTGTCCCATCTCTAATATTAGTTCCATATACTCTCACGTTAAGTCACGTTGCTATCAGCGCCAAAATGGCGAAAATCAAATGTCTTCATTTTGTCATCGATAATATGTAGTCCAGCGTACTAGTATGATAGAGGTCAGTGTTTACGTCTTTTTAGTTCGCTTTTTAAGCAGTCGGGTTTTTTGATTTTTTTATTAACTTTTTTTAGTTACAACTTTTTAGTTATTTTTTTTTAATTGGGTACATTTAAACATATAAGTGTTATATATTTTTGAAATCACCTCTTAAAACCCTGTATTTTGATACACCACCCCAAAAAAAACCCCACAAAATGGCGCCTAAAATCCGCCATTTTTTTCTTATCCAATTTTAATTAGCCAGTGAAACTCACAGGGTTAAGACGATTCGATTGACGTAAGAATCATAAAAATCGGTCAACGCGTTTGGTCTCTAGAACGCCACATAGGAACAAACATACATACATACATACATGGACTGATAAACACATTACCGGCATGCCCCTTTTAAACTACTGAGATTTTCTATAGTGGCCACCTTCACCAACTTTACGTTATATAAGGCGGCACACTATACCAGGCAACCCCTTACGAGGCGTCTGGGACCATCTGCGGTAGGTCACGCCTCCATAGTAGTCGCCCCTGGTACTCAAGAGAAAATGTGAGTCGCATCGTGATTACTCACTACCATTTATCCAGAATGGTACCGGAGCTGTAAAGCCGCTCACAACACGCACCCCAGCACGCCAGCACTAGCGCAAGCACCGGCACCAGCGCACCTTGTTGTTGCTAGTGGATTCAATCCCCGCTAGGAACGCCAGAGAAGCTGGCTCCGATTTCTCTAGAATGGTCCCGGAGCTGTCAAGCACGCTCACCTCTCAATACGAATCAACGCATCTACCCAATGCCTACAGCTGGGTTGCCGGAAAACTTTATTGGTGTACATTTTAAAGAGTATATTATTCTATTCTATATTCCGTTCTAAATTCACCGCCAGATAACATAAAAATAAATGTCGTTAATACCTGTCTACCAATGTATTACAATATTGCAAAACAATACGAATAAAATGTAAAGGCAGTGTCGCTCACACGATCAAAACAAACATATCGTGGTAAGGGGCGCCCTTGACTCTTTCACCAGGTATTCAGTTATGCTAATGAGTTAATATCTCGTAAACTCGTGAACCGATTTACATGAATTAAACGGATAAAAAGGTTCTACGCCTTTACCTTGTTACACCGTCGACCACATCATCGCTCCATCAGGTGAGATAGTTTATCTCGCATAATATAAAAAACCGGTCAAGTGTGAGTCGGACTCGCGCACCGAGGGTTCCGTACAAACCTCAGCTTAAAGTTATATTATAGACCTGAGTATTTAATATGAATTTCAATTTAATACCTC
This sequence comes from Orthosia cruda, assembly GCA_964057195.1. Lineage (NCBI taxonomy): Eukaryota > Metazoa > Arthropoda > Insecta > Lepidoptera > Noctuidae > Orthosia > Orthosia cruda. The sequence continues at coordinate 18,542,209 of OZ059853.1, forward strand.
AACGCGTTCATGTGCAAAGGGGTAGTAAGTTTAAAATTATTAAAAATATTTTTATTATATGATGTAACTAAAAATTTACGGTCTTCGCAATTTTTCCTTTATCTGTGCTATAAGACGTTGCTTCGTAACAAATTTCAAGATTCTGAGTTTACGGGAAGTACCCTGTAGGTTTTGATTCCCTTGCGAGTTTCGAAAATTTGCGGCAATTTGCGGTATAAACAGCTGTATTTTTTTTTTCATTGCGTTGGCTTAGAAGTTTGATTTTTCTCAGCTTTAAGGGACAGTAGACTAGAGTATTTGATATAAATTTCAGCTTGATACCACCACGCGTTCCTGAGAAAAAGGGTCTTGACAGACAGACGGACGGACAACAAAGTGATCCTATAAGGGTTCCGTTTTTCCCTTTCGAGGTACGGAACCCTAAAAAAACTCTTTTGGGACAAAACAAAAAATCATGTTTTCAAGTTACGTAATTATACTTTTTGGTACATGTCGGACCAATTACTTTTATTTTTTGTTATCTGGTGGAGACTTTACTTACTCGTGCGTGGACTCTGGCGCGGGCCGCAGCTTTCTGGAGGCCGCCAGCAGAGGGCGCGCCGTCACCGACGAGAGTGTCAGCAGCGAGTCCTCTTCCTGCTCCGTGGGCGACATGGCTGACAGGTAGGCGCCTACTTGCTGTAACACACAACATGAAAACACATCTATATTCTACACCCACGTTCGTGTGTCGCTGCGGGATGTTTACTGAAAATCAGTGCTGCCAACTCGTCTAAGCAAAAATGCAATGTTAGCTCTTAAAAAAGCGCTAGAAAGCGCTAAATGGTCGCTATAAAAAAAACGCTGTATTCGGCGTCAAACACAAACATTTTTTTTTTATTGAATCTAAATATGTCATATAAAAGAGTTTCATACATTTTATAACCTGTTTAGTAAAAATAAATGATATTCTAGTAAACAGATATGTTTTGAGCTCGCGCAGTGTGAAGACTCGAATACGTCCTAATTGGGACGTATAGTATTTAGTCTATGACACGCATGGCGAAGATCGATGCGCTTTGTTGAAACAAAAACAATATTAATAAAATGCCATCGTGTGTATTTAGTACACTTACCAATTATGATACCAAAGTACATAAAACAGAAGGGACCTCATACCATATGTAAGTACGCAATACACCTCAGTGTACTAATTATATAATTGTTTTTCCTAATATTCTGATATTTGGAGTTTAGAAAAGAAAGAGATGGTAAATACATTGGTGGCCAGTATAGTGTTTGTTTACATTCACAAACACTAGCTGTCTCTCTTTTTCTTGTAGGTTTTATCAAGCCATCCCTTTCGTCTTGTAGTGAAATGTCAGATGAATGAAAAGTTTGTATGTGTGCTGCCGCTGCTGCGCGGAACACTTTTTTCAGTTGTTTTGTGAGTGTATAACGTACCTTTTACTAGAATATCATTGAGTAAAAATAAAATAAAGTAATAACGTGTTAATGTAATCTTATATATATAATTCTCGTGTCACAATGTTAGTTACCATACTCCTCCGAAACGGCTTGACCGATTTTATGAAATTTTATATGCATATTCAGTAGGTCTGAGAATCGGCTACTATCTATTTTTTACACGCGGGCGAAGCCGCTAGCAGAAACTAGTTATTTTATAAAAATAAAGAAATTAAATTAATTCATCATCGCCTGATTCTACCAAAATTGCTTATTTTTATTCAACAAGTCGTTTGGAAGTTGATAGTTTGCGCAGTTACTTTTTTTTAAAAGAAAGTCCATATTTACATAAAGCACTAGGCGCTAAAGTGCGCTATTGAACAAAAATGTTTGTAGAACAAAAGAAAGCTAAGTTGGCAGCACTGCTGGAAATTAGCGCTTGGTGACTGACGCCCTGCAAATATTGGGACCCTTTCGGTATGGGCAAGCTCAGCGCAATTGGTGTTTGTACTTTTTTATTACCGTCTTTTACTCTGAGTACCTACTACCTACTGTTACTGTGTGTGTCGTTGCTGTCGTGTTGAGTCTGTGTCGAACAAATGTTTTCAATTCATTGACATATTATTGTCAAAATCTATTTTGAATTTGTCTGAAAGTGTGCTTTCCCTCTCTCGACAATGATTGATCAAAGAGAGGTAAAATTTATGGAGAAAGAGTGTGTACCTTTTGTCCCATCGTTTGAGAAACCCTACAACTGGTCATGAGTTACAATGGCCAACCTAAAAGCCTTGGCTTCGAACATAGCTTGACCGAACCTTGTAGCACACGGCCTGTAGCAAAGTATATCTTCGTGGCTCTGGTGCAAATACCTATACTGAACATTTTCTATGTGTGTTTTTAACTTTTTTGTTATTACCTAAATGACCAACTTCATTTTGCCTTTTTTTTCTTAGTCTAGATGGCAAATTCGCAAATATTTGCCACTAGCTGTTGTCCGCAACTTCGTCTGCTTAACATATTAGTATTTTCAATAACCGTTTTTTATATCGCGCCATAATATTATAGATGTGTGATGTGTGGACCACCTTACTTGAGAAATTATTAGTTCTCCATACACCTTATACCCTCTGTCCAGTCCCTAAAGAATGATTACCGGGATAAAAACTATCCTATGGCCTTCCCAGGGTCTCAAACTATCTCCATACCAAATTTAAAGTTACTTTCGATTTTATATTAGTGAATGGATTGTGGTGTGTTAGCCTATAAACAGAAGTTGATTGCCCAAACCAAGGGTGCGCCGGAGCGCGGCGGCGACACAGCGCGGCTCAACCTACACTCGCTAACACGGTCTCCACTGTGACAGTCGACACCTCTTAATCTAAAAACCTTATTGTTTGTCCAGGATAGTTTAATTTGTAACGAAACAGTTTTAAAATTATACATATAAGCCAAATACAGTCAACTTTAATTACCACCTCCAAGAGCTAACATGGTCCTTCGAGCCGGATTCTTAAAATGCGGTACTTACCGTAGCCAGAGGGAGCTCGAGCATTAAGCTAGCGGGTCGCTCGCGCTGCTCCGTTGGCGCTGACTGCACGGAGAGCAACGAACCGGCCTTGTCGGGCGACAGCACAGCCTGGGGAGCGAACAATAGAGGTTATCGTCAGCCGTAAGGTTACTTCTAGGCAAGCCAGCATCACTGTAGACCACATGATCGCTTACCATCCGATGAGATAGTGGTCAAACGCGAGCGTATCGTTAGTAAAAAGTAAAATAAAAGTTGAACGAGACAGAGGGAGGCTGCAGCACTGTGTTCGAGCATTGCTTGCCCTATTGGCCTAACTCTTCCAATTCCTAAACTCGACTAGTACAACTTAACCGCACCCATCCATTTCTTAAGGCCCTTACTTTAGTGTAAAACGGTAACTTACTAAAGCATACTAAGGATCGATTTCACCAATGAAATTAATCTCGATTAGTTTAACTAAACTCAGTTTATGCAAATACAGCGTTCTGATTGGTACTTTCTCAGCGATCTCAACCAATCAGCATACACTGAGTTTAGTTGGACGATTAGTTCATTGGTGAAATCGGCCCTAATTAGTATGCTTTAGAAAGTTACCGTAACAACGCCTACCTTAAAAGATTTGAAAAAAAATTATTATTGATTCATTTACATTATTTGAGGAAAATGGTTTTATTAAACTTTTGCTTGAAATAATTAACAACACGATATTTTTTCGCTTCTTTTGCATACTCCTCCAAAACGACTTGGATGTTTAAAAATATTTAACACAGAAAAATGTATGGTTAGAAAGTCGTCACAATCTTAGAAGACCGATGACGTTTCTCATTTTACATGCCGCGATATTTTTCTACATATTTAAGAAATAAAAAAAAACTTTATTAATTACTATGTTACCCATACACTAAAACAACGAGTATCATTCACACGCAGCAAGTTTAATTATTATAAAGTATTTTTTGTTTCTTGACAAATTTACATAGGATATGTAAATCAAAAAATATTTAATCAGGCCGTGCGCCCGCTCGATGCCAAAATATCAAAATTGAATCTCCTTTTGAACAGTTTTGTTTGCAAAATATTATTTGATTTACATATGCTATGTTAGGTAAAAAGAAATTCCAGCCATCAATTTTTTCTGTATAAAATTATTTTTAAACATCCAAGTCGTTTTGGAGGAGTTTCCAAAAGTTGTGAAAAAATATCGTGTTGTTAATTATTTTTTTAAAGCAAAACTATTAGTTACACGAAAAAACCTTGTGTTTAAAATTATGTACATGAACCAATAATAAATATATATTTTTTTCAAACTTTTTAACCTAGCTGTTACTGAGGAGTATGCTTTAGAAAGTTATCGTTTTACGGCACTAAAGCGTATGTAGGCCCTTAACCCCACTCCTCCACTTCCAAACCTCACCGCTGATAGCTCCATCCAAATCAGGATCTCACTCAACACTTGCTTCTAACTTAACTTGATGTGGAAAAAAGTCGCAAGACGGCATAAGAGATCATGGCGTTTGCCGTGACGATGAGTGAGTTTGTGCGCCAATCGATGTTTCATATCAAAATTGATAATCACTCCAAACTGACGGGACTTGACGGGGTTAGACATGGACTCTTACCTCTGACATGACATCTGTCGGTAGATCAATGGAACATGACAGAGCCGTTGTCGTTGGAGGCGCTGAAGAGCCAAGCACTTGGGTGTCAAGCTTCGACAGCTCCTGCGGACAAAATACAGACATTATTATTACATATATATTTTTTATATAGATAGAATACGTGTCAAGGGTTTATCTGTACAATAATTTTGATTCCGTTTAGAATATTCTCATAAGATCGTTTCAAGTCATCAATTTGTTTGTAGATTTTTAACCGACTTCCCAAAAAGGAGGAGGTTCTATGTTCGACATTATGTTTGTTTCTTTTTTTTTTGTGTATGTTGACCGATATCTCCGTCATTTGTGGACCGATTTTGAAAAATTTGGTGAAGATCTGATGAAGAACTTCGGAGTTATACAACAGAACTCTTCAATAAATAACGGCAAATCTCTCGGGATTGCTGCAATCGCATGTCTGTTTATTGTTTATACCATTTCATAACATAACATCACGCCAGTACACTCTTAAGGGGAAAGCAGATTTGTCCTTTCATCGGTTATGTTCAAGTTTCATGAAATCTATTCTGGCGTTACAGTTACCTTACTGACTTGCCTATTAGGTAGGTACAACTAAAAAGTGAAAAAATAAAAAAACTTTTTGCAAAAAAATACTACCGACTTTATTTTTTTAAGTCGGTGTCCATAACGCAAAAAAATGGTATCTACGAAAGACACCGACTTAAAAAAATAAAGTTATTTTTCACTTTGTAGTTTTGTAATGTTTTTTTTATCTTTGTAGATATTGAAAAAATATATTTTGTTTGAAATGAGGTCTTTCCGCACTGGGCCCGCGTGGTGGATTACGGCACATTCCCTTTCACAGAAATGAGGCCTGTATCCCAGCAGTGGGAACATTAATAGGCTGATGATGATTAATAGATAATTGAGGTCTTGCCTTAAGTTTTCCGTAACCTATTACAACTGCCCAGAATCTGAATCTTAATAGCGACACGTTAGTTAGATGGTGTATATAAATACAGCTTTTTTTCCAAAATCAAACAGTAGATTGCCTGGCTAGGAATATAGTACATTACTGCAGCGGCCAGCAAAATAAGCATTGATGGACGAACGTGTAAATGTGGGCCGAGGCGAAGCCGAGGCACACATACGTAAGACCATCAATGCCTAGTTGCGACAAGGCTTGTATAGTGCTTTTCTCAAATAATGCGCGGTAATTAAAACTAAGTAGTACCTAGAACTCATTTTGTAAATACAATTAATTTTCAAAATCGATGACGAACAACAATAATTATCCCCGCGTTAGGCTTGACACGCTCTGCGATATTTATTCGTGCGATTTTTTTCCGCCCATTCTGCGTCCTATGGAATTGTATGAAGCTGCACGCATTGCGGTAAAAAAATCACGCGGGAATTATACTACAAAAATCCGCGGAAATAAAAATCGCAGTGCGTGCTAAGCCTTAAAGTGTTCATTTGTTTTTTTTCAATAAACAGCTTTCTATAAGCAAGCCAGTTCGAAATTTAAATAAAACCTTTGATAAGTTACCTCACTACTAATATGACTTTTCAAAATCAATGACGAACAACCAAAGACCTTATACTGTAGTAAGAAATACGTCTAAGGTCTTTGCGAACAACGAACAAGAATAATTATCCCCGCGTTAGGCTTAGCACGCACTGCGATATTTATTCGCGCGATTTTTTTCCGGCCATTCTGCGGCCTATGGAATTGTATGAAGCTGCACGCATTGCGGTAAAAAAATTACGCGGGAATTATACTACAAAAATCCGCGCAAATAAAAATCGCAGTGCGTGCTAAGCCTTAAAGTGTTAATTTGATTTTTTTTCAATAAACGGCTTTCTATTTGCAAGCCAGTTCGAAATTTAAATAAAACCTTTGATAAATTACCTTATTGGTTGCCATGTTTCGGAGTAAAAGATCGTTCCATTTTTAAATTACACGACAGATATGAGTTTACTATGTAATTTATTTGGCCGCTACACACGACAAATATGGATTTACATACAACTTTTGCCGGCCGCTGCTCTCATGTATTTGGCCTGTACTGCAATTTCGATTTATCTCGAAGAAGGTTGTCAAAATAATGCTCAAATTTCCAAGCATGTTTGAGAAATAGTACATTACTGCAGCGGCCAGCAAAAGTGGCATTGATGGACGAACGTGTAAATGTGGGCCGAGGCGAAGCCGAGGCACACATACGTAAGTCCGTCAATGCCTAGTTGTGGCCAAGGCTTGTATAGTGCTTTTCTCAAATAATGCGCGGAAATTAAAACTAAGTAGCACCTGGAACTCATTTTGTCAAATACAATTACTTTTCGAAATCAATGACGAACAACGAACAACAATAATTATTCCCGCGTTAGGCTTAGCACGCACTGCAAATTTTATTCGCACGTTTTTTTTTCCGTCCATTCTGCGGCCTATGGAATTGTATAAAGCTGCACGCATTGCGGTAAAAAAATCACGCGGGAATAATACTACAAAATTCCTCGCAAATAAAAGTCGCAGTGCGTGCTAAGCCTTAAAGTGTTCATTTGTTTTTTTTTTAATAAACAGCTTTCTATTTGCAAGCCTATTCGAAATTTAAATAAAACCTTTGATTAGTTACCTCCTTAGTGGCCATGTTTCGGAGTAAAAGATCGTTCCATTTTTAAATTACACGACAGATATGAGTTTACTATGTAATTTATTTGGCCGCTACACACGGCAGATATGGATTTTCATACAACTTTTGCCGGCCGCTGCTCGCATGTATTTGGCCTGTACTGCAATTACGATTTATCTCGAAGAAGGTTGTCAAAATAATGCTCAAATTTCCAAGCATGTTTGAGAAAAAGATTTTGCAAAAAGCCAATGATACAGTTTTAGTTTTATCAAAATCGTGTCTAAGAATTGATTTTACCATCCATGCCCGCTTAATAATTGCTGCCTATCCGCCTCAGGAGGTCCCTTAGATCTCTCTGCTTGCTCTTCACTACTATGAACGATCCATGTGCTCCCGATTATCTAAAAACTTATTTCAAAGTGTTGGGCAATTCTCACAGTCGTAACCTTCGAGCTTTCAAAAATCTACTTCTCCAAATTCCTTCACACCGCACTGGTTTTATGTCCAATTCATTCGCTGTCTCAACAATAAAGCTCTGGAACGCGCTACCCTTTGGCATTAAAAAGGCTGAAAGCAAATTCACTTTTAAAAGAAAGGTTCGTGATTACTATTTGAATCAAACTAAATAGCTCTCATCTAGAGACATAATAATTATTAACAGGTTTCTCGTTTTTTTTATTATTGTTATTTATTAGTCTATTTTATTTGTATATGTGTATTATATTAATATATATATATGTAAGTATATACTTTTTCGTATACAAGTTGTCTTTTTTAATATTATTTTGTACCCGCTCACAACGTTGTCCTTATTAACCCAATGGTTGACTGGTAGAGAATGCCTTGTGGCATTAAGTCCGCCTATGTACCACTATTGTACATGAAGTTTAAATAAATAAATAAATAAATAATTCAGTCTGTATAAAGCGCATAGACAAGTTGTAACTGAAAAAAGGGGTCTTTGTACTCTTAATATGAACAACTTTAAATGACGGCAAATCTCTCGGGATTGCTGCAATCGCATGGCTGTTTATTGTTAGGGTTCCGTACCCAAAGGGTAAAAACTAGACCCTATTACTAAGACCCGCGGTGCGTCTGTCTGTCTGTCTGTCACCAGGTGTACCTATCTCATGAACCAGCTAGACAGTTGAAATTTTCACAGATGATGTATTTCTGTTGCCGCTATAACAACAAATAATAAAATAAATATTTAAGTAGGGCTCCCATACAACAAACGTATTTTTTTTTCGTTTTTTGCGATAATGGTGCGGAACCATTCGTAACCACCAAACTACCGACTTCCAAATAAAAACACTACAAAGTGAAAAATAACTTTATTTTTGGAAGTCACAAACACAACAAAGTATTTTTCACTTTGTAGTGTTTTTATTTGGAAGTAGGTAGAATTTTGTGCAAAAAGGTTTTTTTTTTATATTTCACGTTTTAGTTGCATCTAAGAGTGACTAATAAATAAAATTGAAGTGCCTGTTTGTAATATAAAAAAATGCTTTTTTAGTAAATACAATATAATTGCTTCGCCACTGGGTACGCCATAAACTACTTTCGAAGCATTCATTTAAAAATCGATGAAATAAATCCAATGTTACCTTCCATTTTTATGGAAAATACATTAGGGTATCATCAATCATAATTTATTTGTAAATTTAACGTCACGATATTGATATTTTAAAAGGCTTTTTAATCACTGGTTGGCGCAGGTAGAATCAAACACAATGGCGCCTCGGAGGATGAGAAGTAATTACTGGCTTTTTTCTTCCTAGTCTTTGCTGTCCTACAGATGGGAAAAAGTCTGGCCAAGTCTTTCCAGACATCCTTTTCCCACACCGTCTCGAACCAGCCCTCATGGTACGAGTCCAAATCATCTCTCCATCTCTTTCTGAGTCGACCTTGACAGCGCCTTCTATCTTCATGAACCCACTGTGTGGTGACTCTTGCCCAGCGGTCAATTTGCATGCAACTAACGTGAACCGCTCAATCCCTAGAAGACCTTTTTGCCCACGTCTATTATGCCCGTTTTGGAGCGCAGCGTGATAATCCGTATTCGGTATGTCTCTTTACGTCCAGAATGCTGCGCTACATAGCTCTCTGTGCAAACCCCAAGTCGGGAGTTTTGCAATTTCGTGCGTGACCATATCTGAGCACCGTAGGTTAGAACGGGCAGGATACACATATCGATGAAGTCATACATCATCTATGGCATTAAGCGGCACTTTTAAAAGTCAACAATTACAATTTAAAAGTTACAAAAATTTATTCAACCGTGCATTCGGCAAAGTAGCTTGTTATGGGGAAGAACGCACAAGAAACTCCATACTTACTCTGTTAAAAATAAGTGGTTTACAACATATACATACATACATAAATTCATTTATGTGAGGACGATGCACCCAGCACTACTATACTACTTCTAGTTATAAGATATTACAAGCACTAACAGGTAAATGCCTTCACTTGATAAATAGGAACATGGTTCTCACATCCTTACAAATATTGCAAACATACTCGTAGGTAAATTACCTAATTCGATTCGAAATCGGCAGATCACTCTTCATTAGCGTCTTTATGGACCAGTAAGTATTCCAGGCGTTCTCGATTCGGCCCTCGATTTTTCCTGCCTGCCTTTTTTCAAAAGATTCTAACTGGCAAAAGTAGATGTACTCATCAAGATATTGTAATTCTTGCTCATCTACCTCAACCCGAAGTTTTGTGCTGTTGGACATAACTTTGGTTTTAGACCGATTCACTGCGAGTCTCACCTTGAGGTTGCTCCGTGCTCAGTTCTTAGGGCATCGTTTGTAGTTTCTGAGCAGTTGGGGTCAAAAAGAACAATGTTGTCGGCAAATCGAAGGTTCAGTAGCCTCTTGTTGCCGACTTCGCTGTCGCTGCGAGTTACTTAAGTATCTTCTCCAATGTGCTAGTTAACAATTTGGGGAACAGCGGGTCACCCTGCTTTGCAACTCTTTGCATTTTGAAAGATGGTCCTAATGTTCCTAAAACCAAAAAATCGAAGACATGTGACATCCACCAACCCTTACTAGGTTCGCGTGGCGGATTAAGGCCGATTCTCTTTCTCATAGACAGGAAGCCTGTGTCCCAGAAGTGGGATCATTACAAGGCCGACGTAGGTCATAGTCCGCTTTTTGCAGCTAGTTTTACTTAGTAAGAATATCGTGGCCATATCATAGAATTGATCACTTCATGATGTTGCCAACAATTTCATGAAATGGTCGTATTTCATGTTGGGTCAGCTGAAACTGACCATTATTATCATTTAAACTTCAATATGTCATGTAATCATTAATGAAGGGTTGCCATGATATCGAAGATTTTTTTCTTTATCCTTTCGTAAAATTCGAGTAGTTTGTGTCACTTCACTTCTGTCTTCAATCGGTACATTATTATTCGTTTTTTTTTATCAGAGTAATTGTCCGCCGCCATGATGCATCAAAAATCAAATCGACATCAGCGCCCCTAACGGTGGATTATGTAACTATTTTACGATATGGTCACTAATGTGTGATCATAACATGAAGTACCTGTTCAAATGGTCAAACGCTGATTATTCATTGATCTGGCCGGACCAAGTCATGATGTGGGTAAAGGGTATTTTCTATTTCATGAAATACAACCATTTCATGAAATGAACTCTTAAAACCCTATAAAACCTACCAATGAACTTACGCCCTAAGAAAGATATAAAAATGCACAGCATAAATCGATTAAAAACCTCATTGCAGCAGAATTTTAAATAAATAATCTGTGACCTTTGACATTTTTAAGTTCGATATTTAGATGTCTTTGCAGCCATTTTACGATTCTACCTTAGTTTGTCATGAACTCATGATAGCGTGCAATGAAGACTATCGATTTTATTTCTGTAAGATACCGCGGTGTACCTACCGTACCTACCGCGTTCTAGCTTGCTAGACGGTGACAATAAACTGAATTTTAAAATTTAAGCAGTTCTTTGTTCAATAAAATTAAATAAAAAAACATCTAAAAAATAAAAAACAAGCGCCGAGTTAACTCATCGTAACAGACGTTTACGCTGAGTTAGCAGTCACCGTCAACATGCGTCGTTTTGCAACTTTGCATTTACCGCAAAATTAGATATCATTATTTTTCTTTGTATTATATTCAGTCTTGCATCAGCCACCAGCTAAATATCCTGTATTTTTATAATTAAAGTAATTGTGTAATAAATAAATATTTTTTTAAGTAAATCCCCGACCGCCGAAACATAACTGGCGCAGTCGGTAGGATCGCGACGTTCTAAGATCGAATCCAACTCTTCATCTTAAGAACGACGGTTCTCAAATCGTTCCTTCGTGATCTACAAAGAACCTATCGCGCGGTCGGACACCTCTACGGTCATCGGGATAATTCTCCGGAGAATTGGAGGAAGCTGCGTTGGAGGAGACTCGACTCGACAGGAGATGCAGTGGCTGCTTTGGTAAGTACTCTCGTTTTACCAAGTGTCCTTGCTCTATTTCCTGCCCTATTATAATTTTTGTATTTTATGTTAATCTTTGTGTATCTGTCTCTAAGCTAAAATCGCAGTAGGCAGCCACAAAATTATAATAAGTAGCGTTAACTATCCCACGCGTAAATTCCAAGTGTTTAATTTGACACCTCTATTGTTTCGCGCCGAGCGCCACTAGGTAGAAAAGCTACAGAAAAACAATGTCGCTCAGGGATTATGATGCCAACTATAAACCTTATAAACTAATCGCAGATTTGATGCCAAGATATGATGGCAATCCTAAATTACTTAATTATTATATTAGGGAAGTAGAAAACTTATTACTGTTAACTTCCGAGGCAGATCGTTCGCACCCAGCATTCATCTGCTTAATTAAAAGTAGGCTTAGTGGGCTAGCCATAGACGCAATAGCGTACGAAGGCCACTTAGACTCATGGCTAACAATTAAGAACGCGTTAGTTAGGCGCCTTGGTGAACCACGAAACGAAATACAAGTAATGCAGGAGTTAACGCGAGTGCGTAAGTCTAAGACAGAAGACGCTGAAAGCTTCGGCAAACGCCTCCGCGAGCTTTTAGATACTCTGCATTCCGTAGGTGAACATGGGAATAAAACGTATTACGAAAAGATGGTTATTGAACAGTATATAAACCAGTTAGACTTCCATGTCTCGTTGGGCGTTCGAATCGCCAAACCGGACACCTTCGAAGCAGCCATCATAGTGGCCAGACAAGAAGAAGCTAGGCTTTCGTATAATAGAGCTAATTACAGCAATAATCCTTCAACGTCACAAGCAAAGCCAAGGGAGTTATCTAAACAACCAGGCAATAATAATCCCATCCGTAATACAGCAAGCCCGTTTGCACCTGGCTTTATTATTTCCCCACAAAACTTTGCACCTCAACCAAATTATAGGACCCCCGAACAGCGTCAACAATGGGTACAATCTGTATTGCCCTGGCAGTCCAAACCAGCATCAGGTAACTCTAGACCGAATGCTTCAAATAACTTTAGGAATCAACCTAACATTCCAAAACCACCAGTTCTCACGCCAGTATCATCGGACGTCACAATGCGTACGGCAGGTAAGCCAGAAAACCCACAGTTCGCACAGCAGTTGTTCTACATTCCAATACAGATGGCCACTCAAGATCAACCAGGATCCAGTGACATGGAGCTCTATAACACCATCACAGACGGTAACGGCATAGCACTTGAGCCGAATGTAACCATGGACGAACAAGAGGTAAGTTGTGACCAGGATTTTACCCTGGACACCAACCGAGACAACCAGACTTAGTTTCAATCAATTTCCAGACCAAGAAATATTTACCGTACATAATACTACCAGAGTTTGACGGTAAGTTTCTATTAGATACAGGGGCCAGTCATTCAACTATAGCAACTGACGTAGTTGCAGGCACCATATTTGAGTACTGTGTAGAAACAGAACCCTTTCAAATTAATACTGCACACAGTTCATCAGTTCACGACAAAGTAGTGTACCTTCCCTTACCTCCCGCGTTTAATAGTGATATAACACATAAGTTCCTAATATTCGATTTCGACCCTAAATATAAAGGTCTTATCGGAATGGACCTTCTGCAAAAATTAAAGAGTAACATTGATTTAAATAACAATGTGTTACGTACATCTACGGCGGAAATACCAATACACTTTAGTTCTCCACCCCAAAAGATAAGTATCGAACCTAGATGCGAAAAGATAGTCAAAGTAAAAACTAACTACTTAGATGGACAATACCTTCATGACGATTTAATGTGGTCAGATGATTTAATGTCCCCAGCAGCTATAGTTAACGTCACAAACGGTTCTTTTAAAACATCGTTAATTAATCATAGTGATCAAAAGAAGTGTATCCCGCTTAACCCGTCAATTAAATTAGAAACATTTTCCAATGCCAATAAAAACAATAGTCACGATATTAATACCATACAGGTAGATAATAACATTGACCGTATATTAAACGAAAACCTTCAAAAAATCCGTACAGACCACATGAACGAAGAAGAAAAGCGCGAAATAACCCGTTTATGTTATCAGTATAGGGACTTGTTCTATGCAGAAGATATACCACTCACTTTTACACACGCTGTTAAACACGAGCTCAGATTAAGCGATAATACACCAGTCTTTGTACGTAGTTACAGACAAGCTCCTCAACAACGCGAAGAAATTCGTAAACAAGTGGATAAGCTCCTTCAGCAAGGTATCGTGCGAGAGAGCATATCTCCTTGGTCATGTCCCGTTCATATCGTACCCAAAAAGCCCGATTCCTCAGGCAATGTCAAATGGAGACTTGTAATTGATTACAGACGACTCAATGACCGTATCATTGAAGATAAATACCCTTTACCAAACATTCACGACATATTAGATAGATTAGGACGAGCTCAATACTTCACAACCCTAGACCTTGCTAGCGGTTTTCACCAAGTGGAAATGCACCCTAATGATACTGAAAAAACCGCATTCACCACAGAACGAGGGCACTATGAGTTCCTTAGAATGCCATTTGGACTCAAAAATGCACCAAGTACATTTCAAAGACTAATGGACCATATATTAAGAGGCATAGACAATGTGTACACATACTTAGATGACGTAATAATAATATCTACGTCATTGCAACAACACATAGAAAAATTAAAACAAGTATTCGATCGATTCAAAATACATAATCTAAGGATCCAGTTGGATAAATCACAGTTCCTACAAAAACAGGTTAACTTCTTAGGACATGAACTAACAGATGAAGGTTTAAAACCAAACAAAGACAAGATAAAAGCCGTACTTAACTTCCCCTTACCTAAGACCCAGAAGGAAATAAAAGGCTTCCTAGGTTTGGTCGGATATTACAGAAAATTCGTAAAAGATTTCGCTAAGCTTACTAAACCAATGACCCTTTGCCTTAAGAAAAATAGTAAAGTCATACACTCCCCGGATTTCTTAGAAGCTTTCAATAAGTGCAAACAAATTTTAACTAACGCTCCAATACTACAGTACCCTAATTTTGATGAGCCCTTCATCCTCACCACCGATGCTTCGGACGTAGCATTAGGTGCGGTATTATCCCAAGGAATAGTAGGATCCGACAAACCGGTAGCATTTGCATCCCGGACACTATCAGATACCGAATCGCGTTACTCTACAATAGAAAAGGAGCTACTCGCTATAGTATGGGCAATAAAATACTTTAGGCCCTATCTTTATGGTAGAAAGTTCATCATATATACGGACCACAGGCCTCTCACTTGGCTTATGTCATTAAAAGACCCCAATTCAAAATTAACTAGATGGCGTCTAAAACTCTCAGAATATGATTACAAGGTTGTATACAAGAAAGGGCGTCAAAACACTAACGCAGACGCTCTATCACGTATTAAAATATTCCACGGTAGTGTCGACTCTTTAGCTGTTAATTTAGACGATAACGAAGACGATGAGATAATTAATAGAATATTCGAAAACGTGCGTAGAGAAGCCGAAAATCAAACAGACACAGAAGCACCCAATGAAAATGTACAATTACAAACCCCAAGTATTCCCGAATCTAATATAGGTACGGATAGCATGAGTGTAGTGTCAGCTGAACCTGAACTAGTGTCTACAAGACATACACAGCCTGACAACGAAAATAAAGGTATACCCATCATAGCAGACGCTATTGACAGGCAGTTAAAACAGTTCCACATTAGGTCAACACCCGGTTCTATGTATAGAGTAGATAACAGATCCACTAACTCAAAGGTAGTTATAAAAGATGTCTTTATCCCAGTAAATAATACAGAGTCCGAGATAATTAGATTCCTTAAAGAGCACACCATTGCTGATCGTATATTCCATTGTTACTTTCATAATGAAGAATTATACCATGCCTTTTCTAGAGTTTACACAACAATATTTAACGACAGAGGCCCTAAGCTACTTAAATGTACAACACGCGTAACTCTAGTAGAAAACAAACCGGAACAACAAGAGTTGATTAAGAAATATCATGAAGGTAAGACGGTTCATCGTGGTATTCAGGAGACGTATAAACAGTTGCACAGGAATTACTATTGGCCAAACATGCTTCTTACCATTCAAAGATTCGTTAATCAATGCGACACATGTTTGAAATCTAAATACGAACGCAACCCTCTTAAACCACCTTTAGCTATAACCGATACCCCTCGTAAACCGATGGAGCATATATTTATGGACCTTTACTCAACCGGAGGCGCAACGTTCCTTACAGTCATTGATAACTTCTCTAAATACGCCCAGGCAGTCCAACTAACAGCATGCAGTAGCGTCCATATAGCTGAAGCATTGCTAAACGTTTTCTCAGTGTTAGGTTTACCGAATAAAATAACCACAGATTCAGACACTAAATTCGACAACGATGTTATTAAAGAAATTTGCGCACTACATAACATTCACGTACACTTCACGACACCCTATAATCCTAATTCTAATTCCCCTATTGAACGTTTACACTCTACCCTAGCCGAAATAATTAGGATACAAAGAATGACTAACAAAGATGATCCTATACAGCTAATTATGAAGTACTCTATAATAGCGTACAACAACGCTATCCATTCAGCAACAGATTATACACCTCATGAGTTATTATTCGGACACACAGCATCCAGAAACCCTCTAGAATTATACTACCCAAAAGAATTTTACCAGGACTATGTTATTAAGCATCGGGCCAACGCAGAGGCAGTTCAAGAGTGCATCGCCGCACACATGTCCAAAAACAAGGAGCAGGTGATTGCTAAACGTAACCAAGAAGCAGAAGAAATTAAATTCAAGGTAGGTGAAACTGTCTATAAACAGGTAGCAAAGTCAGCACGCAGTGACAAGACGAAGCCAGTCTTCAAAGGACCATACAAGATCATACATCTTCACCCAAATAATGTGGCTGAAATAATAGGTAACCATCCAAATTCTAAGTCCATTAGGGTTCACTTCAAACTACTACGGAGGCCTCATCTTGTTGCAGGATCTTCATCGCAGGAGCTGTCGTGCTCAACACAACAGCAACCGTAACCATTACCCAAGTAGGTAACGACAATGGTATCCTCCTCCTTAAACAAGGTCAACTCCTTAAACAAGACAACTACTTTAGCCTTGCTTGCGTTTACAACATTAGCAATCTGCACTTTACATCTATCCAATTGATGTTCCTATATGCTAGCACGAAAAACGCTGAGAGTACAGCATCTGGAGAATTACATAAAACGTATAGGAATCAAATAGAATATAGCCTTAATATTATTGGTAAGAAGATTAAATCTTTAACGCCGCAAGTTAGAAAGCGCCGCGGTCTGATAGATGGATTAGGTACTGTCGTTAAGTCTATCACAGGTAATCTCGACCAAGAAGGTGCAGCTAAGTTTGAAGCAGAAATTTTAAACATTAAAAACAGAGTTAGAAACGTACAGGATTCACAAAGGAAATCCTTGGTATTAGCACACAATACAATCGATGAGTTTAGTAAACAGTTAACAAAATTAAATAATAATCAGCAACATTTGGCTAGTGTATTACAAAATATTACAAATAATTCCAACAACCTTTCTAACCATTTACATTTCCTAGATATTTACATACAGATAGATTTTAGTTTACAGATAATTTTAGATAGGTTAATGTTATTAGAAGATGCTATGACTTTTGCTCAGATAGGCACCATGCATCCTAGTATTATAAGTCCTCAGAATTTAATAGAAGAGTTAAGAAACTTAGAAAGTATGTTTATGTTTAAACCAGTAGATAGTATTAGCATTAGTAACATATACAGGATAGAGAAGTCAATTAAAGTTAAAGCTTACAGCACAGAACACTCTGTTAACTTTATTCTCGAAATCCCCTCAATTACCTCAAAAACCTACGACCTTATCCATCTCTATTCTATCCCAAATAAAAGTAACCTCACTATCATTCCAAAATCAAAATACCTGGCACTTGGTAACGATGAGTACGCTTACCTGGAAGAAGACTGTCAGCCACTGACCGACAACACCCAGCTCTGCAAGCTCCTCGACACCAGAAGAATTGAAGACTCAGATGACTGCATTCTATCACTCATCCAGCATCGCCCAGCAAATTGCACTCACGCTAAGATGAACTTAAGAAGAGGAAAAGTTCAGAAGATCGGAGACAACAACTGGCTACTCGTCCTCAGAGAAGAAGAAGTTACCAAAACACAATGCAACTCCAAGACAGATTACAAGAAGCTGTCGGGAATTCATCTCGTTACACTAACAGAAGACTGCCAGATGAACATCATGAATAAGACACTGCGGTCTCACACCGACACGGTCGTTATCAACGAGGTCATACCATTACCGGAGCAGCATCAAGTCTCAGAACAATCAATACAATACGAACTCCAATTAGAAGACATCTCACTAGACAGCATCCACGAACTTATCAACAGAGCAGGCGACATCTCCGTGCCAGAAGAAGATAATTGGCCAACCATAGCAGTTACACCTAGCTGGAGCACAATCATCCTATATATCCTACTGGTCGCAGCAGCATCCTGGAAACTGTATCAATGGAAAACAAAGAACATCCCGGTGGACACCAAGGGCAGCGCGGACGCCGCCAGAAGCAAGAGTTGCTTCTATCCTATGGAGGGAGGAGTTAACTCATCGTAACAGACGTTTACGCTGAGTTAGCAGTCACCGTCAACATGCGTCGTTTTGCAACTTTGCATTTACCGCAAAATTAGATATCATTATTTTTCTTTGTATTATATTCAGTCTTGCATCAGCCACCAGCTAAATATCCTGTATTTTTATAATTAAAGTAATTGTGTAATAAATAAATATTTTTTTAAGTAAATCCCCGACCGCCGAAACATAACTTTTAATAAATTTAATTTTTTCAGACATGCATGGAGATATTGTCATTATTTTAGAAAAAAGAACACGCGAAGTACCGAATTTACGGACAAAGAAAATCAAATCCATTCCTGGAGCCTTTTTTATCCGACTGCCGAAGGAGGGCAATGTGTTTATCAGTCTATGTATGTATGTATGTTTGTTCCTATGTGGCGTTCTAGAGACCAAACGCGTTGGCCGATTTTGATGATTCTTACATCAATCGATTCGGCTTAACACTGCGAGTGTCACTGGCTACATTAAAATTGGAAAAGAAAAAGATGGCGGATTTTGGGCGCCATTTTGTGGAGGAATTTTTTTTTCCTTCCAAACCCATCGTGTGGGGTATCAAAATAAAGGATTTTAAGAGATGATTTCAAAAATATAAAACACTTATAGTTATGTTTAAATGTACGTAATTCTAAAAAAAAATTAACAATAAAGTTGTAAATATTTTTTTTTATTAAAAATCGAACAACCAGACTGTTTAAAAAGCGAACTAAAAATACGTAAACAAGAAGAAAATCATGCTGTGCAGTCGGAGGATACATCTGGTTTTAGTCAGCCAGCTCGCGAATATGTATCCTCCGACTGCACAGCATGATTTTCTTCTTATTTACGTCTTTAACCGACTTCCCAAAAAGGAGGAGGTTCTATGTTCGACATTATGTTTGTTTTTTTTTTTTATGTTCACCGATACCTCCTCTCCTCTCTTAAGGGGTAAGCAGATCTCTCATTTCACCGGTTATGTTCAAGTTTCATGAAATCTATTCTGGCGTTATAGTTACCTTACTAACTTGCCTATTACGTAGGTACAACAAAAAAGTGAAAAATAAAAAACTTTTTTTGCAAAAAAATACTACCGACTTCAGAATACAAAACTACAAAGCAAAACTTTATTTTTTGAAGTCGGTGTGTTTCGTAGGTACCAATTTTTTTGCGTTATGGACACCGACTTCAAAAAATAAAGTTATTTTTCACTTTGTAGTTTTGTATTCTGAAGTTGGTAGTATTTTTTTGCAAAAAAGTTTTATTTTTAGTTCGCTTTTTAAACAGTCGGGTTTTTTGATTTTAATTGAATTTGGAACATTACAACGCTCCAGCAATGTTGTTGTAACGTTTAATATTATTTTTCTCAAACATGCTTGGAAATTTGAGCATTATTTTGACAACCTTCTTCGAGATAAATCGAAATTGCAGTACAGGCCAAATACATGCGAGCAGCGGCCGGCAAAAGTTTTATGAAAATCCATATCTGTCGTTTGCAGCGGCCAAATAAATTACTTAGTAAACTCATATCTGTCGTGTAATTTAAAAATGGAACGATCTTTTACTCCGAAACATGGCAACCAAGGAGGTAACTTATCAAAGGTTTTATTTAAATTTTGAACTGGCTTGCAAATAGAAAGCTGTTTATTGAAAAAAAAAACAAATGAACACTTTAAGGTTTAGCACGCACTGCGATTTTTATTTGCGCGGAATTTTGTAGTATTATTCCCGCGTGATTTTTTTACCGCAACGCGTGCGGCTTCATACAATTCCATAGGCCACAGAATGGGCGGAAAAAAAATCGCGCGAATGAAAATCGCAGTGCGTGCTAAGCCTAACGCGGGAATAATTATTGTTGTTCGGTGTTCGTCATTGACTTTGAAAAGTAATTGTATTTGACAAAATGAGTTCTAGGTACTACTTAGTTTTAATTTCCGCGCATTATTTGAGAAAAGCACTATACAAGCCTTGGCCACAACCAGGCATTGATGGACTTACGTATGTGTGCCTCGGCTTCGCCTCGGCCCACATTTACACGTTCGTCCATCAATTCCACTTTTGCTGGCCGCTGCAGTAATGTACTATAAATTAAATGTATAATATAAAAAGTATGTTTTACTCGGCTGCATTCTTTTGCACACTTATCACGGACCGATGACAATGCAATTTTTTAAATAATACATCCCATTATCCTTACCAGGATCTTCAGGGTTGGCGATTGAACGATAAAATAAATAATAGTTCCAATAAAACTAAAATACACGCTTTAATAGAAAACCAAACTAAAAAGTAGAAAATAATTTTCAATAAATTAAAATTGAAAATAGTGTGAAGAAAAAAAAAAAATATAAACGGTCAAAGGAATTAGAAGCCATCAAAGTCAGCTTTTTTACAAAATTTTGTTCTGAAGATTGTTTTGATTTCCCTTTGACCTTATGAACTTGAAAGGTGTTATGTTTATTAATATGTATATTTTACTAAAAAGTACCAATATATTAATAAATCAGATTTTTTTTTTTAATTCTCTCATTTTTAGATGGGCCAAAGCTACATCTGATCACTTTGAAAACAAAATCACGTGCACAAGATGACCACAACTGCGTCCGCCCTTTTTGCGTCGACCATAGCCAAATGACTTCAACACACTTCAATGTCTTGGGTGATGACACTTGGCTTGACTTAATCCTCACGTCCACTACCTCCCTTTTTTCCTCTCATGGTCAGTATCCTGCACCTGGCTTTTCTAATCACGACCTCATATTCCTCTCCTATACCCTAAAACCACCTAAACTGCCCCCCAAAGTTCTGCACATGCGTTGTTTTGTCAAGAATTGGTCTGATAGATTTGGGGTGTCTGTAAAGCCCTCAAAATGTCAGGCCATTTTGATCGGGAGCTCGCGCATGATGGGTCGGGTGCAGATTAGCTCTCTTCCTCCTATTATTTTTAATGGCACCGTTATCCCCATCAGCCGTAGTGTAAAAGATCTCGGTCTACATCTTGACTCGACGCTTGGCTGGCAAAGTCAGGTTTCTAGTGTCAGTCAAAGAGTGAATGGGACCTTGCGTTGCCTGTACCGTCTGAGGAACTTTCTGCCTGCAAAAACGAAGACTATACTTGTGCAGACTTTAATTTTCCCTATAATAGACTATGGTGACGTGTGCTACTTTGACCTGAATGCGGTATTCCTGGATAAGCTTGATAGGCTCCTAAATAACTGCATCCGGTTCATATTCAACCTGAGGAAATATGACCATGTGTCAAGCTGCAGATCTGAACTCAAGTGGATGCCCATTAGGCAGAGGCGAAATTTGCGCGCTTTGACCACGCTTTCCTCCCTACTCAACTCTCCCACTCCTCCTTCTTATCTCACACCTCACTTTCAATATTTATGTACTTCACACGCTAGGAATCTGCGTTCGTCTAACAATCTTCTTTTGCTTTGTCCTTCTCATACTTCTGATTTTATTCATTCTTCCTTTCATATTCAGTCCATTCTTCTCTGGAATGCGCTACCTCTCGATATCAGGACGGCCACCAGTCAATATGCATTTAAGCGGAAGTTACGGTATTACTTTCTACACCAATAGCAGAGTCGACTCAATCACCTTTCTATCACTTAAATATATATATATATATATATATTTATTATAGGAAATATATATGTATGTTTATTTTAACTATTCTTCAATTTTACTTTAATAATAATATCTATTTTTTATGCACCTGCCATGTTATCTCTCCACCACTCTTGGTTGACTGGTAGAGAATGCCTCAGGCATTAAGTACCTGTATGTTGCATGAAGTTTTAATAAATAAATAAATAAATAAATGACTTATCTGAATTTTTTGCCGTCTTTTTTAATTACAAAAACAAGGGGCTGACAGGTACTAGAGAAACAGTCACCCGATGCTGCGATGCTATTGGTTGCTGAGTATGTCGGCGTTAATTTAGCGGGCGAGCCCTGCAAGCTAAAATAGTCCTTACGGTGATCAGATATAGCTTTGGCCGCTTTTCCTCGAAAGGAAAAAAAACCGAACACTTATAGGATCACTTTGTTGTCGTCCGTCTGTTTGTCTGTCTAGACCCTTTTTTTCAGGAACGCGTGGAGGTGTCAAGCTGAAATCTTGATATTTATATCAAATACTCAGGTCCCTTAATCCTGTGAAAAATCAAACTTCTAAGCCAACGCAAACAAAAGATACAGCCGTTTATGCCGCAAATTACCGCAAATTTTCGACACTCGCAAGGGAATCAAAACCTACAGGGACTCCCGTGAACTCAGAATCTTGAAATTAGGTACGAAGCAACGTCTTATAGCACAGATAAGGGAAAAATTGCGAAATCCGTAAATTTTTTGTTACATCATATAGTAAAAATATTTTTAATAACTTTAGACTTACTATCCTCATGAACGCGTAGAGGTATAAAATTGAAATTCATATCAAAAACTCAGGTTAAGGTGAGGTTTGTACGGAATCCTCGGTTCGCGAGTCCGATTCGCACTTGGCCGGTTTTTAGGGTTCCGTACCCAAAGGGTAAAACGGGACCCTATTACTAAGACTTCGCGGTCCGTTTGTCTGTCTGTCTGTCTGTCTGTCACCAGGCTGTATCTCATGAACCGTGATAGCTAGACAGTTGAAATTTTCACAGATGATGTATTTCTGTTGCCGCTATAACAACAAATACTAAAAACAGAATAAAATAAATATATAAGGGGGGCTCCCATACAACAAACGTGTTTTTTTGCGATAATGGTACGGAACCCTTCGTGCGCGAGTCCGACTCGCACTTGGCCGGTTTTGACTATTACAACCAACTTAATTTTGCCGTTTGGTACGGAACCCTAAATGCCCTAAATGCGCACTTGGCCGGTTTTTAGCAGGTTCACAGTACACAGCCCATAAAACAATAGTAAAAAATTTAAAAAACCCCCGACACATTTATCTTGCGAAAACATCCCGATTCAAACAGTAAAACGCCCATAACTTTTGAACGGCTGAACCGTTTTTTTTAAACATAGCTAAGAACACTCTCGACACAATCACCTTTCCAACAAAAAAAACTAAATCAAAATCGGTTCATCCGTTGAGGCGCTATGATGCCACAGACAGACACACAGATACACAGATACACAGATACACAGACACACAGATACACAGCAACACACCTCAAACTTATAACACCCCTCTTTTTCCGTCGGGGGTTAAAAACAGGTTGGACTGCGAAACTGGCGCGATTAAACAAATTAAGTACATACATACAACTGAAAGATACTAAATATTAATATCACTGTTCAACACCATCATGGACATCCAATGAGCCTAAACACGATGGTGGTATCTACTCTGTTTGAGGAGATGGACTGGCCACCTTCCGTTTCCATCACAATACCAGCGTAGTACCAAATTCTATATTATTTGAATGTTGCCAAAGTTACACGAGTACGCCAAGTTTCAGCTCTATAAAACCGTGTAAAAATGGGATACTAGTTGTGGGACACTCATTGAAAGCAAATATGATACAGCTTTGGAAGCTTCATAGTTTTTTACCCGACTGCCGGAGGAGGGTATTGTGTTTATCAGTCTGTGTATGTATGTTTGTTCCTATGTGGCGTTCCAGAAACCAAACGCGTTGGCCGATTTTAATGATTCGAGTACGTCAATCGATTCGTACGTCAGTCTTGCGAGTGTCACTGGCCACATTCAAATTGGAAAATAGAATAAAAAAAGCTAATTAAAAAATTCGCCATTTTGTGGAGGATTTTTATATTTCCTTCTAAACCCATGCTGTGGGGAATCTTCAAAAATACTTCTGTCACTTATATGCTTCAGTCACTTATATGTTTAAATTCCTAATTCTATATAAAAAAATACTAAGAAGTTGTAAATAAAAATTTAATTAAAAAAACTTTTTAACAAAAAATACAACCGACTTCCAAATAAAAACACTACAAAGTGAAAAATAACTTCAATTTCGGAAGTCGGTGTTCCTGTTTTGGGATCTTCGTTTTTTGACACCGACATCCGAAATTGAAGTTATTTTTCACTTTGTAGTGTTTTTATTTGGAAGTCGGTTGTATATTTTGTTAAAAAGTTATTTTTTATTTTTTACTTTTTAGTTGTGGGTACATAACGGACCAATTCTTCGAAGTGAAGCCAGAATAGTTTAACCCAGAAACAAGAAGCTTAAACAAAAACGGAGGAATTAGAGTATACCAGGGTGAACTGTTCACACCTGCGTACGCAGAAGCCCTTTAGAGCGTGCTAGTGTGATGTTATGTTATGAAACGATGTAAACAATAAACAGACATCCGATTGCAGCTATCCCGAGTGATTTGCCGTCATTTATTGAAGAGTTCTGATATAATATATCTCCGAAGTTCTTCATCAGATATTAATCAAATTTAAATGGGACCACATGACAAGCACCAGCTTTCATATAAAAATAATCATCAAAATCGGTTCACCCAATAACAAGTTCTGAGGTAACACACATAAAAAAAAAAACAATCGAATTGAAAACCTCCTCCATTTTTGCGAAGTCGGTTAAAAAATAAAAAAATCCGACTGCTTAAAAAGACGTAAACAAGAAATAAATCATGCTGTGCAGTCGGAGGATATTTATAGTTTTGCTCAGCCAGCTCGCGAATATATGTATCGTCCAGCTGCACAGCATGTTTTTTTTCTTGTTTATGTCTTTTTTGTTCGCTTTTTAAGCAGTCGGGATTTTTGATTTATTGAATTAACTTCAGATAAGATAAGATATATTTATTTTGTAAAACATGAGTACAGTATATGGTCTTATATAAATATGAGGTGACTACATGTTTTGCCATTTATGGCGTACAAAGTTTGTTGCACTAGACAAACAATAATTTCAGCTTCATAATTATTAATACTATCTTCCACTCGCAGGTTCGCCCGCGTGAAAAATGTTTTACTATCCCAAGCAGAGGCGGCTCGTCCTAAAGAGCGCTGGTGCAGTGCACTCCCACAAAAATTGCTTAGGTAATCTATATTTCCATAAAATCCTATACATACATTATTTCTACAATGCCTATACAATACACTCAGTTACTAGCAGTTTACTAGAAACGTAGTAGAAACTAACTATTACCTACGCGCACATTTGGCGTCAAGTTGTATGTGCCTAACGTGTGGAGTGGAGCGCCAGCGATTGCGCTCATATTAAACAAAATTCAGTACAATTTCTAGCACTGTATTCAATGAGTGCGAAAGAGAAACATCGACACGGTCCGACGCGTGAAACAGAAGATTTTGTATGGGAAAATAGCCTAATCTGGAGCGCCGCTCACGCGCGACGTTGCCAAATCGCGCAAGGCGGCGCAGGAGACTTTTGCCTGTGCGCCGTTGTCAATCTTATTTATACAATAAAACAAACACTTGAAATCAGTTACTTTACGGTAGAATGTAGATTCTTCGCAGTTTTTCTTTTAATTATGTATTAAATATAGCTTTGCGCGATATTTGTGTTAAAAATGGAATAATACAGTGTGCCTTTTATAAAAAAATATGAAAAGACTCTTGAAATGCGTCTCGAACTTAAAGCTAAGGGGCCACCACGTCCTGAATTTTTTTTTTGAATTTTTATGGCCTGGTTGCTAGGGTCCTAAAATTGCTCTTACTCAAAATTTCGTAAAGCGCTCGATTCTGCGTATCGAAAATCTATTAGAGAGTTCAATGAACGCGTTGATGTAAATCGATATATTTTACGGCGTTTAATAGATTGTGTGGTATTTAGTGGTGCATTTCAAGTTGCTTTATGAGGTTAGGATGAACCTACGGCATTCCGGAATCTATAGAGGTTTGGAAGATTTCGTGTCAGAGATCGATTTGGCTATGAAACAGCATTTATCCAGCAGGTCCGTTTTTAAAAGTACGTCTAAAACCATTCAGAATGACATTTTAGATGCTATTTATGAAGTTTCCAGAACAGAAATACTGAACAGAACAGATCAGAATGAATTTTCTGTACAAAAATAAATAAATGGTAAGCTCTAGTATTACTTTTTTTTTGTGAATTCCCATAAATAAATGTCACGAGCCGCCTCTGATCCTAAGGGATTATTATACCTAGTTTACCGGGATACATAGTAGCCTATGTGCTATTCTAGACTATAATCTATCTCTGTGCCAAATTTCATCCAGATCCGTTCCGCTGTTCTGGCGTGATTGAGTAATAAAACATCCACAGAACATAATTTCTTTTTAGTAGGACAGATTTGAACGCAGTGGCCTTGATACATAAGCTTTGTTTCAAGTTTCGCCAACGTGCAGAGTACCAGCAGACATCTCGTCCAATGACCTCCGCGATCAATATGTACGGGGCAGACTACGAGCCACGCTGCCAAAACGAGGAAGCATGGAAAACAGCAACGCTTGTCTGTGATTCGTTCATTAATAGAGTTTTACTAGTCAATAGTCTTTGCTTATTAAAGTACATTACTGCAGCGGCCAGCAAGTGGCATTGATGGACGAACGTGTAAATGAGGGCCGAGGCGTAGCCGAGGCACGCGTATGTAAGTCCATATAATCTCAAAATAATGCGCAGAAACTAAAACTAATAAGTAGTAGCTAGAACTCATTTTGTTAAATACTTTTCAAAATCAATGACGAACAACCTTAGATGACTAACTAACTTCATCTAAGACGAACAGCGAACAACAATAATTTTTCACGAGTTAAAGTGTACATTTGTTTCTTTTTTCAATAAACAGCTCTCTATTTGCAAGCCAGTTCGAAATTTAAATAAAACCTTTGATAAGTTACCTCCTTGGTTGCCTTGATTCGAAGTAAAAGATCGTTCCATTTTTAGGGTTCCGTACCCAAAGGGTAAAAAACGGGACCCTATTACGAGACTCCGCGGTCCGTCTGTCTGTCTCTCTGTCTGTCTGTCTGTCTGTCACCAGGCTGTATCTCATGAACCGTGATAGCTAGACAGTTGAAAATTTCACAGATGATGTATTTCTGTTGCCGCTATAACAACAAATACTAAAAACAGAATAAAATTAATATTTACGTAGGGCTCCCATACAACAAACCTGATTTTCGTGCCTTTTTTTGCAATAATGGTACGGAACGCTACGTGCGCGAGTCCGACTGGCACTTGGCCGGTTTTTAAATTACACGACAGATATGAGTTTACTATGTAATTTATTTGGCCGCTGGAAACGACGGAAATGGATTCTCAGACAACTTTTGCCAGCCGCTGCTCGCATGTAGTTGGCCAGTAGGTACAGCAATTTCGATTTATCTCGAAGAAGGTTGTCAAAATAATGCACAAATTTCCAAGCATGTTTGAGAAAATATACTTACACAGAGAATATATATATATATGTCGAGTTTAGTCAATAGTACGGACGTCAAAACAAATCGCAAGCACGCCATCTGGCGGCAAAGCAAGAACAACTACGCATTGGCGCGCTTTTACTAAGCGCTTGCGCGGTGGGGACAGTGGAATAGAGCAGTTTAGTACTGACCGCCTCAGAGCTTAGACGTCGTAGAATCAGTGTCGATCCGTAATATTAGTAAGCAAGATTGTAACTGTGACTATTTAAAATAAACCCAGTGTATCGAATAATTTCTGTGATTTCATTTGCACGATTGTACCCAACGACCTGCCCACACACGATGTCTTAACCTAAGGGTCCTAATACATCCTGACTTCCCGATGGTTTGCATGTATAGGCCAGCCTTGATGCGACATATATATGAGTAGTATTTCTTGACATGGTAGATACTTCCCGAACGCTTTCCAGCCGAGTTTTATTCGACGTTTGACTTCTTTTTCGAAGTTAGACATAACTAACTGCACTGGTTGTCCCAGGTAGACATCATGATCATCATCATGTCTTTTAATGTTCCCACTGCTGGGACACAGGCCCCTTCTCTGTCAGTGAGAATGTACCGTAATCCACCACGCGGGCCCAGTGCGGGTTGGTGGATGATACATGTCTGCGTTTTGTTAATGGTTCTAGGACATGCCGGTTTCCTTCATCGTTTTGAAATGACTTATGAGAGCAGTGGTGATGAAATAATTTACACAAAGTTAAGCGCCTGCCTGAGTTCGAACTCACGACCTACAACTTGTTTTTCGCGGCCGCTTCCACTAGGCCACCAATGCTAAGACATAATCGTCCACAAATAGAGTGGCTCAGGTAGACATAAACTTCTACGAGTGTAGAGTCTCTGGTCTTGATAGGAGTGGGTGTTACATGAGCATTCAACCTTTGTTTTGTCCACGTTAGTTGTCCATGAGAGTTGGAGGCCGCGGCGGGAGAGGAGTGCCGGTATTGCGGGGTGCCGCTGTCCCTTCCTTGACCTGATCCGTCACAGAGGGGCCAAGGGTACATACACGGGGACTTCTGGCGCTCATTTGCTGGTTTTGGTATCAATGTGTTCTGGTGCGCCGATGATGCGGGGTACACCCCATAGGAGGGTCCGGTGACGGACAGCCGCAGTGGGTTCGCGGTGAGTGCCAACGCGTGCCCGTGTTCCCGCCATAAGCGGCACCGTGGAATTTTAGTGGGTTAGAGTCCCACGTAACTGCAGTACAGTATGCATGAGCATTGCCCCAGGGTAAAAAACGCCCTATACTTCCACGCGACACCCTTAATATTCCTACCTTTTCCTTATTTTGTTGGGGTCGGGTTGCATACCGGATTCAGCTGGATAACAATATTTTACGTGGTGCAACTATCTGACCTCCACAAGTCAGCAACTAGAAAAACCCGACTGATTAAAAAGTGAACCAAAAAGACGTAAACAAGAAGAAAATCATGCTGTGCAGTCTGAGGATACATATTCGCGACCTGGCTGCCAAAACAAGATGTACCGTAAACTGGGGTTACTTTGAACCACGGGATGACTTAGATCGAAAATTTCATTTCATTTATAATCGTGAATTGCGTTAAACGAAACGCAATTTGGTAGTATTTTTTTCTAGGTTAGCAACATTGAAGAACTGTCAAAGTGTCAAATCTTTTTCTGAGGACACGCAGGGAATTCACCAACAATTTAAATTAAAAAAGTTAAATAAATTGATATTCTCTATTTATAGCTAAATAATTGTGCTGCAAAACTTCATGTGTACATAATCACGTGAAGGTATAATGAAATTTCTAGATAAACTCTACTATGTGGTCTATGAACGATTAACCAATACAGTGGTTATTGTTTTTCTAAACTTAAAATGAATGCAATGACATGAGTTTGTTTAATGCCATGGGTGTCATTGATAGGGTATACGGTGTGAGATTGATCAAATGAATCCCAGAGAGTATGGTCTATTTTTATATGCTTTTTTTACAAGCTTTAGTTGTTGTTTTGCTAAATAAATAAATATTATATTATTCAGGAAGATGCCACGAATATATAAAATTAAACTTTGATTTTTATTTAACTTTCCTTAATGTTTTTATACCTTTGCAAAAATTGTATCTTGTCGATTTTATGAAGACTAATTATTTTATAGGATTTATCTTGTTGATTTTATGAAGACTAATTATTAATTCTAAGTTCTTGTTTAGTTTTAATGAAAATAAATAAGAAAGACTGATTTTAAACTAAAACTTTGTTACCAACATTTTTGGTAAAGAAATGTTCATTATTTGATGATTTTTATTAGATCAAAGTACCCCAAAGTATGATAAAAATTACAATATTTATTTCTCCTGTTGGCAGATTTTGATTTTTAAAATTTTGTTAGTGTTATAATTGGGGTTACTTTGCAGTTACGCAATAAAATAAGGGGGTATCAAAGTAACCCCATTTTACGTATAACTTTGATCAGACACGTTTTATTATTTTTCTCAAAATCTAGCCACATTTTTTCACTTATTAATGCAGGAATCGAAAGTAATAAAAAAACCGATAATGAGACATTTTTGGTATTTTTTTAAACCCGCAAATTTATAAGATATGGACCTTCAAAGTTCAAAATTGATCAAAGTAACCCCGGTTTACGATATCCTCCGACTGCACAGCATGTTTTCTTCTTGTTTACGTCTTTTTAGCGAACTAAAAAGACGTTTTTATGTAGTCGGGTTTTTTGATTTTACTTTTTTTAATTTATAACTTTTTAGTATATTTTTTTTTCGAATTAGGCACATTTAAACATATAAGTGTTAATATTTTTGAAATCACCTCTTAAAACCCTTTATTTTGATACCCCACACCATAGGTTTGGAGGAGCCGCCATTTTTCTATTTTTTTCAAATTTAATGTAGCCAGTGACACTCGCAAGGTTAAAACGAATCGATTGACGTAAGAAACATCAAAATCGGCCAACGCGTTTGGTCTCGGGAACGCCACATAGGAACAAACATATATAGACTGATAAATAGATTACCATCCTTCGGCAGTCGGATAACAAGATACCTCCTGGCAAGACCAATGTGAGCTTTCAGGTTATCTACCCGTAACGACAGTCAAAGATCTTCAAATTAATTACAGCAGGACGAGCGGCTTCACGTTCTTTCCGAGGCACGGAGGAGTTAAAAAATTGGGACTATACCACCGCACTATTCCCAAACCACTGCAACTCCTGAAAGCCAGAATCAACAGTGGCGATCACCAGAAAATCGCCGAGGCAATGAACTCGATGAAGTTCCGGAGAATGAATTTAACTGTCTTGGATCCCGCAACGAAATTAATCAGAAAATAATAAAATTTCCACTTCCATCCATATCAAGCAGGAGACAGAACAAACAAGGCCAATAGGCACAAAGGGTCGCTTACAACTGGGATAAGCCCAGTTGCCTAGCACCACGGATAAAAATTTGCATTAATATTAACGGGTCTAACATTGTCAGCTGATATTTGTTTCCAATAATAGGTTTGGCAAAAACGCTTGAACGGACGAAAATTTGTTCTAGTTTCCTCAAGGTCCATACAGTAAACAACTCCAGATGCAGCCTGTACATTATTCAACATAATTTTGCGTTCATTCTGCCAAAGAATACACTCCCATAAGATATGATGTGCAGATTGTACATATTCGCAGTCAGATGTAGAATACTGTCTATAGCCACGGAGTGTCTTTTATTTAATGTATGTGGTTCATTCATCATTCATTCACGGGCCGACCTTCACAAAGATCGATCCCTTCAGCTGTTATTATTATCCAAGCTACCCCACGCAAGACAACTACGCGGAAAAGCAATTTTCTTATAAAACTGTAGAAAATTCGTTTTACAGAGTAATTTCAAATGATACCAGTAAATAACATAGCGTGACTTTATCTTTTCAAGGTCGGTTTTATACGACATCGAATGGCAGGTTACTTTCTGTTGGTTTGTGATCGGATAACCCTGATACCGATATCGTAAATGAACCGATCATGAGTCATATTACTTTCTTCTTTTCTGTTACTATACACCGTTAAATTTTGGTCGTTTAAATCTCGTGGAAGGTCGATGCGGTACATGAAACAGTATCGACATATAAAGTCAACATATGAAAATATTAAAAAAAAAACAAAAAAAAACTGTCTTCCAAAACAAAAAACTAAGGCCCGATTTTTCAATAGTCTGTTAACTTTTAACTGAGGAATAAAAATGGCGGTTTGACAGCTTTTGTATAGAAAATATGTCAAACGTCTGTCTAATAAACTTAGCTGGATCGCTAGTAGAAGAGAATGCGCGAGTAGACGGTGCTCACAGCAACTCACAACAAACACTCAGTCGCACAATACAGCGGCTTTCAGGGGAAGTTTTAGATACGACGCATCCAAATGCTGGAACAATATTCCCCCGCCGATAAGGAATCTTAAATGCCTTATAACTTTTAGAGTTCGATTGCGACAGTTACTTATCGCATCACAGAAAAAACTGGGGATGACTATTTTGAGGACGTCCATTATGTAACTGGTTGCCATGTACTTCCCGAGCTGTTTATTTGGCTATTTGGCGTATCCCGTCGTCAAAATCTGTGAGCAAGGGATATAGGCACTTAGTAATTGAATGACTTGTGGATCTTTTGTCTGAACATGTTATTTACGTGTATTTATTTATTGTAAGCATATTTAATTTTAGTCTAGCCAAAGCCAAATTTACTTTATTTGGACCTACGC
The DNA here is from genome assembly GCA_964057195.1 of Orthosia cruda. NCBI lineage: Eukaryota > Metazoa > Arthropoda > Insecta > Lepidoptera > Noctuidae > Orthosia > Orthosia cruda. Next base: position 18,574,698 of record OZ059853.1, read on the forward strand.
CCTCTTTTGTTTATTGGTTATTGTGAGATTATTTATTACTAGCTGACCCTCGGGGCTTCGCTCCCGTCAACTGGCTACCTATCTACCTAGCCTGCCTACCCTGCATACCCTGCCTACCCTGCCCCTACCCTGCTTACCCTGTCTACCCTGCCTAACCTGGCTACCATGCCTACCTTGCCTACCCTGGCTTCCCTGGCTACCCTGCCTACCCAGTCTTTCCTGGCTACCATGGTATACCCTGGCTCCCCTGCCCCTACCCTGGCTACCCTGCCTACCCTGGCTACCCTGGCTACCTTGCCTACCCTACCTACCCTGGCTACCCTGGCTACCCTGCCTACCCTGCCTATCCTACCTACACTGCCTACACTGCCTACCCTACCTACTTTACCAACTAATTTTTATCTATCATCAATAGTTTTCTCAGCGCAAGCCAAATAAAATATTTTACAGGCAACATTTTGCTACCTTGGGTTACCTTATTGCAATTTTCATAAGGATCTCATTTTTTTTTTAATTATATTATATGACACTCAGGAATAATGTAGCTTTCTACTGGTGAAAGAATTTTCAAAATCGGTTCAGTAGATCCAGTGATTACCCCTTACAACGTCACAAACTCACAAATCAAATAATAAAGCTCAACTGACAAGCTAAGGGGTAGTTTCGTTATACGTGTGCGCGTATAATTGTGTATTTATACGGCAAGGCTTACTTTGAACCGGCTTCACTTTGTTGTTTGCAACGTTCCATCTTGACTTTTTATTTGATCTGAGATTAGTATAGATTTTATACATTTAACTTTATAAATACCCAAGCAAGTAATCAAAACGAATTTATAACACATTCAACACGCCTAAGAACTGGAAGTTTTTCCATTGCAAAAAAATATATACATACATGTTTTTTTTATTTACTCTACGCATAACACTGTAACAACACCAACATATCACGTCTGCTTGGCGACCATATGTCACTGCAGGGATCCAGCAGAATATCAGCGTCAGGTATATTTGCCTGACACGTGCTGAGCTGGGCTCCCATTTGGTGCAACCTTGAGATGCACGCCGCACTGTGTTTTGATTGTCAAAACTAATGTTACTGATGTCACTTTGACTTTTATTTCGTAAGTATGGTTTCCTTTTTCTTTTTATCTACTTCGGTTTCATTATATTCGAATTACAAAATTGACAGCGGTTTCATTATGATACCCATAACGACATCGGGTTGCATTATGCGAATCGTCATAACTTCTAAAACACAAGCAAAGACATTCTGAACATACAGCCAGGTACCTATAATATTACTTCGAAATCGAGACAATGTAAATGATGTTTTTAAAAATGGAACAAGTTTAGAACAAAAGTGTCGTATACTATTTGGCTGTTGAGGCTACAATATCTTTGCCTTATACCTAACAAAGACTAAATAAAAAATAAAGTGGACGCGGGTTTAATTTTTTGAGTGAAATTTTGTGCAAAATTTTATTAAAAATGTCTTCAACATCAAGTGATATTGAAAATACTCCACCAGATATAACAAATAGAGCAGTTGCGGTTACAAATAATTTACTTCCAGAAAAATCAAGACATGCACAATACAAAATCTACATATAAATAAACAATAGTCAGTGTGTAGTTAAGTTTCTATTAAATTAGTTATTTGTCTATATCTGTGTTTTATTCCTTCCTTCGTAGATAAAATCTTGTATGCAACTGTACGTTATTGGTCTTTTAATAACTCGTGCCCACCTATTTCGGTACGCGCTACGCTTGTACCGAAAAATGGCACTCGTATTAAAAGACCGTCCATAACGTAACAGTTGCATAAATAGCTATTATGTTGGCACCTTGTTTTTAAACATACATGAAAATTGTAATAATTTAATTAAGATTTTGTGTATTGTGCTGTGTCTTTTGTGTGCACTAAATAGATGATTTATCTATCTATCTATCTAAACAGCCATTTTTTATCTTTATCATCATCATAAGTCTTTTATATTACTCTCACTGCTGGGACACAGGCCACCTCTCTGTGAGAGGGGATGGGCCGTAATCCACCACGCGGACCCAATACGGGTTGGTGGATGTCACATGCATTCGAATTTTTGGTGCTAGGACATGCCGGTTTCCTCACGATGTTTTCCTTCACCGTTTTGAGAGCAGTGGTGATGGAATAATTTAAGAGTTTACACAAAGTAAAGCGCCTGCCTGGGTTTGAACCTACGACCTACAACTTGTAAGTCGCGGTCGATACCACTGGGCCACCACTGCTCCCACGGCCAATTTTATTTCTCAGCTAAAAGTTATCAGAATATTGAAAACTCGGCCCTAAAAATTACAAAAATTGCAAAATGATAATAAGAGGTACCAAAGACCGACTTCCATTTTAGTATGTTAATAACGAGTTTCTTTTTTTATTATTAAAAAATTCACCTGCCATTGCTGCACCTGCCATCTCTTCGCTACCCTTGGATTATTCGGTTTAGAACAGATTCTTGTTACGGCAGATTATTGATAAGACATATATTTTCCAGCCATCTACAGAAGTATTATATTTATTTATTTAAACTTCATGCACAAAGGTACAAAGGCGCCTTGTGTACCTTTGTGCATGAAGTCTAAATAAATAGAACTGAAATTACTGACGTAGATCATAAGACTGGCAAGCTAAATGGAACTGGGCTGATCACATCTATCTACACCCACGGGTTACCGGCTACGCACAATATTTATTATTTCCAGAAAGTTAATTGACCATGTCAGTAAAGGCAGTGAATATACCGCAAGACCGAATAACATAGCGTGACTTTATCTTTTCAAGGTCGGCTAAGTACGACATCGAATGGCAGGTAATTTTCTTTTGGTTTGTGATCGGATAACCCTGATACGGAAATCTTAAATGAACCGTTCATGAGTCATCTCACTGTCGTCATTTCTGTTACTGCACACCGTTAAATATTGGTCGTTTAAACCCCGTGGAGGGTCGATGCGGTACATGAAACAGTTTCGACGTATAAAGTCAAAATAAAAAAAAAATAAAAAAAAAACAAAAAACAAACCGTCTTCCAAAATAAAAAAAACTAAGACCCGGTTTTCCAATAGTCTGATTTAAATGAGGAATAAAAATGGCGGTTTGACAGCTTTTGTATAGAAAATATGTCAAACGGCCATTTTTTATCGTCATCATCATCATAAGCTTTTTATATTGCTCCCACTGCTGGGACACAGGCCACCTCTCTGTGAGAGGGGATAGGCCGTAATCCACCACGCGGACCCAATACGGGTTGGTGGATGTCTTTTTTATTATTAAAAAATGCACCTGCCTTGTTATCTCTTCACCACCCTTGGTTGACTGCTGGAATGCCTAGGCATTATTGATTATTCGGTTTAGGACAGATTTTGATTTTGGCAGATTCTTGTTACGGCAGATTATTAATAAGACATATATTTTCCAGCCATCTACAGAAGTATTATATTTATTTATTTAAACTTCATGCACAAAGGTACAAAGGCGCCTTGTGTACCTTTGTGCATGAAGTCTAAATAAATAGAACTGAAATTACTGACGTAGATCATAAGGCTGGCAAGCTAAATGGAACTGGGCTGATCACATCTATCTACACCCACGGGTTACCGGCTACGCACATTATAAATATTTCCAAAAAGATTATGTACCACGTCAGTGAATATACCGCAGACTTTAGTCACGTTCCTTTAAAAATATTCTCAGTTATATACATTTCACATACCATAAAATATACTAGAATACAAAGAAATAATAGAAACCGTGTCGTCCCCAGCCTTTGAGTCATAGTTCGTTAACTTACACTATTAAATCATACGACCCTGAGGGTACAATACAGTCAGTTCACTGCAATTTGTTAGCTGAACAAATACCTACAGAGGCTTTACTCTCACTTGTCAAAACTGACATGGTTTCACTGTGAGAGAGAGACGGAGCTATACAAGAAGAAGAGCACTATCCCTTTTTTACCCGACTGCAAGGAAAGGGTTATATTTTTCGCGCGTATCTTGTATGTTTGTATGTATGTAATATTCTTTATTACCTCATATCTTTCAAACCGCTAGACGGATTTATATAATTTAGACATCGTTAGATACGTCTTGACCGCCCAAGTGTTCTTAGATATATTGGCATATTGTGTGTCCCAATTTCTTTTTCCGCCAATCTCATCGAGTGGGGTATCAAAATGAAGGGTTTTAAGAGGTTATTGCAAAAATATATATCAATTATATGTTTAAAAGTAATTCGCACAGACACATGATATTTTCTTGTTTACAGCTTTTTAGTTCGCTTCTGAAGCAGTCGGTTTTTTTATATTAAATGTTTTTTTTTTATTATAAGCTATATATTACCTTGCTTTCGAATGTGTATCTGTCTAGTTTTCGATTGTTCAAGCACTGCCTGGCATCCGATTAAGTTGCAACTTGGCGAACGTAAGTAACTTCGAAAACATTCAAACCTTATGGTACTATGGAGCTGTTCTCATGATGAAGCCGGAAGGCGGCCATAACAAGTCCTCAACCAGATAAAATAGCACATCGCGTTAATCATTGGATTTGTATTGACAAGTCATATTACTTTTACTACCTTTCATTTCAAAGAGTTTGTTCTAAAACATTTTTACTCAATAATAATACTTATACTTACTTTTACTTAATACTTATTCACAGCTGAATCATGATAGCGTTGACACGTTATAGCATGGCCCCTGACCTACTTAGCACCGTGTTGCCGTAGGGCATGGTCTCTGCTAACGAGATTTCCGCAAAAGATTAAAGCAAAGAGTCCCACGGTGGGCGCCAGTTTAATTATTGGCGCCCAACAGGGACATATATAATTTTTACACAAGCTCTTTAGACCATTTGAAATAACATAAGAAAAAACCGGCCTAGTGCGTATCGGACTCGCGCACGATGGGTTCCGTACCATTATCGCAAAAAACGGCAAATAAAACACGTTTGTTGTATTTATTTTATAATTTTTTTAGTATTTGTTGTTACAGCGGCAACAGAAATACATCATCTGTAAAAATTTCAACTGCCTAGCTATCACGGTTCATGAGATAAAGCCAGGTGACAGACGGACAGAGAGACAGACGGACCGCGCAATCTTAGCAATCTTAGCTTATCTTAGGGCTTTTAGGGTTTTTACCCTTTGAGTACTTAACCCTAAAAACAATTCCTTCTTACAGCCCTTTCAACAAATTTTGACTCATATTGCTTTGGTAACATTGCAAATGGCAGCTCTGTAGATTCGTACCATTTTCTAATATTACCTTCATAATGAACTTTTTAAAGTTTATCTTGGACATCGCTGTAGGGAAAACATCGTGAAGAAACCTAAGATTATAGTTAATATAAGTTCGAAATCGCCAAACCAACTTGAGCAAGCGTGGTGACCTATGCTCGTTCCTTCTCTGTATGAGAAGATGCTTTTGTTCTGCATTGGGATAGTTACAGGCTGGTATTTAATTATTATCATTTAGATTAATCCACAAATTTAAACAGTAAATAATTGTATATAAATCTGTAATTCATGGTTGAATCTCCCCTACGGGTGGAAAAGTTCTTAATTAAATATAACTACATATACACTTAAATCAAAACTAAGCTTAAAAAATTGTCATTGTTTTCAAAAGACTATCACAACGTGGCAATACTTTATCCTCTGATTAAGGTTAAAGCCATGTCAATTTGTATGAAGAAAAAAATGACATCTTTACTAATATTATAAATGCGACAGTGACTTTGTTTGTTGCCCTTACACCTGCATTTTCATGCCGCTATAAACATGACCACCAGTAAGTGGACCCAAACTGTCTATGGTTTAAATCACCAGCGACACTGAAAGAATTAAGATTCTATACTCCATTTGAGATAACATTAGAAATTTTTACACCCCTTTTTACAGTCCGTTCAACCGATTTTGAGTCTTCCCGTAAACAAAAGGATGACATAAAAAGCATAAACCTGTTACCAAAAACTAACTGTTTAAGACAGCTGCTATTTGTCATATCACCAAATAAACAGAAGTCAAAATCGGTTGAACGGGCAGTAAAATGGGATTATTTACTTTAGTTATGCTATCTAAAATAGAGTATAGTCTAGAAAAATCTTGTCTGTATGTCAGGAGTATTGTGTTATTAGCGTATGACCCGCCGCGTAGTTGTATTTCATTGTTTGTTTTATTTGTTCTAAACATGTCTTTAGTAACAATTGTAATGAGTCCTTTTTCGTGTTATGTTAAAGTAAAATAAATAAATAGTTTCATTATTTCCGTGATCCGTGATGCAATAGAACTCGAGAAGTTTCTAGCAGATACGGGAACAAGGCATGACCCGATTTCAACGCAAAATAGACAAATATGTAGTCTGAAAAAGACAGTAGCTGTAGGATGTTTTTAAGTTGTATGTGCAATTGAAATTGCATGAACATGATTTACTTCATAATAAGTTTGAAGTTTGCTTTAAAGTTGGCCCATACCCCATTTTTTTCTAATTTATCTTTATTGTCGCACAGCTGGGCATAGCCTTCCATTCCTCCCAGTGTCAAATCAAATCCTCAACATTGGGTTCTCGGTTGGTTTTCATAACAAAAGATAGTGTAGACCTCAGCGGCATCGGCAGGGAGATCAATGGACTAAGAATTAGGTCAGCGCGAACTTAGATGCACCATTGTGAAAAAAAAATGCATTTGACGTAACAGGCACTTAGTAGCATTACTTTTGCAGTGTCTTAATTAAAAACATAAGTTTGACGTTGAAAAACATGCTGATTACATTTTTAATGCGTTGAAATTTCGAAAACTTGTTGGCTTAATAAATAGTTTTTGTTTTATTTACTTGTTTCTTTTTATTGTAAATGGAAATAAACATTCCCTTGTAACGGTGTGGATTTTTTATTTATTTAGAAAAATGTTGATTCCTAGATAGTGTAGGTAGAAAAAAAAAACAACTTACTTGACTGAAGTGGAACTCTCTGGGCAGCGACATTTTTGCTTTTTTATATCTGGTGGCAGTGATATGCAATGAAAATGGTCTTCAGATTCCGTGCACTCTAGCTTAAACGCACTTTTTTCAACGGCACGAGCCGAAATATACATTTGTTTAAAATTACCAATACTCCTTAAAGACGCCGTTTTAACTAATTTGCAAAACTTCTTAATTTAAATCCAAATATATACCCCCAAAATGTTATTTAGAAAAAGGCAATTCCCGATGTTTTTTTTATAAAAAGAATTACGGATGAATGCGCGACATTTTCGTCTTTGATTTAAAACAAATGATGCCTTTTAATGACAGTCTGTGGGCACCGTTGAATTTTTTATTATTATTTCACAATTTTTTCCGTATAAAAGTCAGTTGCCGACCTGACGGGTTCGCGAATGTAACCGTAACCGTATAATCAAGAGCTTTCAGTATATTAAAATGTACTCTGTGTCAAGAGCTGAGTCTGCGCGGTAAAATAATCGATATTTGAATGAACCTTCAAGGGTTGAATGTTCGGTAAGTGTTGCCGTTAAAAATATCGTTCTTTTTTTGTGCTGGCAACTGAATGAGTCAAATTCACATTCGTTCTCTTCTATTCGTTCATTTATGAAAGCCCGCGAAATTTAATTATGTCTTGCTTGAACAGAAAATGGGTTTGTAAATAATGTGTAAGTTGTGTATAGCACAAAATCGAAGCATGCTAAAAAGTCTTCCATTAGTTTGTTTATTTTGTACTTGTTATGCTAAAACGATATACCTTTGTTAAGTCGAAGTATTATTGTAATGTTAGTTTTAAGATGCATGCCTGTTTTTATTATTATCTACGCTTACTGGCAGATAAAATTATTTTAATCTATTATGTTTTCTCTATAAGTGAATTTGTTAATTCTTTTGAGAAATAAATATCTTTAAACGTATTTTGGTCAAAATGTAAAGTGCTTGATTCTGATATAACTTGTCAATATTAGCATTTATTATTTGAGCACCAAACCAGTAGGCTGTAGGTGTTCGGTTTTATTTGAGTTAAAAACATCGCTGTTTTCATACATTCGTTTCGATGAAAATGAATTACTCTCTCTGGAGATCAGAGCAGTCGTTCAATGTAAATTAGGAGCCATCATTTACATTTGGAACAAAATGAAGAAATTGGAATGTGACAAGTATACACTACACATGGGCAAATACAATATACAAAAACAAAATATCTACGCTGATAGCCCAACCAGCTGTCAGCAGGGTCGTAATATATTTTTATTTTAAGTTTCTATAGTCTAATTAATCTTCTAGTACTATATAAACACATCAACACGGTCTAGGGATATTTAAAAAAAAGCGAATTACTATCAATGTGTTAATTATTTATATGACATGTATATATTTAAAAGATACGTTATTTAATATTCTACCATTAGTTAATAATGGTTAAAGTACTTCGATTAAAATTTCAGGATATTATGGAAAAAAAATGAAGCATAGACGGAAACCGTATATGAATAAACTTTTAATTTATGAGTAAAAACTGAAAAAAATAGAAAAATCATTTAATTTGTGTTTATAAACTTGAAGTTAGTAGTCTGAGAAAGCGCCCATGATGTTCATAACACATCGGCAACGATTCGGCATGCTCAGAACAAGGTTGTCAATGTCTTGCTGCGGAATATTGTCCCATGTCCTTCTGAGGTGCGCAAAAAGTTGATCTTCTGTAGCCAGATTTTCAGGAACTTCCTTCAGAGCTCTTCTTTGCAGCATATCCCACGCATGCTCAATGGGATTTAGATCTGGCGATTGAGCAGGCCAGTCTAAGGCCCTAACATTGTGTGTATGTAACCAAGCTGCTACCGTTCTCGCCGTGTGTGCCCGGGCATTGTCGTGCATGAGCAGGCAATCTTGCCCCATTTGTGTTCTGTGGGGCAAGATTACGGGCCCCAGCACCTGTTGGACGTATCGTTCTGCCGTCATATTGCCCCGCACCCAAACGAGATCCGTCCGTCCTCCAAGACGAATTCCTGCCCAAACCATAATTGTTCCTCCTTGGTATGGGTGAACTTCCTGAGGGTTCTGAAGACGGCTCTATCGTCCAGGAACTCGCCAAACACGCGTCCTTCGTGAATTTGGATGGAAGCCGAACCTGGATTCATCCGTGAACAGCACATTGGACCATTGCTCACGGCCCCAGTCCACCTGGTTCCGAACCCATTCTAATCGTCGTCCACGATTGCCTCTCCGTAAAGGTGGGACCCGGAGTGGTCTACGAGAGCGTAGATTGCTTTCATGCAGTCGCCTTCTTACAGTTTGGTCACTCACAAGCACTTGGTGTTCCACTCGCAGCCTTTGGACCAATTGAGTGGCCGTTGCATTTGGCTGAGCTCGTCTTGTCTGGGGGTAGTGATGCGACTTGGCCCCCGGTGCCTCTCCGCTACTTCACCTGTGGCACGATAGCGTGTCCACAATCTTGAAATTACATTTTGGTGGGTCCCTATGGCCTCAGCAACATTACGCTGAACAGACCCAGCTTCCAGCATTCCCACAGCTCGTAACATCTCCGCCCTCGTCAAATGTTGGCGTTGCATGGCTACAATACCTCAATTTTAACTTTATCTTTCGTTAAAAAATAAAAAAAAACTGTAATTTAATTGAGTATGAAATATCCCTTGATGTGTGTATTTATACCTGGGATATTTTGTTTTCAAACTATCATTCATCTGTGCTAGGCGCTACCCCGAACAAAACGCCGCGCTAGCCGTTTTTCGTGCAGTTTTTAGGAGCTATCTACTCGTTATTTAAAAAGAAATATCAACTAATAAAAATACATTGAATTTCTACATAGGTATTATTGATTCCAAAATGGTTGATTTAATATATTTTTTATGAAGTTTATGTTTCACTAATCTCCTGACAACAAAACCATAAAAATGAGAAGTAATAATTGATAGCATGCATCTCCTCGTAAAGTGTTCATTAATTAATGTTTGTACTAACACTAATGGATAGACAATTAAATAACGAACATTTTGTAAGTTTTTTTTTTCTAAAGACCAAGATTCGATTTTATAAAGAACTTATTCTATAATCTGGGCGTAACTCATGCGCCACCAGCCCCGGATCTAAGGGGAGGGGGCAAACCGGGGCACCTGCCCCGGGCGGCAGTTTCATGGGGGCACCAAACCCTTGAGACAAGAATTCGAAATATCGATAAAATGAAGCCTCTTTTCCTACAATCTCATAGGTTTTTATCAAATAATCGAATCTTAATATAAAATGTTTCAAAAACAAACTTTTCTAGCTGAAAGCTAACTTTTTTAGCCATTGAAAACAAAACTGCCTATTCGACGTACTTTGAGGAGCTAATAGATTCTTTCGCAGAAAAGAAAGCACGCCGTGTAAAGTTGTAGTATTTTCTGGTTATACCTATATTTTTTCTGTGTTTCTGTTTTATGTCATAAATGATAGTAGATAATAAAAGTAAAAAAAAGTAAAAGGATTATTATTTTAACAAATGGTCACAAAAATGCTACTCATTGGCAGTTTAAACAGTTTTCTCAAACACTGAAGGGAGGGGGCGCCACTATCAAGGTTTTGCCCCGGTTCGAAAAAATCGTAGATCCGGGGCTGTTGGAACGTAACAACCTATTCAAACTAAATTAAAATGATGCTCAGTTACTATGAACAATGTATGGTTAATGTTCTTCTAACTTTCGAGTCATTATCAAAAACATACCGATCAAATACGAGCCGGACTCGCGCACCGAGGGTTCCGTTCAAACAGCATAATTCACCAACATAATTTTTAGGAACTACCATACAGGTTTTCGACCCAAAACCTATAGGGTACTTCCGGTTGACCTGGAATTGTCAATTTTGGTTAAAAGCAAGGTCTTACAGCACAAGTAAAGGGAAAATTCCGAAAAAGAAAAAAAATTGAATATTAAGGTAAAATTTGGTACTTACAAGTTTTCGCGAAAATCTAAATTTGCTCATATATTTCTATCGTGTTGACTCAGGACCTTGATTTTTATACACATAGGGACTATAGACCTCAGTATCTGGTATACATTTCAACTTGCTAGGTCCACCCGTTCCTGAGAAAATCGGTGGTGTCACACGGACAGACGGACAAGAGAATGACCTTTTAAGGGTTCCTTTTTTACCTTTGGAGGTACGGAACCCTAAAAACGACCAATTGTTTGTCATCACTAAAATTCGTTAGGATTTGCAGTGATAAAAGTTAAATATTCTCTGGTGATTCTAAACTTTGTTTTTCATTAGGTACTTATTGGCGATTTGTACATTATTGTAACTATAGATTTCTCATAAAAAATACTTTTACAAATGAAAATTATGACAATCTGATGGGATTTATAGGTAATATCATTGTAATTTTGTAAGAACATAACAATTTGTGATAACCCTAAAAAATCAGCTGTTTTCAAAGATTTGTAAACATTGTATCTTCTAAGTGGCACATGTCCGGATGGCTTGTCATGGCTTACCGTCCGTGTTGAGTGCCGCCAACCCCATGAAATAGATTTCAAATGAAAAGGTTTGCTAAAAAAATACTAAATAAATGTTTTAAAAATCTTCATTTTCCTTAATATTTCTTTATTATTCTGGCAGTTCAACAGCTTTGGTAACTACAACCTCATACAAGTGACGATAATCTTGGCGAGAAGTATATTTGCGGCATATTCTTAAAGTTTGGGGATGGACAGAAGCTTGGAGGGAGCGAGGAAAATATTTTCGGCTTGATATCCAAGTGGTTAACTTTTGAGAAGGACAACTCTCTGGAATAGCTCTTTTTAATATCTGTGTTACGGAACACAAATTTCGGTGGCGATTCTGAGACAACTGGAACAAAAGAAAACAAATTATTTTTAACAACTCAAAACTGGCACTATTAACTATACTTCATAAAAGATAGCTTGTTAACTGCGACAGCTGTCAGTAACAATAAGGTATACGTCAATTTGACATATGTCGCAGAGTTCAAGCTATCTTTTATGAAGTATAGACCAGTTTGTGTGGAAAACTTAACTCTGAGTTCGTTACTAGTACGAGGTTAAATTGCAAGTATGTCATAGCTAGGGCTGTTACGGATGATATCGGAACCGAAGCTGTACTATTATTTATTCTGAGACCGAAGTCGGAATGGGAGGTTTTAAATTTGGTTTCTCGGAATCGAAACCGGAACCAAAATCGGAAAAGGAGGCTGTAGAAAGATTTTTGTGTTAAGAGAAAGCAGGTTTAATAAAATAAAATAATACATCATTGATAATCAGCCTTGTCATCATGGCATCATGGTAAAAAGTATAGTATGCAACTAGTTAATAAAGGACAGATTTAAATCGAGGGCCATAGATGAATCACTCGCGTGTCTCAGGATTCTAACACTTGAATCACTCCCTATGGGCGTGATTCAGTTGTTAGAATCCTTCACTTGCACGTGATTCATCTATGACCCTCGATTTAAATCTGTCCTTTATTAACTAGTTGCATAATATACTATTTAAACAAATACATTCAGTAGTTTTTTCATGATACTCATACTCCCAAAGGTCTGTTAACAAAATTTCGCGCGCTCCTTTTCGTTCTCTATTTATCCATTTATTATTTTTATAACATGAGGTGTATTCGTACGAGCACTAGCTTCTTACTGCTCACCACAGCATCTATCTCTTTCGTACGTGTTGTCGGATGAGATAGCATGCATTTTAACCACGCCCACAAAATAGTTCGTGCCACCGACTAGGGAAACCTTAAATGGTGAAATGTTGGTGTACTGTAAGTGAAGCTCTGCCCAACCATTCAACGCTGTTTATGTTATTTTAAAACTTCTTACCTTTTGCAACCGGTTTCTTGGCTGCAGTGATGGAACTATTTTGACTAATAAGATCTTTGGGATCTTTGTTGAATTTGCCAAGATTGAGTTTAGACCTCATTGGCAAACGCTTCAATGTATCTACATTTTGCGAAGGCCTGTAAAAAAGACAAGTATTACTGTTATTGAGAGTACAGCTAAGGAGTGGAATTCCCTGCCGGAGACTGTGTTTCCTGATAGCTACAATCTAGGGGTCTTTAAGTATCTAGTGAATACGTTACTTCTGGACAAGCGTGCTTCACCGTCGACCACATTATCGCTTACCAACAGGTAATGTATAGAGGCCAAGCTCGAAACTATATATGTCAGGGACCGTGATTAATCAGGCCACTATATATAATGGCCCGGGCATTATGAATATAGTCAAGTCAAATCGGACAATGTAATGAATACTGATTTAAACTTCTATATTTATCAGATTGTCTGGTCATTATGAATATTGCTACGTAACGTTTGGGCAATTCGATAATTATGGTCCAAGAGCTAGTGAAGCGAGCTCGGGAGCTTAGGGCACCCCGACACGGATAAGTAAGGTTCGAAGGAGATGACGGGAGCTGAAGTGAGCTTCATAATTTCATATTATTTAGGGCGCACGGTTGGCGCAGTGGTTGAGCGATTGACTGCTGCGCTGCGTGTCGCGGGTTAGATTCCCGCACGGGACAAATATTTGTATGACCTACAGATAGTTGTTCCGGCTCTGGGTGTTGTGTATGTGAGTTTATATGTTTGTAAACGCACCCACGATACAGAAAGTATAATACTCACAACGGATCTTTGTGTCTCTGAATTGGCTGCAAGAGCCTGCGCAGTAGCTATTTTTGTGTCAATATTGAAAGTGAAGTCATCATTGTATAACTGTCTCTTTCACTCGCTTACGTTTGTCGCATCATCCTATCTCGCTTACTCTATGCAGTTAAACTGTTTCTTGCGCGTTAAGTGTCAAAACCAACTTCAGAGACACAAAGATCCACCGTGAGTATTATAATTCCTAGTGTGGGGCAACGTTCTTCATAAAAAAAAAAAAAGTTACTTATACCTTGCAAGGCTCCGTCGACTTTGTTGCTTAAATAGTAATCGTACTTACCTGTTTTATATTAAAAGCAATGTCAACATTAAAAAAAAAGGCACTTCTTCAATAGTTTTTATCTGGCTACTCATATTTGGCATTTTTCAAATTGCCCGGGCATTATGAATAATGCCGTATGAATCGCTTGGTCCATAACATATTAATTTCAAATAAATAAAATTGAAGTGTCTGTTTGTAACAACAAAATAATAGCTATCTGACTTCTGTAACGCAGGTTTTTACCTACATCAGAAGTGAGGGCTATAAAAGTATTTGAAGTTTTGTAAATGCATATAAAGTTACGGCAAAGTAACAAAAAAAAAATTGTTCTTTCTGTGCCGGCTAATCTCCGTAACGGCTGGACTGATTTTGACGGGACTTTCACTGGCAAATTGCTGATATTATAAGAAGTAACTTAGTCTACTTTTATTTTGGAATAAGAATTAGAGGTACGCGTTTTTTTACGTGTTTGACGCGAACGAAGTCTAGGGCAACAGCAATAGGCTGACCGCTTAACGAAGGCCATTCTGAGTTAGTTGCGCGGTGTTGTATTAATTTATTTGTTAAAACTTCATGAAACATAAAAGCACATAGGCGGACTTAGTGCCAATACGCACTGTCGACTTGTTGCCACAGACTTGGTATCTCGGCGACCAAAATATAGGCAACTAGGGCCAAGAGACCAAGCCTAGCGTAGTGTTTCTTGTACATTCGTACAGAATGACGTCGAAGAAGCTGCAATAGTAGCGGTCGTCTCGACAGTTGCTCGCAATATGAACACTTCCATTTGAACCCGTGCTCCTATTGGTCGCTGGCGACCAGCAGTCGCTTGTGCGTCGCCACTCTGCGGTGAGTCGCCGAGTCCCAGCTGTTGGCCTTATAGTTTATTTAATAAGAAAATGTTTTATTTATTTTTTTATTGCATTTCGGGGAGTGTGCGATGGAACTGCATGATCTTTTCCGCCTAGCCCGTTTCATCATCGGACTACAAGACGTACGGCGATGCGCCATCGGTACATGGTGGACATCCCACCCATACGCACTAAACGTTTTGAGAATACTTTTATTATGCGTACAGCTAAGGAGTGGAATTCCTGAGTCTGTGTTTCCCGATAGCTACAATCTAGGAGTCTTTAAGTATTGCATTGTCGAGGCGGGGGGGCTCAGTAACCGTGGCTTGGTCTGCCAACGACGTAGCGGCCAACTAGGTCAACTAGGTTGCGGTGCCGCTTGGTAACAGGCGACATCGCAACTGAGGCGGGCCGCGATGTCTTATGGAGCGTCCCAGGTCCCATACGATATCGCGGCTGAGGGTTGGAGGCCGCGGCGGGAGAGATGACAATGCATGGTTAGCTGAATGACGTCCTTCTAAATCCAATATGGCGGACGGTCCAAGATGGCGGACTAATTATTTTTAGTGCACTAACATGATATGGGTATCAAATGATTATATGTGATAAAAGGGTTTGCTAAGAAGAATACTAAACAGGCTTGTTTTAAAAGAAGATTTTTGATATACATACATATTTTCCGATGTGTTACAACTATATCGGAAAATATGTTAGCACAATTGATAGATAAACGCAAGAGAACTCTCCTTACACTCTTGACAACTGTGTGCCAAATTGCTTTATCAATTGGTGCAGGCGTCCTTATTTAAAGATCATTGAAAATATGTGGGGAGATTGCATCTTTACTAACCTGGCAGGAGTCCCCCGACGGTTCCTGAAGACTCCGTACTTGAGATGTGGTGCTGTCGGATCGGGTCTCTCAGAAGTGAACTGTTGACTCCAAGCCCTTGGTCGTGGACCATCTGTGGGTCTTTTAGATCTGCGGAAGAGGCTGTAGGAGGCTCTATCAGGTCGCGGATAAATTTGAAAGAGGGTTACCGCGGCCCTGGCACAAGTAACTGAAGGAACACGGGTGGGTTTTAGTCAATAAAGGTCTGACACGCCCTCCCGCCTCTCCCAGAGTGGGGGAAGTCATAGGATTGTTTCTCACCACAAAAAATAAAGAAAAAAAGGACATGCAGAAGGAATTTTGGTCGTTCGGCAGCGAGATAGGCAGACGATATAATATTGTAGCCATTGTGGTTAGATTCTGAAGGTCACACAGAGGCGTGGGGATTGGTACAAGAAAAGAGCGGATAGGTCAGCAGTGGGCGAAGTCAGGCTGCAGATGAAAATGATGATGCTATGCACCTACCTGGTACTTCTTCCGACGTTATTTTTCATGAGAACAGGTTGGACATCAGGGACCCAAGGCTGCGCAGAGTACGGCGCCGGGTAAGTTATTTGTCTGCAACTGAATGATGAGCGAAACCTTAGTAAAAATAAAAAAAAGCCTGTTTATTTCATGCAAACAATAATAATTGAAAAAAATACAACCGACTTCCAAATAAAAAAAAGGGAAAATAACTTCAATTTCGGCAGTCGGTGTTCCTGTTTTATTTTCTTCATTTTTTGACACCGACTGCCGAAATTGAAGTTATTTTTCACTTTTTTTATTTGGAAGTCGGTTGTATTTTTTGTAAAAAGTTTTTTTTTTTTTTTTACTTTTTTTTGTGCTACATAATTTATATAGGCTAGGTACCAATAATGCCCAAAGTGAAACCAGAATAGATTTACCCAATAACATGAAACTTAAACAAAACCGGTCGAATAAGAGCATACAAAGGTGAACTGTTTACACCTGCGTACCCCCTTACTTTAGAGCGTACTAGTGTGATGTTATGTTATGAAATGGTGTAAACAATAAACATAAATGCGATTGATGCTATCCCGAGTAATTTGCCGTCATTTATTGAAGAGTTCTGATGTGTATCTCCGAAGTTCTTTATCAGATCTTGATGAAAATTAAATGGGACCACATGACAAACACCAGCTTTCTAATAAAAAAAGAATCATCAAAATCGGTTCACCCAGTAACAAGTTCTGAGGTAACACAGATAAAAAAAAAAAACAGTCGAATTGAGAACCTCCTCCTCCGTATCAAACCGCAAAATCAAGCCCCCAACGTAGGTCCCAACGGCACTCGCACAACGTGTGGATCTAGAAAATTACGTTGGCGCCAACATTGGGGGCTGGGCTGGGGCGAGCGTTGGTAGTTGGCCGTCGCGTGTCGGTTTCATCAAAGGAATCTGTGCAACGTTCGGCATCCGTCAACATGTTGGTGATTTTCAGTCCTGTTGCAACACGCATCGAGTGTTTCCGTGTCGTCATCCACCATCTTCTTAGACGTGTTTTTACTTTTTATCCAGTATCAAATATGAATTATATTATGCACTCAGTAGGTACTGTAAAAGCGCTTACAGCAATTTCCGTATCGGCCATCTTCACATTGGCTCTGACGAGACAGAACCAGTATAATAAATGTGTACCCCTCACCAACTAACCGACCAACGTTGGTACGAGCGCTGGGACCAACGTGTGGAGCCGGCGATATACTAATCTGAAGCTATGCATGACAGCCTAGAAAATCTAACTGTATTTATAGTTCACGTAACTCACAGTTTGTTCTTCTTAACTTTAGGTTTGGGTTTATCCATTTTAACCTGTATTTTATTTAATTTTTATTAATTTCATCTCTGAATTTAACCTTGATTTACCTAAATAAAATATTTCGTCATACAAGATGACAGGGTGCCACAACTGAACTCTGGAAGTCACATAGATTTTTAAAAACAAGTTTTTAAATTCGCCGCCAAAAGTATTTACGTACCGATTTCGTTCTGAAATTACATGTCTCAAATTGTATTGTTTCATTTTGAAGAAAATTACTTGAACGTATATAACGCAGCTAAATAAATACTCAAACAGTTAATAAACGGTTTTCGACTGCCCTTTTTAAATTTATTTAATAACATTAGAGTCAAATGTTTCAGCGTTTCTGAACGTGGAATAAATAAAGACAGATAAACATTATTCTTGGAAATGCCAATGAGGGTTGCCAAAGTATGAAATTCACCAATATTATTGTTACTGTGAATAAGTATACAAGAATTTGTGAATAAGTTAACATGATATTGAAAATTCGTCAAATATATTTGCAGCGAAAATAATAATACTAAATAGTTTTAAAAAGAGTTCAGGTCCAAGGCGTGAGAATTTAACTCAACCTAATTTTTTTACTAGTAAACCAGTGAGTGATAATGGTGATATAGAGACCTCATAATAAAGTAAGAAATGATTTTTGAAATATTTTCCTCAGTCGAAAACGGAATCGTAGAGAGATATCGAAATAACCAGATTTGGATAAAGAAAAAAAAGATCATTAATAAGCTGATAATTAATATTTTATTTTGGATCGTTTAGGTTTTATACAATATGTACACACTGGGTATCATATTATTGCAACTTAAAATAAAATTTGAATGGAAAGAAGTGTGAAGTGAACCCAATGACGTCATTATTGAAATCGTAATAAAATATGGGAGTTTTGAATGTGGGTTATGGTAGCACTCCAACTGTCAAACGACCCAGCGCGGGTGGTGGGCGGTATGTTTTTGCATGAGTTTCCTTGAAGTTAATTTTTTTGTCATCAGTTTTTTGTCTCACTCGTTCAGCTACCGGTGTGCAATTTTACATAAGAATAATGTTAAACAACCACTAATGCTTGATGTGACAATAAAAACAGCACAATAGTGATTTATCACGAAATATTTTGATACTGGAAACGTAAGTAAATCGTGTACTAAAATTAAAACTGTTTCTGGAAGTGTGCGCTGCGTGGTGTATTCGTATACGTGTTGAGTGTGTGTGTGCGTCAAAATTTCTTGGAATTAGCTCAGGGCGTTCAATACAGGTAAACTGTCGGGTCAACTCACCCCTGGAATTGCATAGCTATGAAAAAGTTGTTAAAGCAAGTGGCATTTTGGAAAGGTGTCCCTTGCCTAGTTTTTACCATACCGTCTTAAAAGTGCAAGTTGTCAATTTGCGCAGTTATAGTGGGAAAAAGTTTAGAAACTAACATCTTGTGCTAAAATGTGCTTTTGAAAAGGTGGATTCTGAGTAAGTCTGGTTATTCATTTGTGTAAAATGTTGTAGTTATTCAAAGCAATTTGTATAATAAGCTGACTTTAAATTAATCACGGATAATATGTTCAGTAATACCCAACTCTTGAAAATATCCTCATTATTTTAATACCTTCTTAGACCCTCAAAACTCTAGTATTAGTGATACCATAAAGCTAAACTTTGTACTGGCTGATTTTTTTATTTATATACTATGTTACTCTATGCATCAAGAAGATAATCTGGACTTGCCAGATATGCAGTGTTGCTCAAACTTTTGTTCTATCAATCATTGTGCCAAGCACAATAAGGTTAAGGTATCAGCCAACCACAGAGAAACTTATATATACGGACACTTGCTTTGTCACATACATAAAATCATGCCCGTATTCCCTTTAACATGCACCAGCACCTGTAGCCAAGTTGTCAATCTACAATCGATAACACTAGTTGAAAACGAATCAATGTATGGAAATGACACATATGAACGTTAAGTCACGTGTTCAGACCATACAAATAGAAGGCGTTAACGATTGTAGAAAGAGATTCGACACGAAACGTTTGTTACTTGGCTCTGTAGTAGTTAAACCCATATTTCACCAGCTATGTAATAGAGAATGAGCCTATTCCCATCATACAGGCAATAATCCAGATTCCAGGCTACTACTGATAAATTCCAGATGAAGAAATTCAATAGCTCTTTGCCCGATTCAGGGGGGCTACACCCTAAGCACGATTTCTGTAGTTTTGGCCTACGTTACGGGTGTTTCCTACTCCATATCATCTACGGACGGATGATTGCTAAGAATGAATTTACAACACAATTTGACAGTTGTACCTATATTTTTATTATTGATAGGCTCTTTCTTGTCCACTATCTGTAAGTGTTGATGTCGTCAAGGAGTAGGCCCCCAGGTAACGAACCCAGAACCTCATGCACAGTAGTAACACTTACAACTACTAGTCCGCAAGTCTTGGTCTTTGTCATAGTGGTTTTTGGTAGGATCCGACATCTGTGTATTTACAAACAACCCAATAAGAAGCTCTACTACCATAGATAGAATATAATCTTAGTAACTTCACCAGGCAACTCACTAGGTGGACCAATGACCTGGATAAGGTTCTGGGAATCCGCTAGATGTGATATGCATGAAACCGGTCAATGAGGTAGACGTTTTTTAGCTGATGATTATGACCTAAAGCAGGTCATCGATCCACACAGCCCGCATACGCTGTGTAGTATGGCTTCCCCCATACAACACAGTGTCTTCTGGATCGCAGTGGCCACTCCAGAACTTTTCGGCCCTATCGACCATAATTTCTACGAGCACTGTCACTTTGGTATGGCAATTCATCAGACTATGGCCTCTTCTTCTCTATTACTTTGGTCCTCCTGCAGATATCCTAATTTCTAATGCGTTATGCAAGGAAACTCTGATCATAGTGCCCAGTGAAAATTAATGTTGAGGTCTAGGTTGCTTTTGAGCCATCTGTGTAAATTCGTACTTCATTGGATCCTGTCAGATCCACAGATAACCTCCCAATAGATACCGCATGCCTACTGTTTTGTTTGATTCCGAGTTCACCAAATTTGGCGGAAGGCACGGGTTGCGCGGGGAGTGACAAGTGCGCCGTGATTGGCTATTCAAGGTCACGGTACCTGTCGTAGTGACGGGACATGCGCATTAAATGTCGATAAAAATATCGATATTTTTCAAACAGAATGGTAATTTAAGTAAAATTTCTTAGCCGGCGTTTTTATAATTACTTTAATAATGATAAAGAAAAACATCGATCGAGAAAAGATTTTGGCCAAAACTGATTTAATTTAATTGTAATCCTATATAAATAGGGCCACTCTGAGCTCTTGTTATGAGTAGAGCACAATTAGTTCAAAGTAAAAATAAACTAATTTGTTAATTTTTAAATAATCAATTTAAACAAAATTATTTTATTCTCCTATATACTTAATTAAATATCGATCATCGATACTTTTCGATAACCAAAAAACGAATTTTTCTCAACATTTTTACTTCTGTGGGAAAAAGATAGCAATATAATAATTCCTTATGAGTGAAAGGGACTTTCACAAAAGACATCAACGAGCGCTACTGTAAAGTGTGCAATTTTGATTTGATAACCATTATAACTTGACCTTTTATAGATTGGTCAATATTTATTACTTTGCCTACTGGTGGAATGTTATCCCATCTTTTTTTGAACTTGAAGGGCTGGTTGATTTTCTACACCATTTTACTGCACAATTCGTAATTTTTTGTTAAGACAAACCGTTGATAACTATTTTTTAAACAGAATTAAAAATAGAAATCGCTTGCGTCCCTACAGCTCTAATGTCTGGTCGACACTAATGAGATCATACCGTGCACTGAGTTATATCAGTCTAAATAGGCTGATGTGTGGTGCGCGTAAGTTGTCTTCTATGCGGAATCTATTGGGAGGTAATCTGTGTGTCAGATCCCTTGCATCCTCTATTATTTGTATTCTATAGTTTTTGTTAAACATAAGTTGATTTGGGTTATCGTTTTGGTATAATATCAACAGATATTTGTATCTCTGAATTGGCTGCAAGACCATGTGCAGTAGCTATTTTTGTGTCAATGTTGAAGGTGAAGATAGCATTGTATGACTGTCTCTTTCACTCGCTTACGTTTGTCGCATCGTCCTATCTCCCTTACTCTATGCAGTATACTCAATAACAAACTGTTTTTTGTGCAATGGTTGGCAGAGCCAACTTCAGAGACACAAAGATCTGCTGTGTGTGTGATACTCAGTGGTGGGCATGTGGTTCTCATTGGATTTTTAGCTGGCTTAAAATCTTGTGATTCTTTTTCTGGCATATACCTAGCCTATTTCCAACTATGTTGCCATTCTAACTAGAAACAACTAAGTAACAGTGTTTTACATGGAGCGACTGCCTATCTGCCCTCCACAACCCAGTAACTGGGTAATACGATACCCCCTTGGCTAGACAGGTGTCAGATTTGCTGGCAGTAACTACATAAAGGAGATTGCTCATACACAGACCCCTTATGAGGTATTGTGTCTGCAATTTCAATATTATCCAAAAAGGGATTTATATTTTGTGTTTCCTTTACCTGTACAAACAACAACAGATCAGGTTCCTTCACTAGGACATTTGTATGCACTTTATTGCATTGTAATAAGGGTTCATTTCATGAACATAAACATCGTTATATCTCGTAGACCCCGAAAAATAAATTAAAACATATTTTCTAATTATGAATATAACATGTTTTTCCACAATATACAACCAAATTCATCAAATACAACCATTTTTCAAAGGGGCCCAAGATCCTTTACAAAATGGGCATTCTCCTTTGCATCACATTTTTTTAAATATTTAAAATAGGCAAATTTGTTTTAACATAGCATACGCTTGAGCATAATAATGCCCGGGACCATCGACCACATAGCCACTAGACGCCTAATGCTTGATCTAATACATCAAAACAATTCTGTCAACTAGCTGAGGTATGAGAAGCGGGACGACTGCGCTCTGATTGCTCCCTTACCAAGGTCATATGTCTCATTAAGGATGGGACAGGTTTAAATAAAACCAGACAGGTATCGATATTTTTTGATAAATAATATTTGTACTTATTTTTTTTTATTAATATTACCTTTTTTAATATTAATTATACGGCGTTTTAACTAGTAATAACATTAAATGTTAAAACTAAAAAAAATATCGAAATTCTAAAGGTAACATACTTTTTTCGGTTGTTGGTTCTTAAATATAGTAATCTATACTAATATTATAAAGCTGAAGAGTTTGTTTGTTTGTTTGTTTGTTTGTTTGAACGCGCTAATCTCAGAAACTAATGGTTGGAATTGAAAAATTCTTTTTGTGTTGGATAGTCCATTTATTGAGGAAGGTTATAGGCTATATAACATCACGCTACGACCAACAGGAGCAGAGCATAAATGAAAAATGTTGCAAAAACGGGCAAAATTATTCCTTTTTGAGAGCTTCCGTTGCGTGCGCTGCGTAAACGGTTTAATTACACAACAATCATGTATGTAGAGTAGGTAGGGTTGATGGGTAGGTAGGTAGCCAGTTGACGGGAGCGAAGCCGCGTGGGACAGCTAGTATTAAATATTAGTAAAAAACGTAATCAAAAAATCGTTTCACAATTAACAAACTATTCAATTTAATGTCTTTATTTGTAAGGTTTCTAGTTCTATCGATAACAGATTTGGTCATAGGATATGGTGCATCACTAGTTGTGTTTACGAAATTATAGAGAACAAGAGGTAGCGAAATAAATACTTTAAAAAGAAAGAGACGCAAACATGCGGTGGGCGTTTTCACCTACAAACGTGACCAGTATAATATGAGCTCCGATAAATAATATCAGAAAATAAATCTAATTATGTTTATATGTAACTATTAACTTATCAATGAAATGTTATGCCATTTTTCCGGAAATTCGAAGTCTGGCTGTTGTTACCATACCAACGTATTGTACAAGAGACCATTATAATATTTATTTCATCAATTTTTTATTGACTGACGCGGAAGTGTTTACGGCTCACAGAAGTGGTCGGTACTAATTCGAAATTGTCGAGTGGCGACCTGTATTACCTGTATATGATCTTTTTAGTCATATGTGTTGACAGACATCGCTCGCCTGTTATGAGGCGTCTAGAGGCTGTGTGGTCGCTGCCTGGGTCACTGGCCTCCTCCCTGTGAGAGGGAATGAGCCATAATCAAACACACTGGCCCAGTGTGTGTTGGTAGATGTCAATAGTATCCGAACATTAGTTTTAGGACACGCCTGTTGCCTCACGATGTTTTCCTTCACCATTTTGAGAGCAGTGGTGATGAATATGATGTCATAACATACAGCAAGATATTTTATATGTAGTCAAACTACTATTCAGATATAATGTGTAAAAAAACCAATGATATTATAAAGGGAAGATACGCTACGTTCATACTGAGCGGCGTCCAGAAATTGTTGCGTTGTTATTACAAATGTACTTACATGTAGGCACACGTCATTTTCAACTACGACTGCGATAGAAAATACGGAACGTATGGTACAGAAAGAGATAGCTATCTGTAGTGTGTTGCGCTTGAAGTACACTAGTGAATCATAGAGTATGCGAATTTGCCACAGATGGGACATTAAGCATCATTACCAATGTAATGTACCTAACATTACATTGGTAATGATGTATTAAATAAAACAAAAAACAGAATTGTTAATTATTTATTCACAAACTTAGACTAAGATACAATAATAAAAATAAAAAATGGAAGTTGAGTTGGCAGTTAAGATTTTCATTATTATTTATTTACCCTCAAATAAGTTTAATTTATTTCTCTTTTGTCTTTTTGACATGCTTTTAATGAGTGGGTTATTTTTGTGCTCATGATGCAAACGGACATTTAGATACTTTTGTATTATAGCTCGAATTAGTTGCAGTCTATGATTAAGTATAGGGGTTTGATTCATAGAATGTTCAAACAAAATATCAAATACGTTGGACTGCAAAAAGTGTTTTAAAATGTTGTATTGTAATCGCTTAAAGTCATGAGAATTTCTAAAATAGGGACCATTTTGTACGATGAATTTTTTTAAAATCTCTTCTGATTTTAAGCACACTACAAAAACATCATGCGATGCAAAACACAAACCACCCATATCTTTAAGAGTGACGAGTTTATGAAACCATAATTTTTCATTCGTGAATAAGGAGGAACGACACTCTTCACATTTTAAACTTCCACAAAGTTTTCTAGATACCCAGCCTGAAATATATCCTATTATTTGTTCAACATTACACGAGCGATGATCGTTATTAAGTAAATCTGTCATAATAGACACGTTTTCTTCCGATTTTTTATCACTTTCCAAGTTAATAAGCTCATCCATAACCCAATTTTCATCAAGAACCCTTCCGTCGCACGTGCTATTTATGTTTTTTACTGCTGATGAGCAATTTAGTATCGGAAAATATTCTACCGGAATACAATTACCTGTAAAAGCAGATCGTAATTCCAAATGATTGAACATTTTTTTATAGATTCCTTTGAATTGGATTGTATTTGGGTTATTATTATACCCTCCATGTCGACGTATGTCCCCGAACATTATTTCAATGTGGTCTTGACTTAACCTATATGTAGAAATGTAGCTCAGTCTTTTCTCATCTTGAACAAGAGACGTATATAAATATTTAAGGCTTTCGATACAAATCAAAAATCCTAAAAAACCGGTTTTAGATTTACATTGCACGAGCTTCTTTTTAGTTATTTTCATAAATACATGTCCACGTCGGGTAATTCTGTTTTTATTGTAAATACGCAATTCAAGTATATATTTTTTAGCTTTTTCTAGAAAAGAAAATATTTCTTTTGCATTACCTGAACTAACAGGCTTTTTGAAACCAAATTTGTCACGAGCTCTCGAATTGAAAATGTCGAACAAGTCATTAAATAATATTATGAAGTCTTTAGTGGGACCCGAATCTTTAAAATTTGATGGACGAAGTGTATCTTCGCAAAGCTGCAAAGCATTTGCGACACTTCTACTTAAAAGTTGTGTGGCTAACTTGACTTTCATAATTTCATTGCGAAAATTTAAGTGCCGTTGTGTTAGTCGGTTGGCAAAATTTAAACCCTGGTTTGTCTGCAGTTTGTTAAGATTTTTTAATAGTTGCCACCTTATCTCTTTATTTTCATTATTAAAAATAACTGACTTCGCTTCAAAAGTGTTGCGTACCAATTTAATCATGTGGCATGGATCTAGGAAAACTGCAACTTCTTTATTGGTTTCAGGATGTTTAAATGTAGTTTTTAAGTTATCAATAACGCTCAGTTTACAGCCTAGAACCGCTGCAGTAGACAAGTTAGCCGCACAACCATCGAAAGTCAAACTTACTATGTCAACGCCTGCTGCATGACTATGTCTTAAACAATCCATGATTAAAGTAGCCCTCGTCTCTGATGATAACCCTTTGACAAAAAAGTAAGCTACCGGAATTTTCCAGTTTTCACTTAAACATACTAAAATAAAAACAAATGCTTCTGTTGCAATTTCTTTGTTTTCCGAAGGTCCAGAACCATAATTTACTAATCCCTCTGTATGTTTGCCTGTCCATTGAGTTTGATGTCTAAGAGCCATTTCGTCTACAATCAGGCCACAAATAATTTTCTTTCTGGATAAATTACTTTTTTGTTTTAAAATATCAAATGCTTGTTTTGTGAAACCTGGCAACATTGAACTATTTTGGTACCATTTAGCCAAAACACGAGGATGAGGCAGGGCAGTATGGAATACCCGCCTAACGTATTTATACGCCGCTGAGGAGTAGTAATTTAAAGATAACGCAAATTTGCGAAGCGCTGCTGGGTATTTCTTTCTAAAATTTTTCTTAGACTTTTTTATTTGCAGTATTCTGTTAAATAAGTTTAATGGTTCTGCTTTTAGGTTAAGATCCGAAAATTGCTGTTCCGTGAGATAATTCTTTTTTTTCAAATCCTTTAAAATGTTTTTCATGCTTGTTATTTTTTTTTTTAATCTGCTATTTTGGATTTTAAGAGCATTATTTTTTTTCTGTAACGTTTTTTTCTCAACAACTAATTTACGAACTCGCTTCCTAAGCTTTGCTTTTCTGGGGGTGTCGAACACTGAATCCATGTCGGATATATCAACATGGTCCAGACTGGTAGGTGAGCGAAATTGTGGAACATCATCATTGTCCTGAAATAGAATAAATTCTCTTAATTGATACGGTAATTATAATTGATATTTGTAATTAATTGTCCAAGATTGAATGCACTCATCACGCAATTACATAAGTAACGACCATTTTTTTTTCTTGTTGTGAAAATAATGAACTATCGTAATATTTATAAAATTAAATTTTACCGGGGCTATCACAGGTACTGCAGTTTTTTTCAGACGCATGTAGCCTTTGGAAGTAGTGTATTTATCTTCATTTTTAAAATGTTCAGAACAAATTGTACTACTTTTTGTAGGCATCCAGTTATATTCACTTCTTTCAGCCTGAACTATGCTGACCCATTTATGTTTTATAAAATCATCACTAGGAAATCTGGAAGATAACAAAAACAAAATAAAAATAAATGTTTTATCTAAGGTACATACCTTCTAATCGAGTAATAAAATAATATTGAATAGCCCGCTATTACTAATTTAATTCGATATCACCTAATTATTATTATTAGAAAGACGCTAACAAACTAAACAAACTATCTCAAGCGGTCAACGAACGCTGAGTATTCTGCCTACGATTTCGCTTCTGGTTGATTAATCTATGACGCATGGCTTTTTGTCCTTGTCGCGCTGCAGTTGTCATCATATTCACTGTCCTTTTCGAACCACCATTTTAATAATTCGAAATGTATTTTGTAAATGAGAAATAAAATCGTGAAAAAATATAAATATGACATTATTTTAATATACTTACGTATGGTATGAAACTCCTACACTCTTATTTTTCTTGGAACCATAGTTTTTACACTTTCGTAACACACAACTTGGCATTTTAGGTAGATATAGCCACGACACAGACACGTTTCGTTTCGCTCGCTGCTATTAGCCGACTAAAACAAATTACGACAATTGTCTGAATTCGTTCGCAACAATTTTTGCGCGCCAGTGCGATATCTACCTCTTTTTATTTATAATATCATTGAAAAAAACCCGTTCTTCACATCTTTTATGCAAACTAAGATTTAAGAAAGTTTGTTGAACTGGACATTAATTTGTTTTAGGTATAATTTACTAGTTTTTAGTAGTGGCTTACCAGTATGTAAGTAAAAATGAGAATAAAAAAAAAGTTAAGACAAAATATCTAAAAACACACATTGGCGACCTGGCTGACCAAAATCAGATGTATCCTCCGACTGCACACCATGATTTTCTTCTTATTTACGTCTTTTTGTTTTTTAGTTCGCTCTTTAAGCAATGGGGTTTTTTGATTTCAAAATATAAGAGTTATATATTTTTGAAATCACCTCTTAAAACCCTTTACACGCCGTTTTTCTATTTTCCAATTTTAATGTAGCCAAGCCAGTGACACTCGCAAGGTTAAGACGTATCGATTGACGTAAGAATCATCAAAATCCGTCAGTCAACACGTTTGGTCTCAACGCCACATAGGAACAAACATACATGCATAGTCTGATAAACACATTACCCTCCTTCGGCAGTCGGGTAAAAAGAGTCTCGGCTCCTTGGTTTAGTTGAACAGGATCTGGGCGGGACCCAGTGCAAGGCAGTGCGTACAAAACATTTTAGCTATATATTACACTAGCGGACGCCTCGCGGTTTCACCCGCCTATTTCCCGTTCCCGTGGAAATACAGGGAAAAAAGTAGCCTATGTCACCCGGGGATAGTGTAGCTTCCCAACGGTGAAAGAATTTTTGAAATCGGTCCAGTAGTTTTTAACTTTATTCGTTACATACACAAATACAAATCTATAATATTAGGTGCACCTCCACCCAACCCTTCGGAATAGGGTAGTTTACTGAAAGTTTGTTCGTCAGGTAGATTAATAAAAAAATATTGGACACAGGTATTTTTCTTTTGACACGTAAATATAAAGTGAAGATGCGTTGAAATATCGTGAAACGTCACGCTGCTACTATACTGCCTTAGTGACGTCACAAGCCCCCACTCCTGAACTTTGATGCGCTTTAACTTTGTAATTTTTAATTGATTTGGTAGATCAAAAAATACGTGTCCAATATTATTTGGTAATCTCACTAACGGACTAAACATAATTATCATTTAAGTACACAGGAAACATTCTTATTACAGGAGTGATGATATGTTAGTTAGCTATATGTAGTTGTCACGTGTCTGTATCACCTTTACTTGTCGATACTATGTCAAGCTACATAAATTAATTGCCACATGAATATATGAATGATTGCCTGACAGGACTGCATAGGAGGCTATGAATTAAATATCACACATAGATCTAGAGATGTAACTAGGTATATATATTACTGTAAAAGCCTGAACTACGGTAAGATTTACCAAGTCTTATTGGTAAAAGTCCGAAATGGTGTACGACGTCGCTGATTTCGGGGTTTTACTTGCAGTCACACGGTAAATCTTTCGATTTCCCT
The DNA here is from genome assembly GCA_964057195.1 of Orthosia cruda. Taxonomy (NCBI): domain Eukaryota; kingdom Metazoa; phylum Arthropoda; class Insecta; order Lepidoptera; family Noctuidae; genus Orthosia; species Orthosia cruda. The sequence goes on from OZ059853.1 coordinate 18,603,816, forward strand.
CATGATACGCCTATTTTGGGGCTGTGCACGAATTGAGCACATTTTAGTCAGTATTCTGTACAGGAAATGAGAAAAAATTAACAAATGGATTGGGATACAAATATTCAATTTATAACTTAATAGTATTGTTCTAATCATTTCGTATCATAGTGTGGCATATAAATAAAAAATCTTTATATATTTCTAAATGTCAAAAATCATCATCATATCAGCCGAAAGACGTCCACTGCTGGACATAGGCCTCCCCCAAGCATGCCACTTTGACCGGTCCCGTGCGTCTCGCAACCAGCGTATCCCTGCAACCTTCACCAGGTCGTCGGTCCACCTGGTGGGAGGCCTTCCAACGCAACGTCTTCCGGTTCGCGGTCGCCACTCCAGAACCTTTCTGCCCCATCGGCCATCCGTTCTGCGAGCAATGTGTCCTGCCCACTGCCAATTAAGTTTGGCAATTCTTCGGGCTATGTCGGTAACCCTGGTTCTCTTGCGGATCTCTACATTTCTGATTCGATCACGCAAGGAAACTCCGAGCATAGCCCTCACCATTGCCTTTTGGGTAACTGTAAGCTTTCTGATGAGGCCCATTGTAAGCGACCACGTCTCAGAGCCATAAGTCATCACTGGCAACACACACTGGTCATAGACTTTCTTCTTGAGACACTGGTAATTTAGACGAGAAGATACCGCGCAACTTCCCGAACGCTGCCCAGCCGAGTCGGATTCGACGGTTGACCTCTTTCTCGAAGTTGGCCCTACCCAACTGGATCGTTTGTCCCAGATAGACATAGTCGCTAATAATATATGTCAAAAATAAATCCTAAGATTTACCGTGTCACTGCTGGTATAAGCTCGAATTTGCGACTATCGTAACATCATTTCGGACTTTTACCGTGAAGCCTTGGTAAATCTTAAGTTTTGCCGGTATATCCTATTTTTTAGTAGTTCGGGCTTTTACAGTAAAATAATATATAACTAGACACCCTACTTCACATCACACTGCGAAAATTTGTGAGTGTGTGTGTATTTGTGTGTCTGTTACTTCTTCACGCTCAAACGGCTGGACGGATCTGGTTGAGATTTGGCACAGAGATAGATTTCAGTTTGGAACAGCACAAGGGATACTTTTATCCCGGGAATATGCTCTCGTAGTCGCTGGCAGAAGCTAGTACTATTATGTTTGTGAATATTTGTGAGGATGGATGTATGTTTGTTACTCTGTAACGAAAAAATTACTGAACGGATTTTGATGAAAATTCACAGTAATATAAGTTATACATCAGAATTATTATTCATAGGCTGTACATTTTAAAGATATTGTGTAGAAGTATTAATTACACGCGTGTAGAGCCGCGGGCGGCAGCTAGTATAGTTGTTCTAACTCACGAATGTCGTGAAAGAAAAGAAAGAAAGAAAAAATATTTATTTGTGACCCGCACAGGAGACACGAGAAATATGCATAAAATTTAACAATAATATGAAATAAAAAAATTAAAACCCTATGCGAGACCAAAAAGGTTCCTATCTCAGCATGTGCAGCGATAGCACAGTGACTAAGACCTTGCCTCTCGCGGGTTCAAATCTGGGCAAATTCCAATGTGACTTTTACAAATTCATATGTATAGTTCTCGCCAAACTTCTTGACCACCCTGAAATTGGCTACAATGGCTGCGCAGTAGGAAATCTCATACAAAAACAGCACCGTTTCGTGCCTCGCGCATCCGGTAAACCAACTTCAGGCCGGCCAAGAAGTTTGACGAGGGCTATACTTTCTACTTCTAAGTTTATCTTGGAAATCACAGGCAACAGTGAAGGAAAACATCGTGAGGAAACATGGACTTATAATTAGCGTAAGTTTGTGCTAATTGCTGCAAGGCTAATAATTGATTTAATAATAACCCCCAACGGAAAAAAAAGTTAATTAAATAAATAAAAAAATCCGACTGCTTAAAATGCGAACCAAAAAGACGTAAACAAGAAGAAAATCATGCTGTGCAGTCGGAGGATACATATTCGCGAGCTGGCTGACCAAACCCAGATGTATCCTCCGAAATGAAAAAAAAATTTTTACCTCACAAAATGGCGCCCAAAATCCGCATTTTTTTCTTTTCCCATTGTTTTGTAGCCTATGACACTCGCAGGGTTAAGACGAATCGATTGACGTAAGAATCATCAAAATCGGCCAATACGTTTGGTCTCTAGAACGCCACATAGGAACTAACATACATACATCCATAGACTGATAAACACATTACCCTCCTTCGGCAGTCGGGTAAAAATAGGGGTGTTATAAGTTTGACGTGTCTACCTGTGTGTTTGTGTATCTGTCTGTAGCATCATAGCTTCTAAACGGATGAACCAATTTTGATTTAGTTTTTTTGTTTGAAAGGAGACTTTATCGAGAGTGTTCTAAGCTATGTTTGATGAGAATCGGTTCAGCCATTCAAAAGTAATGAGCGTTTTACTGTTTGAATCGGGGTGTTGTCGCAAGATATCGTGTCATAATTACGTGTTCAATAGATTGTCGATTAAAGCGTGTAATAAAAATGTGTCGGGGGTTTTTTAATCTTACTTGTTAACTTGATCAAATGCATTAAAATTAATAATATAATTTACTTTTAAATGTCAAGTCTGTATAAATTAGGAATCCTTTGCTTCATTCACGCTTGAATGGACTGACTTAGAAAAAAGAAATAAAAATCCTAATAGGTAGATACAGTTCAATTCAAACTTAATGTGGCTGTGATGTTTGCTACTCGCTGTGGAGTACCCTGCCTTTTTTACCCGACTGCCGAATGAGGGTAATGTGTTTATCAGTCTATGTATGTATGTTTGATCCTATGTGGCGTTCTAGAGACCAAACGCGTTGGCCGATTTTGATGATTCTTTCGGAAATAGATTCGTTTTAACCTTGCGAGTGTCACTGGCTAAATTAAAATTGGAAAATAGAAAAGTGGTGGATTTTGGGTGCCATATTGCGGGGGCCCAATTTTCTTTTTCCTTCAAACCCATCGTGTGGTTTCAAAATAAAGGGTTTAAAGGGATGATTTCAAAAATTTATAACGCATATATGATTAAATGACACCTACTCGACAAAAATTTTTAACTAAAAAAACTTAATTAAATAATCAAAAAACCCAACTTGTTAAGAAGCGAACTAAAAATACGTAAACAAGAAGAAAATCATGCTGTGCAGTCGGAGAATACGTATTCGCAAACTGGCTGACCAAAATCCTTCGATCAAGGATATACGTGTATTCTTCATTGCAGCCAAAACCAGATGTATCCTCCTCAGATGCTGTGCAAGCATGATTTTCCACTCCTGGGGGTCTAACAACGTCAAAGAAGTTACGTGCCCGTCCGTACTCCGTAATGATTTTCGGACGATTAAAAACACTTCGGGAGTAGGAACAACTGTCAAATTGTTTTGTTATTCATTGTTAGTTCGGGCCCCGAACGAATCATGCGTCCGTATGTGATACGGAGTAGGAAAGGCCCGTATCGAAGGCCGAAACTAAGGACTTCGTGCTTAGGGAGTAGACCCCCTGAACTTATTTAGTCCCCTAAGTAGAATCATAATTTTTTAGGGTTCCGTACCTCAAAAGGCAAAAACGGAACCCTTATAGGATCACTTTGTTGTCCGTCCGTCTGTCAGGAAGGCGTGGAGGAATCAAGCTAAATTTATATCAAATACTCAGGTCTACTGTCCCTTGGAAGCTGTGAAAAATCAAACTTCTAAGCCAACGCAATCAAAAGATACAGCCGTTTATGTCGCAAATTTTCGGCACTCGCAAGGGAATCAAAACCTACAGGGTACTTCCCGTGAACTCGAAATCTTGAAATTTGGTACGAAGCAACGTGTTATAGCACAGATAAAGGAAAAATTTCGAAAACCGTAAATTTTTAGTTACATTACATCAAATAATAAAAATATTATTAATAATTTTAAACTTACTACCCCTTGCCTCATGAACGCGTAGAGGTATTAAATTGAAATTCATATCAAATACTCAGGTCTATAATACCTTTAAGCTGAGGTTTGTACGGAACCCTCGGTGCGCGAAGTCTGTTTGTTCCCAAATTGTTTGTGAAAAAGTAGTATGCTTGGTTTTCATTCAAATGGAGGGACTTGCGTCATCTAGTTAAATTTGTCTGTGGCAGGAACCGAACCAAAGAACTTTAGCAGAGCCAACCTTGAACTCGTTTAACCCTTGGGATAATGTTTGAATTTTGTTTTACAGATAACGAGACTAGGCAGACATTTATTATCAAGACTTAGGAAAAAACTGGTGAGACTTTTTATTATTATTTATTTATTTACTTGCTTGTTTTATTTTATACACTACTAGCTGTCCCACGCGGCTTCGCTCCCGTCAACTGGCTACCTACCTACCCTACATACATGATTGTTGCGTAACTACGCAGCGCACGCAACGGAAGCTCTCAAAAAGGAATATTTTTACCCGTTTTTACATTTTTAAATTTATGCTCCGCTCCCATTGGTCGTAGCGTGATGTTATATAGCCTATTACCTTCCTCGATAAATGGACTAACCAACACAAAAATATTTTTTCAATTCCAACCAGTGGTTACTGAGATTAGCGTGTTCAAACAAACAAACTCTTCAGCTTTATAATATTAGTATAGATTATTATATATATCTTTTAAAAGAAAATATGATCAGCCGGTGTTGGGAGCAGGTACAAAGCTACCGGTGGTTAGGGCTCCAGAAACAGGAACCTCCTCACAACGCGAGCCGTATCGAAGAGTACTGCCTTCTGTATCACGCCCTTGATCTAACCGCGCAATGACAGCTTTGACAGATGGTCGACGATGCTATTGGCTAAAAATAATACAAAACTAGTTTTGTTGCTAGTAAAAGAAACCGGCAGAGTGCGTGCCGGACTTCGCACATTTAGGGTTCCGTACCAAACCACAATATTGAGTTGGTTGTAATAGGAAAAATTAAGGGATTTCAAAGAAAAATCTGATGTATCAATATTTTGGTATTAGTAAAATATACGCATTAATAAATACTATCATCCAATTTGAAGTTCATAGGTCAAGGGAACTTAAGAAGTACTACGATACAAAACTTTGTAAAAAAACAGCTGACTTTAGTGGCTTCTTATTTCTTTATTTTCCAATCCAAACTAATATTATAAATGCGAAAGTAACTCTGTCTGTCTGTCTGTCTTTGCTTCACGCCTAAACTACTGGACCGATTTGTGTGAAATTTGGTACAGACATAGTTTGGAACTTGAGAATGGACATAGGATAGTTTTTATTACAAAAAATAAAATATAAAATAAAATTTATTCCGGACATACAGCGCCATCTATTGGTCAAGAGTCGGCATCAGAAGTCACTATTCCACGCGAACGAAGTCGCGGGCAAAAGCTAGTATTTTATAAAACAAAAAATTGTATTCATCTACTCTATGCGCTCTAAATAACGATACCCCACTCGATGGAGTAGGTAAAAAAAATTACCGTATGGGAGACATATAAAAATAGAAAAAAAAACGCTTTTTGACAATAAGCTTTGAAGTTAAAATAATAAAATTTGAAGACTGTAGCTCCAAACGTTTAGCTGTAAAACCCGTGTGACAGACGATAGACAGACGGACATTTGAGTGACAGCAATAGTCTTCTGTTTGAACCCATCGGGTACAGAACCCTAAAAAGTAAAAAAGAGATCGATGAGGCCAAGAAGGTCTGTTGTGGCGACCGCGAACCGAAAGACGCAGCGTTGGAAGGCCTCCTAGGTGGACCGATGACCTGGTTAAGGTTGCGGGAATGCGCAGGATGCGAGATGCACGGGACCTATCAGTGTGGTGACACTTGGGAGGCCTATGTACAGCAGTGGTCGTCATGATGATGAGTTTTGTTGTTAGCAAGGTATCCTGTCGGCAAGTAACTTGGCAAGAGTCGTTAGATGCGCACAGGTCTGTTTTAGGGCCTCTTTGGTTGAAAGATCTCGTGGCTCAATAATAACAGCCGAACGGGTCGATCATCAAGGTTAAGCAACGCTTGACGAGGTCGGTCCGTGGATGGGTGACCATTTCAACATACCGAGTTTCCTCCGTGCTTCGGAAAGCACGTTAAGCCGTTGGTCCCGGCTGTCATTTGAAGATCTTTTACAGTCGTTACGAGTAGTCAGAAGGTTGAGATCTGACACCAGTCTAGCCACGGGGTACTGTGTTACCCAGTTACTGGGTTGTGGAGGTCAGATAGGCAGTCGTTCCATGTAAAACACTGATACTCAGCTGAATCCGGTTAGACTGGGAGCCGACCGCAACATAGTTGGAATAAAAAAACTTTTTGCAAAAAAATACTACCGACTTCCAAATACAAAACTACAAAATGAAAAATAACTTAATTTTTTGAAGTCGGTGTCTTTCGTAGGTACCATTTTTTGCGTTATGCGCTTTTTGGAACTCGGTATTTTCTTTAAAAAATAGTAATTGCGCAAACTATCAAGTTCCCAACGACGCGATGACGTGTTGAGGAATTAATTTATCCACAGATAAATATAAATTGAAGTCCAAAACTGATCAAGATCAACCTTATTTCGGCGGCAGAAGCAATTGTAGTGAAATCAGACGATGATGAATTAATTTAAGCCCTTTATTTTATAAATTAATTACATTAACACGTTACTAACTTATTTTATTATTACTAAACAAGTACTATAATGTATGTAAGTCTTTTAAATAACATATTATTATTTAAAAAAAAATGCGTTTATACATTTCTAGTCTCAAATTATTGGGCGTTTGTTTGAATTTGACGCCGAATTTCACCGATTTTGGAGCGAATTTTTGACAGCGACCATTTAGCGCGTTCTAGCGCTTTTTTAAAGAGCCAACAGCGCGTTTTTGCTTAAACGAGTTGGCAGCACTGATATGGTGGTTGGTCAGTACGCACACTATGCGCGAACTTACCCCCACTACATCAAAACCTTGTCATCTATACAATTATTTTGTTCACTGTATAATAATTGCATGTTTGTTGCAGATCCAACATGTCTCTCTGGGCTAGAGCTCAGCAGCTACCTCCTGAGAGCCTGCAGAAGGTAAGATATAGCTCTATTCATACTAGTAACTGCTCTCGATGCCAGAACAGTTCGAGTCAAACTAAAGAGCCTGATATACGTCCAAGCGCAGGTCCACCGTTGTGGGTCCGATTGGTACAACGGTTGATTATGGTATAATCATTTTAAAATCAGTTGCAAGTCAGCTGACCGAACCTACATGAATGGTACTTTGTAACAGCAAAAAAAATGAAAGGGTCGTAGCAGGTAGCGTTCTATAGTTACTGGTCCCCCCATAGGAAAAGACAGTTTATGAATGGCATTGATTGTTTTCATTAGCAAAGAAAGAGATTTTGGAGTGCCGTGGTGGCCTAGTAGTATCGGCCACGACTTAAAGGCCCTTGACTTTGTGTCAAACTGTAAATTTTCATCACCAAACGGTAGTCAAGACATGTGACATCTACCTACCCACACTGGGCTGTGGCTCTGCTTTTATGCAAAAAAGTTAACGTTGTAATTTTAGTTTTAATTAATCGCAATTTTATGTAAGTCCGATAAAACGAACGAAATCGACGACGACGATATCGAAAAAAACCGACAAAGTGCGAGTCGGACTCGTGCACGAAGGGTTCCGTAACATTATTGCAAAAAAACTACAAAAAAAAAACACGTTTGTTGTATGGAAACCCTACTTAAATATTTATTTTATTCTGCTTTTAGTATTTGTTGTTATAGCGGCAATAGAAATACATCATCTGTGAAAATTTCAACTGCCTAGCTATCACGGTTCATGAGATACAGCCTGGTGACAGACGGACCGCGGAGTCTTAGTAATAGGGTGCCGTTTTTACCCTTTAGGTATGGAACCCTAAAAACTATGTCACAAATTACTCACTTACATAAAAACAGAACGCGGGTATTCCCCGATATCTTTTCCGTATGTGTCTAAATTTCAAAGTAAACCTTGATCATTTATTTGTCTAATAGGTACCTTAATTAGATTGGTTAAATTCAAAATCAACATATTTTTCTAAATTTTGTCATAAGTGCTAGCGTTCTTCTGTGTTCAAAGTCAATGTCACAAATATTCATATTAAGGTTACACTAGTCGATCATTCTTCCATACAAACGTAGTCTGGCGATTACTGCACTGTTTGACGATGTATGTTCAAAAAAAAACCTATTTGTCTTATCATTATCTAGCCCTGTATGGAAAAGTAAAAAAAAAGAAATTTGTGAGCGTCGAAAGTTCCATATTTCAACACTTATTTTAACGCATCTTTGGGCGCAAATAAATACCATAAGAAGGAAAATTGCAAAACGGACTCCATACAGGGATAGATTACTAGTTCAACAATGTAAATAATTTTATTTTGGAAATATACATTTAGTCGTTTTAGGGTTCCGTACCCAAATGGTAAAAACGGCCCTATTACTAAAACTCCGCGGTCCGTCTGTCTGTCTGTCACCAGGCTGTATCTCATGAACCGTGATAGCTAGACAGTTGAAATTTTCACAGATCATGTATTTCTGTTGCCGCTATAACAATAAATACAAATAAATACTATCGACTTCCAAATACAAAACTACAAAGTGAAAAATAACTTTATTTTTTGAAGTCGGTGTCCATAACGCAAAAAATTAGTACCTACCAAAGACACCTACCTAGAAAAAAGTTTTTTATTTTTCACTTTTTTACTGTACATACCTAATAGGCAAGTTAGTAAGGTAACTATAACGCCAGAATAGATTTCATGAAACTTGAACATAACCGGTGAAATGAGAGATCTGCGTACCCCTTAAGAGCATTTCATAACATAACATCACGCCAGTACGCTGGCGTGATGTTATGTTATGAAATGGTATAAGCAATAAACATACATGCGATTTCAGCAATCCCGAGAGATTTTCCGTTATTTATTGAAGAGTTCTGTCGTATATCTACGAAGTTCTTCATCAGATCTTCACCAAATTAAAATGGGACCAATTTCAGAACATACTTTTTCAAACAAAAAAAGAATTTTCAAAATCGGTCCACAATTGACGGAGATATCGGTGCACATAAACAAAAAAAAAAAAAAACATAATGTCAGTTAAAAACAGAATAAAATAAATATTTAAGTGGGGCTCCCATACAACAAACGTGATTTTTTTGCCGTTTTTTGCGATAATGGTACGGAACCCTTCGTGCGCGAGTCCAACTCGCACTTGGCCGGTTTTTTCCTGATATCTAGACTCCCAAAGGTCTGTTTATAAAATTTCGCGCGCTCGTTTTAATCCTAAATCATCATCCATTTCGATACAAATTTGCAAAAGTGCTAATTCGTACGCGAACTAGCTTCATACTGCTCATCACAGCATCTATCTTTTTCGCACGTGTTGTCGGATGAGATAGCCTGCATTTTAACCTCGCGCACAAAATAGTTCGTGCCGTCGACTAGGGGAACCTTAAGCGGCACTTTTGAACGTTAACAATTAAAATGTACAAGTGATAATAACTGATTCTACCGTTGTGTTCCCGAGTGCTCGGGGCCTCTTCAGACCGGGGGCCCGTGGCATTTTGCTCGTTCTACCACCCTATTGTTGAAGCCTGTGTCCCAGCGGTGGGAACGTATAGACTGTTTATGTCAGGGATCTGACTGCGAATATGTACAATCTGCACATCATATCATATGGGAGTGTATTCTTTGGCAGAATGAACGCAATACTATGTTAAATAATGTACAGGCTGCATCAGAAGTTGTTTACTATACGGACCTTGTTGAAACTAGAATAAATTTCCGTGCGTTCAAGCGTTTTTGCCATAACTATTATTGGAATGAAATATAACAGCTCACAATGTTAGGACCCATTAATATTAATGTAAATTTTTATCCGTGGTGCTAGGCAACTGGGCTTATCCCAGTTGTAAACGACCCTTTGTGCCTATTGGCCTTGTTTGTTCTGTATGGAGGGAAGTGGAAATTTGTATTTTTTTCGACTCTAACGGAGGACGACGAAGTTCTTTTCTGATTAATTTCGTTGCGGGATCCAAGACAGTTAAATTCATTCTCCGGGACTTCGTCGAGCTTCATTGCCTCGGCGCTTTTCTGGTGGTCGCCACTGTTGATTCCGGCTTTCAGGAGTTGCAGTGGTTTGGGAATAGTGCGGTGGGATTGCCCCAAAAAAAGGACTGTTAATGCTAATGCTTATATGTTTTCAACAGGTACGGACCATCTACGGGGATCACTTCCCCATCGAAGTGCGCCATTGTCTGGCGCCATGGATCGAGAGTCGTATATGGTATGTATACCATGATCGGAATATTAATCTGCTTGCAGTTTCTCACCTTTGTTAGGGGTGTTGGCTTCGAATCTGACCGGAAGCAGCTGAGTACAAGTCTATACGAAAAGGGGAAAGTTTTTTGTTTGTTTGTACTGATTAGGCTCCGAAAATACTGGACCGATTTAAAAAATTCTTTCACCTATGGAAAGCTACATTATTCCAGAAAAACACAGGCTATAATTTAATTAAAAAATAAATAGAGATCCTTATGAAAATTGCAATAATGTATCTCAAAGTAGCAAAATTTTGCCTGTAAAATTCATTCTTTGGCGTGCGCTGAGAAAACTATTGATTATACATAAAAAAATATGTACTACACGATTTAATTACTCACTATTATCTACATAAAAGTCTATTAGAGAATATATCTCACTATCATAGTAAAGTCACAATAGCAGCTTTTGTGTTCTAAATTTTAATTAGATCGCCGGTAGAAACAAACGTTGGTTACATTCGTATTGTAGTATTTAACTCTTATTGAAATAAATAGTTTAACAAATTGGTAGGTAGGTAGGGTAGGGTATGTAGGATAAGGTAGGTAGGTAGGTAGCCAGTTGACGGTGGTAGCGAAGCAGCGGTGCTCAGCTAGTATTTTATATGAAGCGACTGCCTATCTGAAGTCTACCGGGGTCCCAGCGCTAAGAAAGAAAATTTGGTTCAAATAAATATCACTAGATGGCGCAATATGCATAGATTTGTTATGTTGTAATGTTATGTTATGTAAAATTAACATTTTCTAGATTTGATTTTAAAAATTATATGTTCTTGTTTAATCAACTAATAAGCAAGTACAAGTAAGCACAAAATTATGGAATATTGGGCTCTAATTCACATTTCAATGATTTTTTGAACGGTTCATTTAAAATTCATTCCAATAGATGTTGCGGTTTTAATCCGCCATCGGTTTTGATTTTTTAAACCCGATGGCGGATTCCCGGAGGTGGCTGGCTATATTAACTCTGACACCAGAGGTGGCCACATCCTCACACGAAAAATAAAGAAAGACTGTGACGGTAATAAAAAACCGGGCAAGTACGTGTCGATCTTCGCACACTTGGGTTCCGTACCAAACTGCAAAATTAAGTTGGTTGTAATAAGGAAAATGAGGGAATTTTAAAGAAAAATCTGATTTATCATTATACTAGCTGACCCCCGGGGCTTCGCTCCCGTCAACTGGCTATCTATCTACCTACCCTGCCCCTTTGCCTACCCTGCCTACCCTGCCAACCCAGCCTACCATGCCTAACCTGCCTATCCTGCCTACCCTGCCTTCCCTGCCTATCCTGCCTTCTCTGACAACCCTGCATACCCTGCTAACCCTGACTGCCATGCCTACCCTGCCTAGCCTGCCTACCCTGCCTTCCCTGCCTACCCTGCCTACTATGCCTACCTTTCTTACCCTGCCAACCCTGTCTAACCTGCCTACCCTGCCTTCTCTGTCTATCCTGCCTACCCTGCCTACCCTGCCTACCCTGCCTACCCTGCCTACCCTGCCTACCATGCCTACCCTGCCTACCCTGCCTACCCTGCCTTCCCTGCCTTCCCTGCCTACCCTGCCTGCCGCGCCTACCCTGCCTATCCTGCCTATCCTGCCTACCCTGCCTACCCTGCCTAATCTGCCTAATCTGCCAACCCTGCCTACTCTGCCTAACCTGCCTACCATGCCTATCCTGCCTACCCGGCCAACCCCGCCTACCATGCCTACCCTGCCTACCCTGTTTACCCTGCCTAGCCAGCCTAGCCTGCCTACCCTACCTATCCTGCCTACCCGGCCTACTTTGCCTACCCTGCCTACCCTACTTACCTACTATTTTTATCTATCATCAATGTTTTTCTCAGCGCACGCCAAAGAATGAATTTTATAGGCAACATTTTCCTACCTTGGATTACATTATTGCAATTTTCATAAGGATCTCTAATTTTTTTGAAAATTTATTATAGCCTATGACACTCAGGAATAATGTAGCTTTCTACTGGTGAAAGAATTTTCAAAATCGGTTCAGTAGATCCAGAGATTACCCCTTACAACGTCACTAACTCACAAACTCACAAACCCACAAACTTCACCTCTTTATAATCTATACTATCTATACTTCTATACTAATATTATAAAGCTGAAGAGTTTGTTTGTTTGTTTGTTTGTTTGTTTGTTTGAACGCGCTAATCTCAGGAACTACTGGTTGGAATTGAAAAATTCTTTTTGTGTTGGGTAGTCCATTTATCGAGGAAGGTTATAGGCTATATAACATCACGCTACGACCAATAGGAGCGGAGCATCAATGAAAAATGTTCCAAAAACGGGCAAAATTTATTCTTTTTGAGACGCAACGTATTTAGAGTAGGTGGGCTAGCTTGGTAGGTAGCCAGTTGACGGGAGCGAAGCCGCGTGGGACAGCTAGTTACCTATAAATGGCAAATAGTGACGCGGTGTAGCATTGACGACATCATATAAAATGGTCGTGAAGTTTTGAATCCCGTGCCTCGTCCGTGCCCCGCACGGGGCTCGGCTCGCGCCCGCTACGGTCTAGCATAAATTATCCTTAAGGCACAGATACCCCTGAGTAGCTGATTTTATAATGAGAATCACGTCTAAACGGCTAGTCGTAAGTTTTTGGAAAATAATTATGTTACATTTAACAATTTTCTTAATAATTTGATTTAAGAAAATTTGAGTTTTATTCGTATAACATAGTGTAATTAATCTGTAAAGTTAATGTCTAAAACGGACAAAACACGACAGTCGCACCAAAATCGCCTGGCATATTTTAATGAAATTGGCACCATCTCAAAGACAATTTAATTATCTACTTTTTGATCTAAGGCTTTTTTTTAAGTCATAGAATAATAAGGAAAGTACAAAAAACTACTGCATTTTGGGTCGTGCGGGTGTGACACGAGTGCGCGTTATGTTCCCTCAAAGTTGTTGGCAACTGTCGTCGTCTTAATACCTATAGTATGTTGGTAGGTAGGTACCTAAAATAGCGTTTTCACTTTTAAGGCTTTCAGAAAACAATACGAAATACTGATTCCTATCAAAGAAATTATTCTGTTTTCCTTCTCGAAACTTTAGGTAGTTATTTTTTGTAATGTAGTCATGTCCCGTAGTTCTCTACTAAGAACTGCTAACTAGGTTACAAACAAGTTTCCCATAATCTCATTAAATGTTTTTCCACAACGAATTCTCTGTTTAATAGTTTCCAAGTTGGATAAACTGAAGTAGACTGTGGTAAACAAGAAAATAGTCTAGTAATATTATAAAGCTAAAGAGTTTGTTTGTTTGTTTGTTTGTTTGTTTGTTTGAACGCGCTAATCTCAGGAACTACTGGTTGGAATTGAAAAAATCTTTTTGTGTTGGATAGTCCATTTATCGAGGAAGGTTATAGGCTATATAACATCACGCTACGACCAATAGGAGCGGAGCATAAATGAAAAATGTTGCAAAAACGGGCAAAAATAATTCCTTTTTGAGAGTTTCCGTTGCGTGCGCTGCGTAAGCGGTTAAAGTTACGCAACATTCATGTATGTAGGGTAGGTAGGGTATGATAGGTAGGTAGCCAGATGACGGGAGCGAAGCCGCGTGGGACAGCTAGTCTTAAATATATATAAATCTCGTGTCACAATGTTTGTCCTCAATGGACTCCTAAACCACTTAACCGATTATAATAAAATTCGCACACCATGTGCAGTTCGATCCAACTTGAGAGATAGGATAGTTTAAATCTCAAATTATAGTCGCAATTTTAATTTATTGCTAATTATTTGTCTGTTATTATTTGACAGTCACAATAACCTGACGCTATATCTCCAGAACGCACGAACCGATTTCCACGGTTTTGCATTCGTTAGAAAGGTCTCGGGCTCCGTGAGGTTTATAGGGTAAGTAGGGTAGGGTAGGTAGGGTAGGGTAGGTAGGGTAGGGTAGGGTAGGTAGGGTAGGGTAGGTAGGGTAGGGTAGGTAGGGTAGGGTAGGTAGGGTAGGGTAGGTAGGGTAGGGTAGGTAGGGTAGGGTAGGTAGGGTAGGGTAGGTAGGGTAGGGTAGGTAGGGTGGGGTAGGTAGGGTAGGGTAGGTAGAGTTGGGTAGATAGTGTAGGTAGGGTAGATGAATGTTTGGTGTTTTTATGGCAAAACAAAGTTTGCCGGGTCAGCTAGTATTAGTATAGATTGGTATTTGTTAGTAAAATATACGTAATAATAAACATTATCACCAAATTTCAAGTTCATGAGTCAATGGGGAGTTAAAAAATTTTTTGGAACAATTTTTGTCTTTGGAGGCTTCTAATTCCTTTGTTTTCAATATTTTTTAGTTCTAAACAAGGATACCCCAATCGTTGGGGCAGGTCACATTTTTACGCCCTCTTTTATCTACAAAATATTTTTTAATATTTGCATAAAAACAAAAAAAAATACAAAATTATTCAGACATTTTCGTCCCAGACAGGTTCTAAGAAAAATAACTCACCAACTGATTCATGAAATAATTCGGCTGTACATATTCAGCACACGCGCCAAAGTCATAACAAGCTCGAGTCGATCTTCAAGGTTAAGCAACGCTTGCCGGGGTCGGCCCGTGGATGGGTGACCATCCAGTGCATACTGTGCCTTCTAATTGCTTTGTTTTCCGATATTTTTTAAATCTAAACAACGATAACCTACTCGATGGGGTAGGTCAATTTTTAGGGTTCCGTACCCAAAGGGTAAAAACGGGACCCTATTACTAAGACTCCGCGGTCCGTCTGTCTGTCTGTCTGTCACCAGGCTGAATCTCATGAACCGTGATAGCTAGACAGTTGAAATTTTCACAGATGACGTATTTCTGTAGCCGCTATAACAACACATACTAAAAACAGAATAAAATAAATATTTAAGTGGGGCTCCCATACAACTAACGTGATTTTTTGTCGTTTTTTGCGATAATGGTACGGAACCCTTCGAGCGCGAGTCCGACTCGCACTTGGCTGGTTTTTTTTACGCCCCTCTTTATCTGTATGGCTTTATCTTAAAATTTGTATGGCTTTGGGTCAACAAGATGCTTATACTGTAAAAAAATTAAGACTGTAGCTGCAACCGTTTGGATATAAAACCCGTGTGACAGACGACGGAGAGACGGATACGTGAGTCACAGCAATAAGGAGCCGTTTGAACCATTCGGGTACGGAACCCTAAAAACTTTTACAATTTTAGGCCCTAGACCAGTGGTCGTCACACTTTTCTAGTCAAGGGCCACATAAGGCAATGTGAGGTATCACTGCGGGCCGCATATTCGTGAGTTGGGCAGTAGACACCACCAAGCAATTAACATATATTTTATTAGCTGTCAAAAATCGATATATCCCACAGATTTTTTAAGGGAATAAATAACATTTACATGTGAACCAATTTAGGTGCAAACTCAGTTAACTTAGAGCTGAGTGGTGCCAATCCATGCGTCGTGTTCGTGAACGGGCGCCATCAGTTGGGATGGGTGATAACATAGCTGCCACAGCCTATTTTTAACCACCGACGGAAAGAGAGGGGTGTTATAAGTTTGACGTGTGTTGCTGTGTATCTGTGTGTCTGTCTGTGGCATCATAGCGCCTCCACCGATCAACTGATTTAGTTTTTTTTGTTTGAAAGGTGATTGTGTCGAGAGTGTTCTTAGTTATGTTTGAATAAAATCGGTTTAGCCGTTCAAAAGTTATGGGCGTTTTACTGTTTGAATCGGGATGTTTTCGCAAGATAAATGTGTCGGGGGGTTTTTAAATTTCGAATTTTTTCTTGTTAATTACTTACTTATTGTATTTTTGAATTGTGGCCCACGGGCCGCAGTTTTACATCCACTGTTCTAGACAAAATGTCATGTATACGATGCAATATTCACATACAAACAAAAAAAAATATTAAAATTATTTAGACATTTTCCTCCCAGGCAGGTTCTAAGAAAAATAACTGACTAACTTCGGCTGTACATATTCAGCACACGCGCTTAAGTCAATTCATTCAATTCAATTTATTTATTCATATTCATAACAAAGATTCAGCAACCGTTCTCCTAAGACCGATTCGTCATTGGACTGTTCGTCGACAGGATGGTTCATTTATTTCCTTTTCACCGGCAGAGTCTTAAAGCCCCAAAATTTTAAAATGTTCTTGTAAAGAAAAATATTGAGATACTTGTCCAACGCACGGGCTACTGGGCCTTAGATCCGGTCTCTCCGTGAGGCCATGGTGGAGCGCTTGAGCTTGTCCTTGGAGGCAGGCTCCGAATGGGGCGATGCCAATCTGGTCAAGTTCAATGCCGCAAAAACACAGGCGTGTCTTTTCTCCGCTAAAAAGAGCCAAATTCACCCGGCTCGCATCTTTTCGTGTTGGAACCGTACCGATAATGGACCATCTTGAGCTTCTTGGCCTAACGTTGTAATCGACACTAAATTTTGGCCCATACATTCAGGCAAAGGCTCAAGTGGCTGCCAAAAAGTTGGGGATCCTTGCGAAGGTGAGACGATACTTCACGAAGGAAATTTTATGTTTTAAAATTCAGTTGCAAGAATTGACCCGAACACTTATGTGTCTCATGTCTTTGGTAGGTACCAATTTTTTGCGTTATGGACACCGACTTCCAAAAATAAAGTTATTTTTCACTTTGTAGTTTTGTTATTTGGAAGTCGGTAGTATTTTTTTGTAAAAATGTTTTTTTAGTTTTCGCTTTTTAGTTGTACTTACCTAATAGGCAAATAGTTACGTAAGGTACCTATAATGCCAGTATAGATTATTCGAATATCATGAAACTGAACATAACCGGTGAAATGAGAGTGTACCGAGGTGAACTGTACACATCTGCGTACCCCTTTAGAGCGTACTGGCGTGATGTTATGTTATGAAATGGTATAAACAGACATGCGATCGCAGCAATCCCGAAAGATTTGCCGTTATTTATTGAAGATTTCTGTTGTATTATATCTCCGAAGTTCTTCATCAAATTAAAATAGGACCAATTTCGGAACATACTCTATCAAAAAAAAAAGGAAATTTTCAAAATCGGGCCACAATTGACGGAGATATCGGTGAAAATAAAAATAAGAAACTTAAGTGAAGTCGAACATAGAACCTCCTCCTTTTTGGTAAGTTGGTTACAAATACTGGTACTCAGTTGCATTTGGCTAGATTGATAGCCGTCCTCAATATAGTTGGAAATGTTAGAATGTATGTTATAGTATAAAACCTACATTCGGCGACAAAGTAGGCGTTGTCTGTTTAGTCTAAGAACCAACCGCTTAAAACTGCAGGTAACTTTCTTTTTGATAAAACTAATCCATACTAATATTATAAAAGAGAAAGTAACTCTGTCTGTCTCTCTGTCTGTTACCTTTTCGCTTAAACTGCTGAACCGATTAAAATAAAATTTGGCATAGAGATAGTTTGAGAAGGACATAGGATAGTTTTGTGCCGTAAATCATCCATAAAAGGGTGAAAATTGGATGGAAGTTTGTATGAAAAACCTACAATATTATTGTGCGATATAAAAAATATGCTTTTCAAAGTACTGAAGCTACGCAGACGAAGTCGCGGGCAACAGCTAGTTTTTTATAAAATGTTAGTTGATTTCAGTATAGAATAGCTTACCGCCCGCGGTTTCGCCCGCGTGTAAATTGCATTATTATCTAGTAAATTGCATTATTGACGGAGACAAAAAATACAGCTGAACATGAACCTACTCCTTTTTGGAAAGTCGGTTAAAAATGTACCTGCAGATTTTGGCAGTGGGCTCTTCTTCTATATGCTATGAGAGTAGAGTGAAGTGTACGAGCATATTACTTGAATGCCCGGGTGGAGAGAGCTGTAGCGGTTTCAATAGCTGCAAGTAATTCTCCGTACCAGCTCGGTGACTGGAATTATGCCAGGTTAAAAGAAACGCGATCGATGCCCGTTCGGGGAACGAAGGCGTGATACTGTTTGTAATTATTCTTGCTTAGAGATATCAGCTTTTGTAGGTTTTAGTTTTAATCATGCTTTAGCTTTTTTAACTAGTTTTTGCCGTGGCTTCGTTCCAGTCGCTTATCGTGCTGGAAATGTTTTTGTGTATAAAAAACTGGCCAAGTGCGAGTCGGACTCGCGCACTAAGGGATCCGTACCATTATCGCAAGAAATCGCAAACAAATCACGTTTTTTGTATGGGATCCCCACTTAAATATTAATTTTATTCTGTTTTTAGTATTTGTTGTTATAGCGGCAACAGAAATACATTATCTGTGAAAATTTCAACTGTCTAGCTATCACGGTTCATGAGATACAGCCTGGTGACAGACAGACGGACCGCGGAGTCTTAGTAATAGGATCCCGTTTTTACCCTTTGGGTACGGAACCCTAAAAAATGAAAATAATATAATATATCTAATGTGAGTTGTAATTGGTGTTGGGTATCAAATGAAAGGGCTTTTTTAGAACATTTTATTAATACAAATATTTCTAGCTTTTGGTTGCTGCCTTTTTAAATATTTTATTAGTAGTAGTATATTAAAAGATACATATAATAGCGTGTAGCTTAGTAGTAGACCACCTAGTACAGGACAACATCCGGCCAAACAATTCCTTTCCTAACTCCAGGACACCTGACTGTAACAGGACAGCCGAACCGGATGAGCAGCAGAGGTTCTTCGTTGACGAGCTGGTGCAGGAGATCCAGGCCCACGCTGACCTGATGCTCTCTCCCGACATGTTTGTCACGAAGATGAAGCTGCTGGACGCTGCCAAGAACTTCCACATGCAGTACAGGTGAGCTGATGACCTTCTCTTTTTAGCGTGTCGACGACAAACTTTTAAGCTAAATACTTTGCCTGGCTCAGTATTTGGCCACATCAAAGCCGTTGTCGCAACCAAAAGGTACTCACGAGAACAGGCCACAAGGGCACCTGGCGCAAGATAACAAGTGCACCGTAGTGTGCTGTGAGACGTCGCACAAACATCGAAGATCGGAACCATCCGAGAACCACCTGTGAGATGAGAGAGGATGATGAGATTGGAGATGGTCTCTACTGCTGGAAGACAGTGCTGGAAGACAGTGCTGGAAGACAGTGCTGGAAGACAGTGCTGGAATCCAGTGCTGGAAGCCAGTGCTGGAAGCCAGTGCTGGAAGCCAGAGCTGTACGCCAGTGCCAGGTTGCGGTTATCCGATGGATGATAGATGCACAGAAGCGGTCGATATGTGGCGCCGCTTGGAGGGGCCTGTGTTCAGCTGTGGACGTCTTTCAGCTGAAATGATTATTTCATGTACTTGATTGTCTGTCTGACTGTTACAGCCACTCTCCCCATGAGCTGTACGCGTACATGCGTCGCTCGCTGGCTCTCGAGATGGATGTCATTCAGAATGCCATGGGCACTCCCTACGTGGCACAACCCCAGACCGAGCGCAAGTACAGTGAGGTAAATATCTTAGTTACAATTTCAAGTAGCCCACAGGTTTCGGGAACAGGGTCCGAGCTACCGGAGGAACGTTCTGACTATACGCGGTTTGTCCAGGAGTACCGATTTCTGTATCCAGCTGCCCAACGAGAGTCTCCTCAGGTGTTCGTCGAGGCTCTGGGTTCTTATGCCATTGGCCGTCACGACTATTGGCACAATGACTGCTTTATTCACATCCTACATGTCGACAACCTCGCGAGCCAGATCAAGATACTTAGTTTTCTTGTCTCTCTCAGCCTTCACGAGGTTCTCGTCATGGAGGACCGCTGTATCAACAATCATTACACGACGTTTCATTTGGTCTATCACCTCTATGCCAGGCTTGTTACTACAATAGCGATGTGAGAAAAATGATAATTCTATTTAGTCCGTCAGCGAGATTATCAAATAATATTGGACCCGTATTTTTTGCTTTATCAAATAAATAAAAATTGACAAATTTAAAGCGCATCGAAGTTCAGGTGTGGGGGCTTGTGACGTCACTTTGTCAGTATAAAGTGTCGAACAACGTGACGTCGCTCGATATTTTAACGCATTGTATCGTCGTAATTTTTTGTTTACGTTGCATAAGTATAAAAATACGTGTCCAATATTTTTAAGTTACCTTACTGACGGACTAAATAGTTATTTTTTGTCAACTATTCTATTCGTCGGTGTTTCAAGCACTTTCTGGCATCCTATTGAAGCTGAAATTTGGCGTACTTGTGAGACTAAAATCATATGGTAGGGAGATACTATGCTGGTCTCATGGTGGACAAGGAAAGTGGCCATATGAACTCCTCATCCAGTCAAGATAGATAGTGTTTGTGCTCATTGGATGTGTATTCAAAGACGATATTAACTTTTTAGTCTAATAAAAGCTTGTTTAAAAAATTTTTTTAAGTACTAAAGATGATATGATGAATGTACGGTAGAATAAATTTTTATTCCTTTTAATTTTTTATGTATTAACGTTCAAAAGTGCCGCTTGGTGGCCTAGTTGAATTAAAATATCTTTGTCTTTGATAAGGAGCTCTGAGTGAAATAAAAATTACTACACTTTTTTTTAAAACAAGCTTTTTTTCGTATTCTTCTCAGCAAATCCTTTCATTTGATACAAATATCATGGCAGTGCACAAAATATAACTAGTCCGCCATCTTGGGCCGTCCGCCTTATTGGATTTAGAATGACGTCACTTAGAACCATACTTTGTCATCCAAACTAAATGTGTATGCAAAGTTACATCTTAATAGATATAGGATAACTCCTTAAAAATTCAGTTGCAAGATTTGACCCGAACACACATACATACATTGCAAGTTAAATAAAAGCTTATAATAACAACCACAGGGCTCGATCCTCAAGGTTAAGCAACAAACCGAGGTTGGTCCCTGGATGGGTGACCATTTAACATACTGAGATTCCTCCGTGCCGCAGCAATCACTCAAAATCTATTGGCACTTGTTGGAAAATGAAAGGTTCGGTACCGGTAGCTTCTTATTTTATTTAAAGGTATGTTTTAAAGCCGACCGTGTCACATGAATGATAACGTTCACTGATAACCTGATAAGCAATACTATGAACTACTGTTTGATAACAACTAATTCAGTGTGTACTGTAAAGATTACCGCCAAATCTATACAATCAGTATATCGAAATAAAAAAATATATATATATGTTTATTTTTGTTCGTTTTTTGACGTTTTACATACATACATACATAAACTCACGCCTACAGAACGCCACCTGCTACGATCCTTACATACTTCTTTTGCTTCCCTCACATGAATGCATCTAGTCATACACACACGCCGGTTATGAGTACTGCGCACCTGGCCTTTTTGAAGAACATCACCTATAAGATCTATGTATGTAAGAAAGACATACATAGACCTTTTTATTTATAACATTTTTGTTATTGTGGGGTTGAAGTTAAAATATAATGCCATTTTTCTTTTTTGTGAAGAAAATCATGCTGTGCAGTCGGAGGATACATCTGGTTTTGGTCAGCCATCACGCGAATATGTATCCTCCGACTGCACAGCATAGTTTTCTTCTTGTTTACGTGTTTTTAGTTCGCTTCTTAGCAGTCGGTTTTTTTTTATTTTATTTATTAGCTTTTTTATGTATAACTTTTGAGTTATCATTTGTTTTTCGAATTAATTTTAAACATATTATAAGTGTGTCATATATTTTTGTAATTTCCTCCATTTTGGTATGGGTTTGGTAGAAAAACATTGGGACCGCCACAATGTGGTGCCCAAATTCTGCCATTTTTCTTTTTTCATATTTAATGTAGCCTGTGACACTCGCAAGGTTAAGACAAATCGATTGACGTATGAATCATCAAAACTGGCCTAGGCGTTTGGTCTCTGGAACGCCACATAGGCACAAACATACATACATGTATTGCGTCGCGCAGTCGGGTACAAAAGACAATATTCAAAAAAAAAACTGTGTCTGTTTGTAATGGCTAATCTCCGAAACGGCTGGATCACATTTGAGGGACGGTCACTGGCAGATAGTTAAGTAATTAATAAATATTTTCTATTACAGCTAATCACTGGGCTGCAGACGGTCCGTCAGAAGGTGAACATCGTGGGCGAGGAGATCCGCTCCCTTCAAGCGAACATCGAGTCTTTCTCTCTACAATACCACGAGTGTCTGAAGAACAAAGGTGAGAGCCATCATCTTCCTCCCCTTGTCCCATGTTACTTGGGGTCGGCGCAACACGTTTTCTTCTTCCATATCGTCCTGTCCCCCGTCACGCTATCACTGACTCCCTTTTCTTTCATATCACTCCTCACACAGTCCATCCATCTTTTATTTTGCCTTCTTCTCCCTCTCCATCCATCCAAATTTATATTCATAACAATGGTGACATTCATGGTTCACTTATTTATTTATTTATAAATTAGTCTTCAGTCTAGTCCGTTCAACCGATTTTGAGTTTGGAAGAAAAAGTAAGTGTCCCGTGCGAAGCCGGTGCGGATCGCTAGGCTATACTAATATTATAAAGAGGTAAAGTTTGTGAGTTTGTGACGTTGTACGGGTTAATCTCTGGATCTACTGAACCGATTTAAAAAATTCTTTCACCAGTAGAAAGCTACATTATTCCTGAGTGTCATAGGCTACAATATTGATTTTCAAAAAAAATAGAGATTCTTATGAAAATTGCAATTATGTAACCCAAGGTAGCAAAATGGCAGGGCAGGCAGGGTAGGTCGCCAGTTGACGGGAGCGAAGCCCTGGGGGTTAGCTAGTCTATACTAATGTTATAAAGAGGAAATATTTGTAATTTTGTATGTAACGGAAAAACGTATAAACCACTGGACCGATTTCAAAAATTCTTTCACCGTTGGGAAGCTACACTATCCCCGGGTGACATAGGCTAGTTTTTATCCCTGTATTCCCACGGGAACGGGAACTACGCGGGTGAAACCGCGAGGCGTCCGCTAGTAATAAATAAATTATTCATTATTAATTTGTCAACAGGTCACATGAACTATCTACAGCAATCTATGACGAATGAACGCCGCGACTTAGTAGCTTGCCTGCGCGTTCAGATTGAAGAGACCGAGAGGAAGCTTAATGCTTTGGTGAGTACACCGTCCACACCCTCTTCATAGTTCACACACACACATGTCACATGAAATAACTCATCATAATTTCAGCCGAAAGACGTCCACTGCTGGACATAGGCCTCCCACAGGCGTCGCCACATTGTCCAATCTCGTGCGTCTCGCATCCAGCGCATTCCCGCAACCTTAACCAGGTCATCGGTCCATCTAGTGGGAGGCCTTCCAACGCATCGTCTTTCAGTTCGCGGTCGCTATTCCTGAACTTTTCTGCCCCATCGGCCATCCGTTCTGCGAGCAATGTGCCCTGCCCACTGCCACTTAAGTTTGGCAATTCTTCGGGTTTTGTCGATAACTTTGGTTCTCCTGCGGATATTCTCATTTCTGATGAGGTCACGCAAGGAAACTCCGAGCATAGCCCTCTCCATTGCCATTTGGGTGACTTTAAGCTTTCTGATAAGGCCCATTGTGAGCGACCACGTCTCGATCCCATAGGTGGTCACTGGCCAAAGACTTTTCTCTTGAGACACTGCGGTAAATTGAAAGAAAGAAAGAAAGAAAGAAAAATTGTTTATTTGCGCCAGGCACGACGCATACCATAAAAATAACAAAAAAAAATTCAAATACAATAATTACAAAGTATGCGTCACAACTACGCAAAACGGTCATCGCTCAGCATAATGCTGGAACTCGTGTGCGAGACAGAGCCACAGCGCTGGTTTTCAGCGATAGCCGGTGTCGACTGGGTGACTCCGAAACAATTAAACCTAGTGGCAAGTGACGGAGCGAACAGTTTTATTTAAGAATAAAATAATAATAAATGAGTAAACATAAATACGTAAATGAGCGTTTAAAAGTGCAGATATTAAAACAAAGGGTTATACTTTTTATTTAGTGTAGGTAGTATAGTAGTGGATATAGGGAATATAATATTCAAGTAAAGGAAGGTATTATTGTAAAGATGTTCAAGATAGGTTCAATAAGAAAAAAAATACTATGACACAACAGTTCTTTCGGACTGGGGACACAAATGGCAACAATAGGAAATATTTTGTGTAACACAGATTGAAAAGATAATTAGGTACTGTGGACATCTTATAAAATTGAAATACTAAGAGCCACCATGTCTTGTTTCCGTTGAGCATCTATCAGATACTGCCGCAAACGTGATCTGAACGTATGGATTGTACCAAGCACCCTTAATGGTGGTGGAATATTATTCCACACCTTGGATGCAGCGTATCGGAAACTGCCAGTGAAAGCCGCCGTCCTATGAGACTGTGTTGAGAGCTGCTGCGCACAAAGTCTGGGCGCACATTCCCGTTTATTAGCCATCCAACTGAGCTTGTCGTATAAGTACCGCGGTTTCTTAGTCTTAATCACACCAAAAAGTAGACAAGCCAGGTGCAACTTACGCCTCGACTTCATTTTAAGAATGTAGTGTTTGTTTAGAAAGGGTGTGACATGACTTCTAGGGGGAACTGAGTAACAAAAACGAGCACATGAATTTTGGACTCTCTGTATAAGTCTATCAGTTCGAGCCAGCAAGCGTGGGCCGTAAACCGAATCAGCATAATTCAATCTAGATAGAACAAGGGTTTCGACAAGCTGCTCGCGAAGCTTTACAGACAGGAAGGGCCTCATTTTATAAAGTAGTTTCAGGCGATAGAAACAATTTTTTACTGAGTTACCAACATGCTTCTCAAATCTAAGGCTGCTGTCCATACACAACCCAAGGTTTCGCGCCTCATCAACTCGTTCAATAAGCTCTCCCATTAAAAATAAACCAAGGTTTGCAGGTAGCTACCGCAACTGCTGCCTCGTACCAAACAGCATATATTTGGTTTTTAATGGGTTTAATGCCAAACAGTTCTCATCTGACCAGGCGGAGATTCTTTCTAGATCATCGTTTATGTCTCTAATTGCAGATTCAAAATCATCTGGTCTGAAAGACAAATATAATTGTACATCGTCGGCATAGATGTGATAATTGCATTTCTGAAGGCACTTTATTATGTCTGCACAGTATAAAATAAAAAGAATCGGACCCAAAATTGATCCTTGAGGAACTCCTCTTACAATAGAAGTGAGGGCTGATGTCAAAGTAGTACCGTCCGCCAATCGTAATGCAACGAGTTGCTTTCTGTCACTAAGGTAACTGTGGAACCACTGGATAGCATTTTCGTCAAAACCGTAGTATTTTAACTTTGCCATTAACAATGAGACGTTGATACAATCAAAAGCACGGGAAAAATCGAGTAACACCATCACTGAACACATGCCCTTATCTTGAGCAGCTAGGATGTTGTCCGTAACGTCAAGCAAAGCCGTAGAAGTGCCTCGGTGCTTCCTGAAACCGGATTGCAGGTCAGGCAACATCTCGTTATTTTCTAAAAACTTAGTTAGCTGACGGCATACTATCCTCTCCATTACCTTTGATAGACAGGGCAGAATACTGATAGGCCGCAAATCTTTCAAGTAAAACCTACCCAACTGGACCGTTGGTCCCAGGTAGACATAATCGTCTACAACTTGAGTGTAGAGTCTCCGATCTTGATAGGAGTGGGTGTTACATGGGCATTCATCATGACACTACACACACACACACACACAGTGTAGTGTTTGTACATTATTTTGTCGGTCTTAAAATTAACCTGGACTCATTTTAAGACCCACAAAATAGTGTTGATCCCGAGGTGGACACTACTTTTTATCACCCTCTGTGAAAAAATAAGTAAGTGCAACTTATTAACAACAACGTTACGTTTATTTATTTACATACAATTAGGAACCATAAGACATATCATAGAAATAATTAGGGGCTAATGTTTATATTTTAACAATTATGGAAGTGCATCGTAATAATTTTATTAGTACCATCCGTTATGGTTGTAGATTATTTTTTATAATTTTCCTCGCGCGTGGTTTTCCAGCCAGTCACTTGTTCTATACAATGTTCCCGTGCGGTCCGAAATAGAATTACAATCGCTCATTAGCCATTCACCTCATACATTCGATCATTCTTAAACGATTTTAGCGATGTAATCGCATAGTTTGTGATTCATCTCTTTGCTGATTGAATATTAGCATTCCAAATTGAAATCACTTTTAGTCCCTAGGGATCAATGAGCTATTTTAGTCCCTCTTTACGAAGAATAAGTTCTTTTTAAAAAGATGTGACACGAATATAATTTTAGTCATCATTTCTGTTGTTGTTTGTTCCAGGTGGCACAAATAAGCCAATCGCAGATGGAGTTAGTCGACCACATGAAGGAGAACATCGCCAACCTGCGCCAGCTGCAGAGCCAGGTGTTGGACGAGGAGCTTATCAAGTGAGTAGTGTTGATGATGATGGCCAATGTTGGTGTTGTTGGCCAATGTTGGCGGCTAAAGTTGTGATGGTGTTATGTTCAAGGCTCTGGAGCTTTGACTCGTGCTTCATTACTGATAAACCTCTCTCTTTTTACCTGACTACGGCGAAACATAAAAGAGTGTTATTTTCTCTGCTCTGTATGTCCTGTACTCGCAGAAATATAATATTTCCTTTCTGCCCTTCAGATGGAAACGCGAGCAGCAATTGAGCGGCAACGGCGTCCCGATGACGTCGAACCTGAACACCATACAGGAGTGGTGCGAGCTACTCGCCGACCTCATCTGGCTGACGCGGCAACAGGTCAACAATGTGGCGCGCATCAACACCAAGACCATCGTCGAGCTGCGCCAGCCACACCTCGCTGAGATGTTGGACGAGATGAGCAAGCAGGTTGGTGGCCAATGTTTATTATGTTGCCCAATGTTGGCGAGCAATGTTTTGTAAGTTGGTCCAATGTTGGTGCTGTTGGCCAATGTTGGTATATTGGGCCAATGTTGGTGATGTTGTCAACAATATGGCGCCCACCAACACCAAGGCCGTCGTCGAGCTGCGCCAGCCACACCTCGCTGAGATGTTGGACGAGATGAGCAAGCAGGTTGGTGGCCAATGTTTATTATGTTGCCCAATGTTGGCGAGCAATGTTTTGTAAGTTGGTCCAATGTTGGTGCTGTTGGCCAATGTTGGTATATTGGGCCAATGTTGGTGATGTTGTCAACAATATGGCGCCCACCAACACCAAGGCCATCGTCGAGCTGCGCCAGCCACACCTCGCTGAGATGTTGGACGAGATGAGCAAGCAGGTTGGGTTAGGTTAGGTTAGGCCAATGTTTATTATGTTGCCCAATGTTGGCGAGCAATGTTTTGTAAGTTGGTCCAATGTTGGTGCTGTTGGCCAATGTTGGTATATTGGGCCAATGTTGGTGATGTTGTCAACAATATGGCGCCCACCAACACCAAGGCCGTCGTCGAGCTGCGCCAGCCACACCTCGCTGAGATGTTGGACGAGATGAGCAAGCAGGTTGGTGGCCAATGTTTATTATGTTGCCCAATGTTGGCGAGCAATGTTTGTAAGTAGGTCCAATGTTGGTGATGTTGGCCAATGTTGGTATATTGGGCCAATGTTGGTGATGTTGTCAACAATATGGCGCACACCAACACCAAGGCCGTCGTCGAGCTGCGCCAGCCACACCTCGCTGAGATGTTGGACGAGATGAGCAAGCAGGTTGGTGGCCAATGTTTATTATGTTGCCCAATGTTGGCGAGCAATGTTTGTAAGTAGGTCCAATGTTGGTGATGTTGGCCAATGTTGGTATATTGGGCCAATGTTGGTGATGTTGTCAACAATATGGCGCACACCAACACCAAGGCCGTCGTCGAGCTGCGCCAGCCACACCTCGCTGAGATGTTGGACGAGATGAGCAAGCAGGTTGGTGGCCAATGTTTATTATGTTGCCCAATGTTGGCGAGCAATGTTTGTAAGTAGGTCCAATGTTGGTTATGTTGGCCAATGTTGGTATATTGGGCCAATGTTGGTGATGTTGTCAACAATATGGCGCACACCAACACCAAGGCCGTCGTCGAGCTGCGCCAGCCACACCTCGCTGAGATGTTGGACGAGATGAGCAAGCAGGTTGGTGGCCAATGTTTATTATGTTGCCCAATGTTGGCGAGCAATGTTTGTAAGTAGGTCTAATGTTGGTGATGTTGGCCAATGTTGGTATATTGGGCCAATGTTGGTGATGTTGTCAACAATATGGCGCACACCAACACCAAGGCCGTCGTCGAGCTGCGCCAGCCACACCTCGCTGAGTTTTGGACGTGATGAGCAAAGTTGGTGGCCAATGTTGGTGATATTGGGTGAATGTTGGTATATTGGGTCAATGTTGATGATGTCGGGTCAGTGTGATGATGTTGTGAACAACGTGGATTCCAGTATTTTACATAGAGCGACTGCCTACCTGATAGGCTCGCGTTTGACCACTATCTCACCTGCGGGGCGAGCACGGCCTACTGTGACAGGATTGAGTCACACATTTTATTACAGTTTGGGAGCAAAAACTGTGATAAAACACGTGACTCAAGCCTATCACAGAGGCCGTGCTCGCCCGGCTGTTCGTAAGCGATGATGTGGTCGACGTTGAACCACGATTCCCTAGAAGAAACCTATTCACTCTTGACTTAAAGACTCATACTAAAGACGTATTCTTTTGTTGAACAGGTAACTGGTTTGCTGTCGACACTGGTGACTTCAACCTTCGTGATTGAAAAGCAACCGCCTCAGGTGATGAAGACGAATACACGGTAAGGTTTATTCACAACAATTTCTTTCTTTCTTTAATTTATCCGGCATTACAAGTACAACGTGACCGCCATAGCCCGAAGAATTGCGAAACTTAAGTGGCAGTGGGCAGGGCACATTGCTCGCAGAACGGATGGCCGATGGAGCAGAAAGGTTCTGGAGTGGCGACCGTGAACCGGAAGATGATACATTGGAAGAACTCCCACCAGGTGGACCGATGACCTGGTTAAGTTGGGAGGATCCGCTGGATGTGACCCGCATGGGACTGGTCAATGTGGCGACGCCTGGGGGAGGCCTATGTCCAACAGTGGACGTCTTTCGGCTGAAATGATGATGCCAATAGAGTTGGTCTCATTATGGAGCCGTAAAGTGCTCATAGCAACTCCTCATCCAGACAAGATAGCACCATCGTGTTTTCATTGGATATGTATTGACAAGCGATATTACATTTCGTACTTTTTAGTCCATTAAGAGATTTTATTACTTTTTACCGACTTCAAAAAAAGGAGGTAATCAGTTCGTATATAATATTGTTGGAATTGCACAATATTCACATATGTTACTCTGTATGGGCTTCTAAACACGTGTGCCAAATTTCATAAGTGTATGTATGTTTGTCCACGATTTTCTCCGAATCTACTTATCAGATTGTGATCATTCTTTTTGTGTTGGATTATGTATCTCTTAACTTAGGGAATAGTGCAAGTTTCATTAAAATCGGTTAAGCAGTTTTCAAGATGATGGAACATACAACCGAACTCCTTAGCGACAAACGGCACGATTATTTAAATTGATTTATTACGGTTATTTTGTCAATCCTTTAGGTACCTTACTATAGAACTTGCTCATTTTCAGTGATGGTTTACTAAAACTAAAATCTTTTTACGAAAAAATAAACCGACTTCAAAGTAAAACATTTTAAAGTGCTAAATAAGTTTCGTTTCGGAACTAAATGCCGAAAAACGATAAAAAAAATCGGCACCAAAGACACCGACTCGAAACGAAAGGTATTTAGCACTTTTTACTTTGAAATCGGTTTATTTTTTGTGTGTTTTTTTTTACCTTTAATTTATTTAACTGTGTCTTATGTTTGTAGCTTCACGGCTACTGTCCGGCTCCTGGTAGGCGGTCAGCTCAACGTGTACATGACGCCTCCCAGAGTTAGCGTGAGTATGAATACTATTTATTTATTTAAAACACTTCAGGTTACAAATATGAGTGCAGGTCTGGCTCTTGTAGTTCTAGTCCAAGTCACAAGAGCCAAAACTATACAATATTAATTTTATTTAGTTTTACATAACAGGGCCAATTACATTTGTTAAAGATTATGTTGTAAACAAAATTTCGCATCGGTCTCAAACTGGCAGAATTAGTGTGTACTATTAGGTACATTTGGCGTGATATTATGTATAAACTGTATCAACTAACTTCTAATATAATCCTCAGGTCGTGATAATATCAGAGCAACAAGCGCAGTTGCTTCTGAAGAGCGAGACCCAAGCCGGGAAGGGGAAGCAGCCGGTGGAGTGTGGAGACATCTTGAACAACACCGGCACCATGGAGTACCAGCCGACCAGTCGCCAGCTCAGCGTTAGCTTCCGGTGAGTTTGTAGCCATCTGCCATCATCATCAATATCATCATTGTCAACATTTTCATCACCGTCAACATCATCATCGTTATCATCGTCAACATCATCATCGTTATCATCGTCAACATCATCATCGTTATCATCGTCAACATCAATTTCATCATCGTCAACATCATCATTATATAAACAGTATGATTTCACCAAGGGACGTTGTACTGGTATCAAAACATATCTTTAATGTGTACGAAGAGGCCGTAAATAACTTCTGCGACCTATCGAAGGCGTTTGAATGCGTTAATCATGAAACATTACTTCTGAAACTAAAGTATTACGGGCTAGGCCAATCAGTGTTCGTCTATATATCAGCCGGAAGACGTCCACTGCTGAACATAGGCACCCCCTGTCGCCTGTGTCGCCACATTCGACATCCGACCATCCGTTTTGCGAGCAATGTGCCCTACTCACTGCCACTTAAGTTGGATGCTTATATCTATTAAAAATACCTTCTTGTTTCCAGAAACATGCAACTCCGCAAGATCAAGCGTGCCGAGAAGAAAGGCACGGAGAGCGTCATGGACGAGAAGCTAACGCTGTTGTTCCAGTCACAGTTCAACGTGGGAGGAGGCGAGCTCGTGTTCCAAGTAAGTTGTGATAGCGGCGTGTTAATGATAACACGGAGAGCGTCATGGACGAGAAGCTAACGCTGTTGTTCCAGTCACAGTTCAACGTGGGAGGAGGCGAGCTCGTGTTCCAAGTAAGTTGTGATAGCGGCGTGTTAATGATAACACGGAGAGCGTCATGGACGAGAAGCTAACGCTGTTGTTCCAGTCACAGTTCAACGTGGGAGGAGGCGAGCTCGTGTTCCAAGTAAGTTGTGATAGCGGCGTGTTAATGATAACACGGAGAGCGTCATGGACGAGAAGCTAACGCTGTTGTTCCAGTCACAGTTCAACGTGGGAGGAGGCGAGCTCGTGTTCCAAGTAAGTTGTGATAGCGGCGTGTTAATGATAACACGGAGAGCGTCATGGACGAGAAGCTAACGCTGTTGTTCCAGTCACAGTTCAACGTGGGAGGAGGCGAGCTCGTGTTCCAAGTAAGTTGTGATAGCGGCGTGTTAATGATAACACGGAGAGCGTCATGGACGAGAAGCTAACGCTGTTGTTCCAGTCACAGTTCAACGTGGGAGGAGGCGAGCTCGTGTTCCAAGTAAGTTGTGATAGCGGCGTGTTAATGATAACACGGAGAGCGTCATGGACGAGAAGCTAACGCTGTTGTTCCAGTCACAGTTCAACGTGGGAGGAGGCGAGCTCGTGTTCCAAGTAAGTTGTGATAGCGGCGTGTTAATGATAACACGGAGAGCGTCATGGACGAGAAGCTAACGCTGTTGTTCCAGTCACAGTTCAACGTGGGAGGAGGCGAGCTCGTGTTCCAAGTAAGTTGTGATAGCGGCGTGTTAATGATAACACGGAGAGCGTCATGGACGAGAAGCTAACGCTGTTGTTCCAGTCACAGTTCAACGTGGGAGGAGGCGAGCTCGTGTTCCAAGTAAGTTGTGATAGCGGCGTGTTAATGATAACACGGAGAGCGTCATGGACGAGAAGCTAACGCTGTTGTTCCAGTCACAGTTCAACGTGGGAGGAGGCGAGCTCGTGTTCCAAGTAAGTTGTGATAGCGGCGTGTTAATGATAACACGGAGAGCGTCATGGACGAGAAGCTAACGCTGTTGTTCCAGTCACAGTTCAACGTGG
Source organism: Orthosia cruda (assembly GCA_964057195.1). Classification (NCBI taxonomy): domain Eukaryota; kingdom Metazoa; phylum Arthropoda; class Insecta; order Lepidoptera; family Noctuidae; genus Orthosia; species Orthosia cruda. The sequence goes on from OZ059853.1 coordinate 18,636,171, forward strand.
GAGGAGGCGAGCTCGTGTTCCAAGTAAGTTGTGATAGCGGCGTGTTAATGATAACACGGAGAGCGTCATGGACGAGAAGCTAACGCTGTTGTTCCAGTCACAGTTCAACGTGGGAGGAGGCGAGCTCGTGTTCCAAGTAAGTTGTGATAGCGGCGTGTTAATGATAACACGGAGAGCGTCATGGACGAGAAGCTAACGCTGTTGTTCCAGTCACAGTTCAACGTGGGAGGAGGCGAGCTCGTGTTCCAAGTAAGTTGTGATAGCGGCGTGTTAATGATAACACGGAGAGCGTCATGGACGAGAAGCTAACGCTGTTGTTCCAGTCACAGTTCAACGTGGGAGGAGGCGAGCTCGTGTTCCAAGTAAGTTGTGATAGCGGCGTGTTAATGATAACACGGAGAGCGTCATGGACGAGAAGCTAACGCTGTTGTTCCAGTCACAGTTCAACGTGGGAGGAGGCGAGCTCGTGTTCCAAGTAAGTTGTGATAGCGGCGTGTTAATGATAACACGGAGAGCGTCATGGACGAGAAGCTAACGCTGTTGTTCCAGTCACAGTTCAACGTGGGAGGAGGCGAGCTCGTGTTCCAAGTAAGTTGTGATAGCGGCGTGTTAATGATAACACGGAGAGCGTCATGGACGAGAAGCTAACGCTGTTGTTCCAGTCACAGTTCAACGTGGGAGGAGGCGAGCTCGTGTTCCAAGTAAGTTGTGATAGCGGCGTGTTAATGATAACACGGAGAGCGTCATGGACGAGAAGCTAACGCTGTTGTTCCAGTCACAGTTCAACGTGGGAGGAGGCGAGCTCGTGTTCCAAGTAAGTTGTGATAGCGGCGTGTTAATGATAACACGGAGAGCGTCATGGACGAGAAGCTAACGCTGTTGTTCCAGTCACAGTTCAACGTGGGAGGAGGCGAGCTCGTGTTCCAAGTAAGTTGTGATAGCGGCGTGTTAATGATAACACGGAGAGCGTCATGGACGAGAAGCTAACGCTGTTGTTCCAGTCACAGTTCAACGTGGGAGGAGGCGAGCTCGTGTTCCAAGTAAGTTGTGATAGCGGCGTGTTAATGATAACACGGAGAGCGTCATGGACGAGAAGCTAACGCTGTTGTTCCAGTCACAGTTCAACGTGGGAGGAGGCGAGCTCGTGTTCCAAGTAAGTTGTGATAGCGGCGTGTTAATGATAACACGGAGAGCGTCATGGACGAGAAGCTAACGCTGTTGTTCCAGTCACAGTTCAACGTGGGAGGAGGCGAGCTCGTGTTCCAAGTAAGTTGTGATAGCGGCGTGTTAATGATAACACGGAGAGCGTCATGGACGAGAAGCTAACGCTGTTGTTCCAGTCACAGTTCAACGTGGGAGGAGGCGAGCTCGTGTTCCAAGTAAGTTGTGATAGCGGCGTGTTAATGATAACACGGAGAGCGTCATGGACGAGAAGCTAACGCTGTTGTTCCAGTCACAGTTCAACGTGGGAGGAGGCGAGCTCGTGTTCCAAGTAAGTTGTGATAGCGGCGTGTTAATGATAACACGGAGAGCGTCATGGACGAGAAGCTAACGCTGTTGTTCCAGTCACAGTTCAACGTGGGAGGAGGCGAGCTCGTGTTCCAAGTAAGTTGTGATAGCGGCGTGTTAATGATAACACGGAGAGCGTCATGGACGAGAAGCTAACGCTGTTGTTCCAGTCACAGTTCAACGTGGGAGGAGGCGAGCTCGTGTTCCAAGTAAGTTGTGATAGCGGCGTGTTAATGATAACACGGAGAGCGTCATGGACGAGAAGCTAACGCTGTTGTTCCAGTCACAGTTCAACGTGGGAGGAGGCGAGCTCGTGTTCCAAGTAAGTTGTGATAGCGGCGTGTTAATGATAACACGGAGAGCGTCATGGACGAGAAGCTAACGCTGTTGTTCCAGTCACAGTTCAACGTGGGAGGAGGCGAGCTCGTGTTCCAAGTAAGTTGTGATAGCGGCGTGTTAATGATAACACGGAGAGCGTCATGGACGAGAAGCTAACGCTGTTGTTCCAGTCACAGTTCAACGTGGGAGGAGGCGAGCTCGTGTTCCAAGTAAGTTGTGATAGCGGCGTGTTAATGATAACACGGAGAGCGTCATGGACGAGAAGCTAACGCTGTTGTTCCAGTCACAGTTCAACGTGGGAGGAGGCGAGCTCGTGTTCCAAGTAAGTTGTGATAGCGGCGTGTTAATGATAACACGGAGAGCGTCATGGACGAGAAGCTAACGCTGTTGTTCCAGTCACAGTTCAACGTGGGAGGAGGCGAGCTCGTGTTCCAAGTAAGTTGTGATAGCGGCGTGTTAATGATAACACGGAGAGCGTCATGGACGAGAAGCTAACGCTGTTGTTCCAGTCACAGTTCAACGTGGGAGGAGGCGAGCTCGTGTTCCAAGTAAGTTGTGATAGCGGCGTGTTAATGATAACACGGAGAGCGTCATGGACGAGAAGCTAACGCTGTTGTTCCAGTCACAGTTCAACGTGGGAGGAGGCGAGCTCGTGTTCCAAGTAAGTTGTGATAGCGGCGTGTTAATGATAACACGGAGAGCGTCATGGACGAGAAGCTAACGCTGTTGTTCCAGTCACAGTTCAACGTGGGAGGAGGCGAGCTCGTGTTCCAAGTAAGTTGTGATAGCGGCGTGTTAATGATAACACGGAGAGCGTCATGGACGAGAAGCTAACGCTGTTGTTCCAGTCACAGTTCAACGTGGGAGGAGGCGAGCTCGTGTTCCAAGTAAGTTGTGATAGCGGCGTGTTAATGATAACACGGAGAGCGTCATGGACGAGAAGCTAACGCTGTTGTTCCAGTCACAGTTCAACGTGGGAGGAGGCGAGCTCGTGTTCCAAGTAAGTTGTGATAGCGGCGTGTTAATGATAACACGGAGAGCGTCATGGACGAGAAGCTAACGCTGTTGTTCCAGTCACAGTTCAACGTGGGAGGAGGCGAGCTCGTGTTCCAAGTAAGTTGTGATAGCGGCGTGTTAATGATAACACGGAGAGCGTCATGGACGAGAAGCTAACGCTGTTGTTCCAGTCACAGTTCAACGTGGGAGGAGGCGAGCTCGTGTTCCAAGTAAGTTGTGATAGCGGCGTGTTAATGATAACACGGAGAGCGTCATGGACGAGAAGCTAACGCTGTTGTTCCAGTCACAGTTCAACGTGGGAGGAGGCGAGCTCGTGTTCCAAGTAAGTTGTGATAGCGGCGTGTTAATGATAACACGGAGAGCGTCATGGACGAGAAGCTAACGCTGTTGTTCCAGTCACAGTTCAACGTGGGAGGAGGCGAGCTCGTGTTCCAAGTAAGTTGTGATAGCGGCGTGTTAATGATAACACGGAGAGCGTCATGGACGAGAAGCTAACGCTGTTGTTCCAGTCACAGTTCAACGTGGGAGGAGGCGAGCTCGTGTTCCAAGTAAGTTGTGATAGCGGCGTGTTAATGATAACACGGAGAGCGTCATGGACGAGAAGCTAACGCTGTTGTTCCAGTCACAGTTCAACGTGGGAGGAGGCGAGCTCGTGTTCCAAGTAAGTTGTGATAGCGGCGTGTTAATGATAACACGGAGAGCGTCATGGACGAGAAGCTAACGCTGTTGTTCCAGTCACAGTTCAACGTGGGAGGAGGCGAGCTCGTGTTCCAAGTAAGTTGTGATAGCGGCGTGTTAATGATAACACGGAGAGCGTCATGGACGAGAAGCTAACGCTGTTGTTCCAGTCACAGTTCAACGTGGGAGGAGGCGAGCTCGTGTTCCAAGTAAGTTGTGATAGCGGCGTGTTAATGATAACACGGAGAGCGTCATGGACGAGAAGCTAACGCTGTTGTTCCAGTCACAGTTCAACGTGGGAGGAGGCGAGCTCGTGTTCCAAGTAAGTTGTGATAGCGGCGTGTTAATGATAACACGGAGAGCGTCATGGACGAGAAGCTAACGCTGTTGTTCCAGTCACAGTTCAACGTGGGAGGAGGCGAGCTCGTGTTCCAAGTAAGTTGTGATAGCGGCGTGTTAATGATAACACGGAGAGCGTCATGGACGAGAAGCTAACGCTGTTGTTCCAGTCACAGTTCAGTTGTATATATAGATTTATTTATGTTTCTACATATTTTTATTTAGTACATGTATGCTGTATGTGCAACCGCATATCGTGTCCAGGCTATCTCTTTCCTTTCTAGGTTGCCTGGAAGAGATCGCGCAGCGCGAAATGGCATCCAGTGTTCTGTTTGTTCACTCGCATTTGTCCACTGTGTCACTGTCTTTAAGTATTGTTTTCATCTTGGTGTACAATAAATAAACGATATAATTATGTATCCGCAGGTGTGGACCCTCTCGCTGCCCGTCGTAGTGATCGTCCACGGCAACCAGGAGCCGCACGGCTGGGCAACAGTCACCTGGGACAACGCCTTCAGTCCGCCCGGCCGCGTGCCCTTCGCCGTGCCCGACAAGGTAACGTGCACTATGTGTGACGGAGTAAAGTATACTTCCGTAGTGTGCAGCCTCGCACGAGCCTGTCACCTGGGACAACGCCTTCAGCCCGCCCGGCCGCGTGCCCTTCGCCGTGCCCGACAAGGTAACGTGCACTATGTGTGACGGAGTAAAGTATACTTCCGTAGTGTGCAGCCTCGCACGAGCCTGTCACCTGGGACAACGCCTTCAGCCCGCCCGGCCGCGTGCCCTTCGCCGTGCCCGACAAGGTAACGTGCACTATGTGTGACGGAGTAAAGTATACTTCCGTAGTGTGCAGCCTCGCACGAGCCTGTCACCTGGGACAACGCCTTCAGTCCGCCCGGCCGCGTGCCCTTCGCCGTGCCCGACAAGGTAACGTGCACTATGTGTGACGGAGTAAAGTATACTTCCGTAGTGTGCAGCCTCGCACGAGCCTGTCACCTGGGACAACGCCTTCAGCCCGCCCGGCCGCGTGCCCTTCGCCGTGCCCGACAAGGTAACGTGCACTATGTGTGACGGAGTAAAGTATACTTCCGTAGTGTACAGCCTCGCACGAGCCTGTCACCTGGGACAACGCCTTTAAACGCGTTCCCGACAAGGTAAAAGCGACTTTATGTGTGACGGAGTACAGTTGAATTTTGTTTCAGTGGTTTTGGGGTTATGGTCATTTGTTTAACTGTAAAGTTGATATTGAGTTGACACTTTGGTCTAAATTGCATTTTAAAGCACACTCCCCTGTATCGCACTGTCGCACGTATATAGATATTTTCTTGTTTTTAAACCACAAGCTCAATTTCGTATATACTCCATTTAAAAAAGCTTAAGAAATTTTAACAATCCCTTTTTACAGGCCAATTTTTCAGGTTCAATTGATTTTAAGTTCTATAATCTAAGTATAAGGATGGCATAAAAAGCATACCAATATCAACTGTTTCCTATCCGCCATTTGTAATGTCACCAAAGCAATAAAAGTCAAAATTGGTTGAACGTTTCAAAAGAGATTGTTTAAATTTCTATCTGAGACTCTTAATTGAAGCACACAATCTTGCACTGTCACTGCACCAAATAAATTAAAGCGAGCTCATGAATTAAATCTTGCAACTAAATTTAAAAGCAGTTAGGAGCTGATTGAGTTGACAGTTCTTTGTTAGTAAACATTGTACCTTCATGTTGGCGAGAGTATAGTTAGGTTTATGTCTGAGAATCATCCCCATTACAGTACAACTAATTTCTTAATGACCCTCGGCTATCATCGCATTTCCGAATACAAACAAATGCTAATTTCCAAGTCCAACAACTATTAGATCTATCGTGTACAATAATTTAAATTCAGAACTAAGTACTTTATTGTTATTTTGATTTCCGTGTGAACTATATAGAGCTGTAAAACTATTTTTCTTTGTAACCGCAGCGGCTTTCTGCACATTTTGAAAGTAAATTAACATTAGAAAAAAAAGAGCACTGGTGCCCCAGAGGTAAAGGCCGTGACTTACAAGTTGTAGGTCGTATGTTCGAACCCAGGCGCTGTACTTTGTGTAAAAAATATTACATAGTCTAGTCTTACATTTTTACTGGGTACTTTAGCAGCAGTGATGCCCCAGTGGTTATGGGGATGTGGTTATGACGTGTGGGTTCCAACCCAGACAGCTGCATTATTTTGTGTAATTTATTTCATCGCCACTGCTCTCAAAACGATGAAGGAAAACATCGTGAGGAAACCGGCATGTCCTAGAACCAAAAATGCGAAGACGTGTGACATCCACCAACACGCACTGGGCCCGCGTGGTGTATTATGGCCCATTACCTCTCTCACAGAGAGGATGCCTGTGTCCCAGCAGTGGGAACATTGTAAGGCTGATAATTAATAATGAAGTTAAGAGTATTATTTAAAAGCTGCCGGTCTTCACCGAGTGCAAAAGGCAGCTGATAGAAAGCCGACGACTGACGAAACACGAAGTTTGGCGAGGGACGTTAAGAAAATAGTTGTACTGTACTTTATTGTTTGTTCATTGGCTCTGTATGTGTTCGTTTCTATTAAAATTGTGTTGTTTGGCCTGTTTCCCTCCATCCCGGATGCAGACGCCTCTTCATTTGATCCGGGTGAGTGCGCGAGACCGGCCATTAGGGCGGGAACGGAAATTATGAGAAACTAACTTTAGCCCTCGATTTCTTCTGCGTAGCGTTAGTCAAGAGTGAATAGGTTACTTCTAGGTAAGCGTGCGTCATCGCCGACCACATCACGTGGAATTTCGCAAATACGTGCATCTATGGAACATGATGTCAGGAGCTGCTGATATTCAATCTTACCTGCTAAAGCTGTGTTCAACAGGTAACTGCACGGTGGAAGAGCTTAAACCAAAAGGTGACTATAAGTCATTTAAGATTGGAGTTCCAGCAGAGTTCTTCGAAAAAGCAACGGCGGCGGATACTTGGCCTACTAACGCTAGAGTTAAGGAATGGTTTTTTCGAAGACTACCAAACAAACTCCAAGCCCGTACATCCAGTGGTCAACAAGAAACAAAGCCGGCTAATTAATTTGACCTATCAAAATGTTAGAGGCTTGAATACTAAGCTGAATTTCTTTAGACATAATCTCTTATCTCACGCTAGCGACGTCATAGCTGTGACGGAATCGTTCCTCTCGAGTTCTGTACTGGACACGGAGGTTGCGAGCCACGGGTGGAGTGTGTTACGTAGGGACCGCACCACCGGTGTTGGTGGCGGCGTATTGCTCGCGGCGCGGCCCGGTGTCACGATGACGCGCTGTTTTGAACTGGAGACACCAGCCGGGGAGGATTTGTGGGCACGTTTTACGACGAGTGACTCTACCTTCTACGTTTGTGTAGTGTATATTCATCCAAGAGCGTCCGACGAAATATATATGTGTTGGTTTCAGAAAGTTGAAACTATTATCGATTCATTAAAAAGTGCAGTGATTATTGTTGGTGATTTAAATTTAAACGCTAACCGTACATCGAATAATATTTTAAGTTACTATTGTTACTTTTTAAGTGTGTGTGGCTTGACTGAGCAGAATGAGGTGATGAATGCGCATGGAAGTAAGTTGGATGTAGTGCTGGTGTCTGAAAGCATTAGCTGTGTCGATGTGATAGAAATTGATGGTGGAGGTCTTGTACCACAACGAGACGCATATCATCCGCCATTAGATATTTGCCTTACACCTACGACGCATCCGCTGGGTTCTGATAAAATTGATCCAAGTAACCTTGACACGCAGAGAGACTGGAATTTCTCTAAGGGAAACTATGAATTGATGTACAAGCTAATATCTGAGGCATCGTGGCAAGACGTGATTCTCGCTAATGACGTTGACGCTGCTGTAGAGTTTTTTTATAACATCTTGTACGGTATTTTTGACGAATGTGTACCAAAAAAACACAGGCCTAAGAAGCCATGTAGACGCTACCCGGTTTGGTTCACAGCTGAACTAATAAGTGACATTAAACGTAAATCTAATCTGCATCGTAAATGGAAATCAACTAAAAACCATGCCGATTATCACAATTTCTCCTTGCTTAGGGCAAGTGTTAAAAAAAAAATGTCGGCCGCATATGATGAATACATCAAGCATATTCAAACCAAACTTAAGCGTGATCCTCGTGTCTTCTGGCAACATATACACAGCTTCAAAGCCAGAGGTGGCTTTGAGCCCAGGGTGAATTATAATGGAAAAGAATATGCTGGCAGTAACGCTGCACATGCTTTTTCCGATTTTTTTTCCAGTGTTTTTTTACCCGACGCCCCTCTTTTAGATTATAAAACAGACAGTAACAATCAGAAAAAACATGCTAACTTTGTACATATTGATGCAATTAAATCGAGTGATGTAGAAACAGCTATAGATAAACTCAAACCTAACTCTGCCGTAGGACCAGATAACATTCCCGCATACATCATTAAAGGATGTAAAGATCATATAATATCACCTGTACTGCATATATTGAATCTGGCATTATCTACCGGAAAGTATCCACAGCGTTGGAAGATATCGCGAGTCCAACCTATACCTAAATCTAATGTAACTTCTGACGTAGAAAATTTTCGACCCATAGCTATTCTCTCTGCATTCCCAAAACTGTTTGAATCAATATTACACAGGCTTATTAGTTTCCAGATACAACCATTTCTTTGCGATTCCCAACATGGTTTTCGATTTAACCGCTCTGTTAATACGAATCTTCTAACGCTGGTGGATCTTATATCGCAGCACTTAGATAAAGGCATACAGGTTGATGTTGTATATTTTGATTTCAAAAAAGCATTTGATCGGGTAGATAACGACGTATTGCTCACCAAGCTCAATAACTTAGGCTTTTCTCCGAAGTTACTCAAATTCTTCGCAAGTTACTTACGAGATCGTCAGCAATATGTTCGACACGGTTGCTTTGAGTCCGCACCATATCATACTCGATCTGGAGTAAGTCAGGGTTCCATATTGGGTCCCTTGCTATTTATCATTATGGTCAATGACCTTGAGAAGGTCCTCAAACATGCCAAATGTTTACTGTATGCTGATGATGTTAAGTTAATATTTGGCTTGGAAAAAGTGGCAGACTCATCTACTCTGCAGGGTGACATTGACGCGGTCTATCAGTGGAGCATGAATAATAAGTTACTCTTCAATATTGCTAAATGCAGCGTTATGACCTTCAGTCGCTTGCGTAATCCCTGGCATGAAGAGTACTTTTTTAGGCGGTGATCTGATAGCCCGCGTTAATTCTGTAAAGGATCTCGGAGTTCTGTTCGACGCGAAGCTCACCTTTCATGAGCATATGAGGACACTTGCTGCTGAGTCATATCGAAGACTAGGATTTGTCCTTAGAAATATGCGCGAGTTTACCAATCCACATGCTATTAAACTTGTATACATGGCCTTAGTCAGGAGTAAACTCGAATCAGCAGCAGTGATCTGGAACCCGTATGAGAGTACCTACGCCTTACTTCTGGAAAAAATCCAAAAAGCCTTTCTTCGTTTTCTTTATAAAAAACTCTTCGGATATTACCCCTTCCTATACCCTACCAAATTTCTACTTGGTGTTTTAAATTTTAATTCTCTCGAAGTAAGGCGTAAGTACTTCTTGCTTATCTCAGCCTGCCGTATTATGCGGGGAGAGTCCGATTGCCAGGAGCTCGTGGCGCAGTTGTTGAGGCTGTTTGTTCCTATGGTGCCTAAACAACAGCTGAGACCACGAAGTCACCGGCTTTTGGCCGTACCTTCTGCACGTACGGTATCCCGAGCTAACTCGCCTATAGTTCGGGCGCTCACAATGCTAAATGCCCTTCTGACATCAGCACCGGAATGTGACCTGTTTGCTGGTAGATGGATAGATGTGTGTCGTGAATGTTTAAGTTTTTGTGAGAAGATGGATGAAAGTTAGATCAGTGAATAATTGTATAATTATGTATTCTTTGTAATTTTTTTTTTTGTTTTTACTTTTGTTACTTTTTCTGTTATTAATTCTTATTTTTTTTTGGATTTTCTTTTATATTTTTTTTGATATATCGTGTTTCGTTTTAATTATTTTTATTTGTATATAGTAATATTTAATTTTGCCTAATTCTTATGTTTCGTTTGTGTTTTTTTTCTTCTTTTTTTTTGTATAACGCCTTAGGTTAGGTGACCTGTAAAGTTATACATCTACACTTAAATAAATAAATAAATAAATCATCGCTTACCATCAGGTGAGATAGTGGCCAAACGTGATATAGTGGGGTGGTTTTAGTGACGTGAAAATTCCACACTCCCTGGTCTTTTCACCAAAATTCCAGGCGCTTTTTGAAGTTTTGCCCCCTGGCCCGTTTTGGCCATATTTTTGTTTTCAACAAAACAAAAATATGGCCAAGTGCGAGTCGGACTCGCGCACGAACGGTTCCGTACCATTATCGCAAAGAACGGCAAAGAAATCACGTTTGTTGTATGGGAGCCCCACTTAAATATTTATTTTATTCTGTTTTTAGTATTTGTTGTTATAGCAGCAACAGAAATACATTATATGTGAAACTTTCAACTGTCTGGCCACCACGGTTCATGAGATACAGCCTGGTGACAGACGGACATATAGACGGATCGTGGAGTCTTAGTAATAGGGTCCCGTTTTTACCATTCGGGTAGGAAACCCTAAGAAAAAGTCTGTGGGCCGTCTTACTTGAGAAATTATTGATTAACTAAACAAACTTCTACACCCCCATTCCACACCCTTTATGATGATTTCCGGGATATAAACTATCCTATGTCCTTCCCATAAAACTCAAAAGGAAGGTCTCAAACTTCATTTCCATATCAAATTCCATCTAAATCGATTCAGCGGTTTAAACGCGAAAAGGTACCTAACAGACATACAGAGTTACTTTGACATGCTTCTGCCAGCGACTGGGACTTTAGACTTTAGTATAATATTTAGCTTACGGCACTCTGCAGTAGCGTGCTTTTAATTCGTGATATTTTTGCAAAAGGATCAGTTCACTTATACTCCAGCCATTTTGAAGAGACAATTTTTGATAACAAAGTAAATCAGCATTTTTTTTAGAGCTACCCTGTACTCAACAACAAACGTATTGTTACGAGCTATGTCAGTATAAATTGTACTAGCGGCGTGACGTCACACGATATTTCAATGCATTATACCATCGTCACTGTCACTCTTATTACAAAAAGCGGTTTAACTAAAAACCCAGGTTTAAATCTCTATAAACTGTGGTTTACACTAAAATGATATTACAAATAATGGTTTAGCGATAAACCGTAGTCCAAATCATGGTCTAACGTTAAACGTCGGCGGCCCCTAGTTTAACGATGGTCTAAGTCGTATCTGTCAAAGTTTCTCTTTTAGGTTATAGCATCTTTTTTATTGTGTTGTGTTGTTTTTACCCGAAAATGGATATTAACATGGTTGATTTAATTAATTATTGAGGATATTACTTTTTCCTCGGTACTCCAATTCTCAGATGGTTTTTTTTTTGTTGGTCCGTAGCAATATATTATTTATATATTATTAACAAAGAGGCAATTGTTCTATTAGAGACTTCGATAACTTAAAAATGCCAAAGTTTAATGAACTTTGTTCAGCTTGCGATGGTTTTGTTTAATGTTATGGTTTCATATAACGCGCGAGAATGTTACGTTTCGTTACACGTACGTAGATGTAATATTAGTAATTAATACGAATTTAAGTAATTTGCTTAAATCTAAACAAAACTTCTATCGATAAATAACAAATGTTTATATCCATGCAAAATAACAAAGTCTCAATATTTTTAACACTCCTAAACATAATTTAATCCTTATCATATTATCAAAACGTTTTCTTTTCTGGGCATACGGAACGTTGCAATAGAATGATATTATGGTGAACGAATAATATTTGTATTAATCTGTAGTTGATGTATAGACAATGGTTCAAATGACGGTACTAAGAAGACCACGGTTTTATTGAGTTTTGTAATACGAATAAATTTAGACCATGGTTTTGCAGATAAGCCTGGACTTGATAGTACAGGTTTAAACCATGGTTTATTTCGTTTTTTGTAATAAGACTGTTTATGTTTACGTGTCATAAGAAAAAATACGTGTCCAATATTTTTTATTAATCTACCTAACGGACAAAAAAATAATGTACAGTTATAATCCCGATTCTTAAAAAAAAATCACCCATACCAGTGTTGTCTCATCCCATACAAAGAAAATGTCCCGACGTACTGTAGTGATTATTTGATTTATCTATCGATATCGATTGATTATTAGATGGTGATCTATCTGTCGCCGTGGAACGGAACCGAACGCGATCGATTTACAAAAAATAATCGGTATAATCATATGAGCTAGTTACCTGGCACGGTTTCTTTGTATGGGTTAAGGCATTATTATATTATCTGCGCCCATACAAATTTTGGTCAGCTGTAACTGTTTTTTTGGGATTTTTTTATGTCTTCCTTGGACAAAGTTGTTTATTGTTTGTTTGGTGGTATTTAGACTTAAATGCTGGGTATATTAAACCCGGTACTAGAAGATCCATTTTATTTCTCATAATTTCTGTTCCTTCCCGGGAGTCTCGTCTCAGAGCCTTATTTTCTACTCTCTGTCTTGTCACAGGTGACATGGGGCCAGCTGGCTGAAACACTGCGCATAAAGTTCTGTTCGGCAACCGGGGGCGATCTCTCTGAGGACAACTTGAGATTCCTGGCTGAAAAGATCTTCAGGTAAGCCCTCTGGTTTTGAACGCTTCATGGTCTGAAGAAAGTGGCAACCCTGATAGATTTATATTTATTTATTGTTGTTGAAAAATGCCGTCTTTGTTGTGTAAAGCTCCCAAATAAACTTAGTTCAAAAATACATTAGTATCTTTCAAATAACCTGATGGCTCAAAATATATTTATAGTTTACAAAGACACTTACAGCTCATAAACACTCCCATTGTCTATTGTACGTATGTTATACACTGAAGTCCAAAATTAAATTGAAAATTTAACTAAAAAAAAAGACAAAAGAAAAACCTTGTACTCGCGTGGAGGGATTGTTTTAAACCCCGATTCAAACAGTGAAATGCGTAATACTTGAACGGTTGAACCGATTTAAAAACTATACCTTTGAAACAAAAATCAAAATCGGTTCTCCCGTCTAGGAGCTATGGTGCCACAGACAGAAACAACAGATACACACGTCAAACTTATAACACCCCTCTTTAAAACCTCCAACGGTTTTTTTTTTGTTTGGCGTGTCTCAGTTCAACCAAATGACGACTACTGCTTAATTTTCCTGTGGAGACTAAACAAGAGCCTCCAGCTAGGCATAAAAATGGCTTGCCACGCTGAGGGCTATCCCCTATGGGATACGAACCTCGGCTCAGGGCGTCGCTGGGGGGCCAACTAGGGCTGGGTTGTGATAAAGGGCCTATATACCCTTTAGTGCCGTAAAACGGTAACTTTCTAAAAAACGGTATATTGTTGATTCATGTACAAAATTTTGATTACGAGGTTTTTTCGTGTAACTAATAGTTTTGCTTTAAAAAAAATATTAACAACACGATATTTTTTCGCAACTTTTGGGTTCTCATCCAAAACGACTTGGATGTTTAAAAATATTTTTACTCAGAAAAATTGATGGCTGGAATGTCTTCATAACTAAAATAGCATATGTAAATCAAATAATATTTTGTAAACAAAACTGTTCAAAAGGAGGATCAATATTGATATTCTGGCATCGAACGGGCGCACGGCCAGTACTGCAAAATCAAAATCATTTTTTTTTATTTCACATCTGCCTAGATGGGCACTTATAAAACGTCGAAAAAAGGTGCACGGTTCGGGTTGGTCGTTTCCTATGAAATCTTTTAAAAAATGGTTTGGTTAACTGCGTTAACATATATATATAGCCCCTGCGGTATATAGCCCCTTAAGTGATTCTTCCATCCGTCCGGCAATTACCTACTTGGAGAAGAACGGACAAGATCGGAGGTTTTAAAAGAAGGGTATTATAAGTTTGACATTTGCATCTATGTTTCTGCTTGTGGACGCTTCTATTGGCTTATGAACGTATGCTATATGTAATATGAAGTATATGCGCCGTCCCCAGGACTTGCCTGCCACTCAACACCATGGAGCTGAACGCCATGCCCGTGTCGTGGACACAGTTCTGTAAGGACGCACTACCGGAGAGGAACTTCACATTCTGGGAATGGTTCTATATGGTCGTGAAGGTCACCAGGGACTATTTGAGGACGCTGTGGTGCGATCAGTAAGTGGTTTTTTATATTATATTATTAACTTAATACAAAAAGTAACACAAAAAACTAATTAATAATTTGCAGATCGTCGGTGATATTGCAAAATGGAAAGATGTCATCATGAACTGATTTTACAGCAGGGAAAACTGTCTTTATTTTTATACTAGCTATTCACCGCGGCTACGCTCCCGTGGACCACCCCACAGGACCCGTTTTCAGAATAATAAAATAGCCTAGGTAACTAGAATAATGTAGCTTTCTACTGGTGAAAGAATTTTTTTAATCGGTCCAGTAATTTCGGAGCCTATTCAGTACAAACAAACAAACAAAAAAATCTTTCCTCTTTATAATATTAAGTTCAGATAGTATAGATATCGATTTTCTATGCATATCTTGTTATATCGTTACTAATATGTATAATATGATGCAAATGAATTCATACTAAATTATAAATGAGAAAGTAACTGTTTGTTTGTTACCTTTTGGAGAATAAACGGCTGAACTGATTTAGATGATATTTGGTATGGAGATAGTTTGAGATCCTGGGAAAGGAAATAGGAATTTTATCCCGGTTGTGTTGTAAGCGAAGCCGCGGGCAGAAGCCAGTGCAGCGGGGCGAGCACGGCCTACTGTGGCAGGTATGAGTCACACAATTTTTATTAAATTTGGGAACAAAAACCGTGATAAAATTTCTTGCCTCAAGCCTAACAGAGGCCGTGCTCACCCAGCTGAATATTTTTAGAAAATTAAAACCGTATTTTTAGAGAAAAAGGGACTTTTTGCCGTATCACCGACGATATACAAACTGATAAAATAAAACTTCTGTAAAAGCGCGTATGAAAAGGGGAACGAGAAAGAACTCATGGAGCCTCAAAAAATACTGGCACATCCCCAACGTCAATGGGCAGTGCTCAAAACACTGGCAGCATCGAAAGAAAAGTAGTTATTTGTGACTCGCACAGGAGACACAAGAGAAGTTAAAAAAAAAACCCTGCACGGCAATTCTGATTCTTTCTTTGGTCACTTGAAGAGTCGACTGGTTGCTGATGTCCCGAATGAATTTCCTCCATTTACGGACCACACCCCCCTTAACAAACATCTTTTCAACATAGGCTGGCTATTTTAGCCAGAAACCCCACGCACAACAGATCTAATGAGAGTCTTAAGTGCGACAAAGGGAGTCCCACTATCTATCTATGTCCTGATTGATTCGTCTCTTTGAAGCTGGTTTCCTCACGCCACATTGTGTTGCAGCTTGATCATGGGCTTCATACAGAAGAAGCAAGCGGAAGATATGCTGTCCAAGTGCCCCGCGGGCACGTTCTTGCTGCGTTTCTCCGACTCCGAGCTTGGAGGCATCACCATCGCTTGGATGGACGGTAAGTTACGCAAAAACTAGGCTAATATTGACCAACATTGAAAATCATCACTAAGATTTATATTAATTAATGTGTGAGTACCATGTTCCGATCGTAAATCTACCATTCACTGTACCTATGTGACGTTCGTTGATTTCTGTGTGCCCTGGCAGTTAAGTGTTTCACGCCCTCTCTAATGTCTCTCTGGCACATGTGTTGGATCATTCGGTTCCCTTCATGATGTTTGAGCTGAGTGGTCCGATCCATGCGTCATGTTCGTGAACGGGCGCCATTAGTTGGGATTGGTCATAACTTAGTTGCTGCGACCTGTTTTTGTATTCTGTTTTATTGTTTGTTATTCTAGACGCTTTTACGTGCACGGGTTTTTACATCGTTCTCACATATATGATTTTTTTCAAGAATGATTTAACCAAATACTTGTAATTAAAACTGATGGAAAAGAGTGTCCGTGGAGTTTCTTGCAAATTCTTCTCCATTGGGACCTAATGACGCTTGCGAATTTGCAACTAGTCATCATTTTTATTTTTGACTGTTCAAAAACCTCTCTGAGGTTTATTTGAAATTGATTTTGATTATTCCGTTAGTTGCGTGAATAAACACGTAAATATAAATGTATTCTACTAAAAGAAAGTCAATTACAAATATTTTATTTCAACTAGGCCGGCCATTAAGCGGCATTATTGAAAGTCAAAATTTTAAATTAAAATAATAATAATTGATTCCACTGTCTATTCTCAAAGCTAGATTGTTATAGAGAAGACGGGCAAGAAACTATGCACTTACTCTTATAAAAAAGAGTTTTACAAGATTTACATACATACAGTACAAACATTTTCTTAATGTCGGATATCTATCAGTTGCCCTTTGCACTTGGTGCAGACCGGACGCTCTCAATCAAATTGGAAATATATAGAGTTACTAATACTCTTTTAACATGTGTAATTTATTTAAAAAATGTGAGGAAAGCTGGTATTTTTGAGCTCTGTGTATTTCACACGGAAAACAAAACAACAATAAAGTACGTACTTAGTTCTGAATTCATATAATTATTGATGGACATGAAAATCGGCATTCGTTTTTATTCGGATATGCGATGATTGCCGAGGGGCATTAAGAAAATAGTTGTACTGTATAATATGAATTTATATACGTGAGGACGATGCACCTAGTAAAACACTTGCAGGCACTTACAGGTATTCATTTGAAAAACTAGGAACATGGTACTCACATTATTCATTTTTACTTATAATAATTTTTCGACTTACGCATTTATTTTGTCTTGCATCAGGTAACGAAGTATACAGCCTGCAGCCGTTCACGTCTCGTGACCTGATGCTTCGCTCGCTGGCGGACCGAGTGCTGGACCTCACGCAGCTCCAGTTCCTATACCCGAACATCGCCAAGGATGATGTGTTCTCCAAGTACTACACAAAGCCGGGTGAGTCCCTCTTCTTAGTCGTACACTCCTGCCGGAGTGGTCTTATTCATGGATCGTCTGCTAAGTTTGTTGCGGGTTTTGCTAGACTTTTCTCGTGGCACTTCGTGTACGTTCGTTATACAGGATTATTACATAAATTAATAAATCGTGTATCTTTCCCAACAGAGAACGAGATGCTGAAGAACGGTTACGTGAAGCCGGTGCTGGTGACCACCCTACCGCCGTACATGTCCTCGTCGCCCGCCTACGCGCACTCCCCTGACTCGCACCGCAACACGCCCAGCGTTCAGAGCAGGTCAGTGACACCTTAAACACGAAAATATTTATTTATTCCAATACTATAAATACGTTCACCCTAACCTAAGTGTTCTAGACTCAAAACAATATCATATCCCCATCATTCTCATCTATTATAAAATTCACTCCTTATGAATTCACTCAGAGTACAGCAGAATAGGACCCAGAAAACATCATCTTCCTGCCCTTGTCCCATGTTACTTGTGGTCGGCGGCAGTGTTTCTTTCATGTACTACTCCCGGAGTAGCCTTACTGCCCCCCCCGGGGCGTTTGGAACTTAATCACTTTCGCGGGTCTACAGCAGATTTACGTATATTCGCGACGAATATCCCTACAATTTGGCAAATTATTTATTAAACCTAGTATCATTTTAGAGCTGGAAACCCTTTATTGACGTGTCGTGGCACTCAATCAGCCAATCAGAAATTGAGTAGTGCATGTCATATTAAAGTAAAAAAAATATGAATTTATTTTAAATATTACTTTGTTTCCTTTATTTACTCCGCCCCCTCCCCCCAGATCTCTTAACCACCCCCTGGAGAATTTTGCCTGAAAGAAACACTGGTTGGCGCAGAACGTTTTCTTCTTCCATACTGTCCAGTCCTCCGTAACGCTAACACTGACTCCCTTTCCTTTCATATCACTCTTCACACAGTCTATCTATTTTTTCTTTGACCTTCGCATCCCTCTCCATCCATCCATATCACTCTAAAATTTTGATTGGTTCAAGACCGGTGACTCTAAAATTTAGATTTAGTCTAAAATCTAAGCTCTGTTAGTTTACAGTGAGTTAAATGCCACTCGCTTTTAAATTTAGAGCGAGTCAAATACCAGCCACTTTTGAAATTTAGTGTGAGTCAAAACTCGCTCGCTTTAAAATTTTTGAGTGAGTCAATATTCAGTCGTTCTAAAATTTTAGATTGAGTAAAGTACCACTCTATCTAAAAGAACAATGGCAGATACATTGTTTTAACTGAAATTAAATTCCTACGTCATTAAATGAAAAATATCTGGTTTAACTCAGGGTAATGTTCTGAATTAGTTTGTGCAATAATTTTTGTTCGAGAATGTCGAGTTATTCAGTCATAAACTTTTGTAGGTTATGTCTAGGTAACTTTTAATAATGTGTTTAATAGGTAATATTATTCAATTTCGTGGAAGTAAAAAGTTTTGTTCCCCTTAACTAGTTATTTCAGCATGAAATGTATAATATACTCTTTGGAAAGAGT
Source organism: Orthosia cruda (assembly GCA_964057195.1). Classification (NCBI taxonomy): domain Eukaryota; kingdom Metazoa; phylum Arthropoda; class Insecta; order Lepidoptera; family Noctuidae; genus Orthosia; species Orthosia cruda. The sequence goes on from OZ059853.1 coordinate 18,654,691, forward strand.
ATATTTATTTAAACTTAGTGACTTTGACGTGTATCAAAAGGTCATCAGATCAGGTATCAAAAACGTAGACGAATTTCTTTCGTATATAACTCACTTTCAGACGCTCAAATTTAAGTCAGCTAATATTTCGCCATTGTTCTTTATAGACTGAATCAAAACTCGAAAAGTAAACTCTTACATTTTGTGCCAATAACCACTCAAGCTAAAATTGTGAGCGACTATAAAACCACTCAGTCTAAAATTTAGAGTTATTCAAAAACCTAAAATTTATATAGCATTTTTCTTAATTTTGTGTTTTTTTTTATTATTTTTCTTTATAATTTTATTTTTGTTTCTTCCCATAGGTACATGATTGATTTCTGAAAATAAATTTTGATATTTTTTTTTGGATGCCGAACTGAAGTGAAATCAAAATTAGTATTAATAATTTTAGTTTATTTGTTTAATTTTAATAGTCACATCCTGATTTTTTATGCCTATATTTTTATTATTTTTAGTTTTTATATTTAAGTTTTTACTGCGGTTGTTTTTTGTAAGTTCGACTATATTTTTTTTAGGAATTATTTTAATTGTAGTCTAGGAATAGTTTTTATTTTTAGTGCACTCCATACCTTTCCTGGCCTGTTAGAAACCTGCTAGCCATTAAAAAAATGCGGAATACTTAAATGTTTTTGGTGCTAAAAAATTATCGTTTGACAATATACAAAAAGGCCAGGCGTCTTAAAAGCTGCACTTCAAAAAAATGAGGCTTAAAAAATTCACTAACACGGTCAATTTAACTGTGCCCCTCTCTGCCGCTCTGTGCCTAAAGCAGGAGTCACACGACAGAGTGACGTCACAGCCACGGTAATAGTATATAATCTATCTATACAGAATTCTATCGTCATACAAACTGTCGGAACGCGAGTCATACCTACGTGCCTCGAGTTCGCGCGCCGCAGTGACGCACGAACGGTGTGATGTTGTACCGCGCGGCTGTAGGTATGTATTACCTACAGCCGCGCGTTTGTAGGTTGAAATACTGTATAGATATTACCGTGTCCCAGCGTCAGGTGCAGACTGCAAAGTTAAGTTGACCGTGTTATATATCATTCGTTTGCCGGCTATCTTAATAATCTTGAAGCCCTGTATTCAAGGGCGGATCTAGGGGGAGCATAAGGGTCAATCAAATTAAACTATGATCTGAGAATGAGATATTATTCTTCTTTCATGACATTTCGTTTCTTGTTTGAGTACATAAGTAGGGGCTAGGTTTTTTAAATAATTATTGCATGTGATCCGTCGAAAAATATTTGACGACACGGTTGGCGTAGTGGTTAAGCTATCGGCTGCTGCGCTGCGCGTCACGGGTTCAATGCCCGCACGGAACAAGTATTTGTATGGCCTACAGATAGTTGTGCTGGATCTGGGTGTCTTGTGTACGTGAGTTGAAATGTTTGTATACGCACCCACGATTCAGGAAGACATACCAAGTGTGGAGCAACGTTTTAAAAAAAATTTAAAGACTCATGATATAACTCCTGGATCCGCCCCTGGATATATTAATAATGTGCAAAAATATTCGAAAACAATTTTTACCAAGAATACGGAATATTATTCTTCAAATGAGCGTAAAGAAATTTACAGAATTGGACTGAGCATTAACGTCACAAATAACGTCACAAATTTGACTAATCTGGAGACTGATTTCACTTCACTTGATTTGAGAAACCGTATTCACTTGCCAAACTGAATGCTGGGCCCACTTCTCTGTCTATGTAAAATCCACAGACATAAATCTAACTAGATAACGCAAGTCCCTCCATCTGTATGAAAACCAAGCGTCCCACTTTTTCACACACATTTTAAAAACAAATTTACTTACCAATGAAAGATAACATTTCCAATGCCTCGGCTAACTTTTTCTATACATTCTATAGAAAAAAGAAATACATCATCTGTAAAAATTTCAAGTGTCTAGCTATCACGGTTCATGAGATACAGCCTGATGACAGACAGACGGACGGCGTCATCTAGTTATATTTATATCTGTGGTAAAATCGGATATTTTTTTTCTTTAGGCCTCAAGCTATTATAAAAATATTTTCTCTTTTTTAGCTGCGGCACTACAATACTTCAACTGTAATTGGCTCCAATTTGTACTAGTTTACTTGTAAACCATGACTTGAAGTTTTTGATTGTTAGCATATTATATAGGAGCAATATCGAAAAATTGTATTTAAAAAAAATGAGTGAAATACTTTTTAGTTCTTATTTTGAATCTCAATTTTCTACAGGCGTGTTTTTTGATCTCTTTGGGGACTAAAAAGTTGTTCTATTTTTAGAAAAAAACACAGCGTGTCAAAAAGTTTTGGAAAAAAAATATTAAAAAAAAGCATTTTTTTTAATTTTTCAATTTGCTTGCCGGTTAACCAATTTGATATTTTTTTTCTGTTTTTTGTCAAGCTGTGCCACCTGCATATTTTGTTCCAACTCTGGTTGTCATTTGACGTAACCAGAAATAAAAACGTTTGGATTAGATTGTGATTCAAAATATCAACTTTAAATACGTGCAAATTGGCACAAAACTACCAGTATTATGAATTCGACTTAGTTTTTTATAGTATTGGCATTTATTTTAATTAAATGTAAGTTCTTCGTCTATATATATAACAGTATTCTTGTTAACCGACTTCAAAATGAGAGGTTGTTTTATTGATAAGTTTGACTGGACTGTAGTTGTGTTTATATCGGACTAATACATAAAATTATTTTTTTCCAAATCCAAGCATTTATTCCATGAAAAAAAAAAACATTGATTATTCAATTTAAAAAAATGTTGTAAATTATGGTATTGTTTTATGGCGTAAGTATATATGTATACGGCTAAGAAATAATATTAAAAGCAAAGGCAAACGCCTCTTCTCATACAGAGATGGCACGAGCATTGAGCAAGAAAATATAAAAAAAAAAGAAATTTTCGGTAAAATTGGAAATTGCCAAATAATTGTGGTAGGACTAATATGTTTCATATTTAAAACTAACTTTGTTTTCCTTCAATACTGTTATTAGCTGCCGCGCTCAGAAAGTTTCCATACGGCTCAGATATACGACTGTAACTGATTTTGAAATAAACATCAAGTCTTAGGCCGGGTTTCTCACTGCTAAATTATCACAGAATTAATTTGACAAATTGTCAAGCACGCGTTATCTGCACTGTGATTGATTGAATGAATTTACAGCAGCAGATAACCGGCGATTATATGTCGATTACGTTAACAGCCCGATAATCAAGTGTTGAGAAACCGGGGTAAACGGCCCGTATTTTTTTAAGTATTATTTATTATACTAGACCATTTACATATATCATCTGTGAAAAAATTTAATATTGTGTGTATAATAAATTGTAATGAATTTGTAAAGTTTTGCCTCGGAAAAAAAAAACGACAATTGCACCAAAAGCAACGTGCGTATTTTTATGATATTTTCAGCATACCAAAGGCAATTCATCTTACATTTGCGTCTGACGACGTATTACGTCGTAGTATTCAGTACAAACGACTTTTCTAGATTTAGATTAACTTCAAAAGCGTGTAACTTCGCCATTTTTCGAATGATTATTTTATTTTTTTCATTGTGTCGTACTAAAAAGTAACAACTTTGAAATAAATATTTCTATCATATACATTTTCGATAATAATATACAAATCACCTTTTTGTATGTTAGTATTCTGAGTGCGGCATAAACTATTAGAAATAGCGTTCGGCATTTTTAATAAAAACATATCACATGATTCGACCAAATTAAAAGAAGTAAGTGTCAGGGTTCTAAAACGAATTTATATAAATCTCATCGTTATGAACTGTTACAGTTTCATTGCGTTAATAACAATCACATACAGCGTGCAAAAAGAATCAATTAAGAGGGCCCTTCCCGGTCCGTCTATCGCCAACGCGACCATCGAAAAGCATATTGTTTCATCCAGCGCAATGTTTGAAAAAGAGGCAAAGCAAGAATGAGATAGTGAAAAATAGTGTTCGAAAATTTCGTAAATCTTGTTCCAGGAAATACGTGTTTTTGAATAAGCCTTACAAGTTTCTGAAATAAATATTTGTCATTTAGAATCTCCATTACATATGTAAGGTTTCTATCAGAATGTTTTCTTTAATTTTATAATTAATGAGTACATTATGAACGGCCAAAGTTCAGGTGAAATTTGTGCAGAACAGCAGATTTTTGGAGGCTTATACTGCATTTATTTCTCCAATTTTTTATTTTTTGCTTTCATAGAACCTTACTTACCTTACCTAATAGTGCACGCTGTATGTGATATCATTTAAATAATTCAAGTTGTAACCCTTATATTTTTTTTTTAAATATTTTATTACACATATCTGGCGAAATGTGGGTGTATTGCAGGTGCACCTGTGCCCAACCCTTCGGGGAACGTAGGCATGATGTTATATATGTAGTTTTTAAATATTTATATTGTTACTATATATTAAAGAAAGTCCCGTTAATATTTAATAAATAAATCAAATATATTTATTGTAAACCATTGAATTGGCAATTATTATCTACATTAATATTTTTGAATATTAGTATTAATATACTATATTGAATATTGGCATAATAATTATATTATTACATAGAGCGCAATTAAAAATGTCTATTTGAGAAACAGGCAGAATTAATTATTAAAAAGAACAGCAAAAAAAAAAGAAACACGAGTGCATGCTCTTTAAAAAAATCTTTTAAACAAAAAATTACGATGCAAATCTAGATCTTAAAAAAAACACTCCATCCAACCATATCTTAAAAATAAAAATGACTTAGTCCCAAAATATTTACACTTTAAAAAAAAACATTGTTAATGTTATACCGTCCTTCTCTATGCATTATTCCGAGAATTATATTTCCATAAATTTAAAATATATTCTGAAAAATTGACTGATATTTAACAAAAAATTCTATACTTGTTCAATTTTTTTACTTATAGATTGATCAACGGTTTTCGATTGACCAATAAAAATGTAGTTGGAAAAATGTGTTATGTATACAAAAAGCGGATATCCGTTGATGAATCATCAAGGTCGATTATTTAATCTATTTAAATATATTTAAATAAGAAAAAAACTTTCCTACACTTACACGGGGTCCATGAAATTGCATTTTTAATTCTCCTCCTTTTTATTAAATTTATAATTTCTTTTGAAATTTAGTTAGGGCTTAGCTAAATATTGTTCTAATCGAATAAGTATTTTTCGTGGGTAAATGAAGGTATATTACTTTTTACCACATTTGCATGATAAGTCTCGATAATTTTACTCTATCATTCTTATTTTGATTTATTCAAAATATTGTTTATGGTTCAGTAAAAAAAAGAATAAAAAAATATAATTAGTTTTTATTAGTATTTTTTTTTTTGTATAAATTCGGTGCTAATTTTCTTAAATTAATTCTCTTATTTTAAGTACAGTTTTATAACATGACATTTAATATTTAAGATTTAATATAAGTGCTTTTTAATAATTGTTTAGAACACGAGGCGTTTGAAAATTCAAGATTTTGCTAAATTTTCTTCAGATATGAAGCTTGATAGAGATCGTGACAGTTTTCTGAAACATTAAAAATAAATAAAAACTAGATTCCATGTATAAAAGATATCAGACGTTGAAAAATCAACCCTAAAAACGCTCAAAGGCACACGAGTTTTTTTTTGGAAACGGAAACCGCAAACAAATCGATGCTTCAGTATCTTTTTTGCTACTCAAATTCAGAAAAATGGATAGTCAACCCAAATTAAGGATTTTTGACAGTTATTTCTCGTAAAGATACAATAACGCCGGTTTTTCATACTGACAGCTGTCACTTAAACGTCAAGCAACCAAATAAACGAATAGGCTAGATATATTGAATGTTATAATTATAAGTATTAAATCGGTCAATTATTGAAACAAATTGAAAATGGCCGCTGACGTGCCGAAGGAATATTTAAAAAAAAAAATCAGTCTTTAGGTTTTGACAAAAATTACAAGAAAAATGTTTTTTAGATTTTTTTTTCGTTTTTCGAAATGTCCTTCGGATAAACGCGTTGGCTTGTTAATTCTCTGATCGTTTGATTATATAGTTAATAAAATTAACGAATTTATGTGAAAAATATCTTAAATGGATGTGACTATTATTTCTAGTTAGGTGTAATTTGATAGAAAAAATCAATAAAATTTGTCGGCTCCACACATATCATAATAAATAAGCGATCGCTCAAATAACTACTAAATCCACTATTATTTTTAGATCAGCCAGATTTTAGAGGTCCCTCCTGAGTTCCAATCGAAGCTCGGGAAATGTGTTGTGTCTTTCCTTCTGGATTTGGGCCCGTTTGATGGCAAAAGGTTCGCCGCCCTCCCTTACAAGGGAGTCCAACGTAACTGGCGATATTGCCTGTGAACAATATGTGTACCTCTGTAGTTACGCCCAACTGGGGAATTAAAGCCGGGCGAGCACGGCCTACTGTGACAGGCTTGATGCACACAGTTTAAGAGCAAACACCGTGATAAAATGCGTGACTAATCCTATCCTATACCTATCACAGAGGCCGTGCTCGCCCGGCAGGCGTGATTTTACATTAGGGCGTCTATAATCGCTGAATTTGCATTTGATCCGTATTCATCCGTTCAATCAGGCCTTTTAATTTCATTTCATAAGGGTCTAAATTTCTAAATCGTTTGTTCTCCAATAAAAGTATACTATTAAAATTAAGAATATTCCGTTGTAATGTGTATGGCTTCAGCCGATAAATATGTGTGGGGCTAGGCATCCCAACTTTGGTTAGTCAAAACTTCTAATCTTCAAAAAAGTTTTTACAGTTTTCTTTTTATAAAAAAATATTATCTATGTCAGTGTCAATACCAGCTGCAGAAGAAAAAAAACTCCTTAAAAAATAGTAATCAGTATTTTTCGGAAGCTGTTTTTTTTTTTCTTATTTATGCAAGTATTATATTTATAGATTAAAAAAAGGTATTTTATTTTTCAAAAAAAAAAATGGTTGACGAAGTTTTGGCGTATCAAAGTACTTTTTATCTTTACATGACATTGTTACGATGCTGAACGCATGTATGTATGTTTTGAATCGATGTATTTGTATAATTATATGTGACTAAAAAGAATACGAGATTTTTATTTCAATTTTATTCAGAAAAAATGTCGTAATTTACGTAGTTTTTTTTTATTATGTTCAAGTAGCTATCGTTGTTTTTAAAAATATTGTAATGGCATTTTTTCTTAATAGCAAACCTATCGCGAAAATGCAACACAGACGGTCGTTTTTTTTTTTGTTAATATTTTTTTATATAATAATGAAAACATTTTCTGTTACCGTACCATAGACTACAACTGCGTCTATCTTGTCTGTGCTGCCTTTTTGGCGACGGTTGTAGGTTTACTTTTTTATTTTATTTTTTTAACGACCGTCTTCCTCTTAATAACGTGTTGCATTTTCTCTTTCTTTCCCGATTACCTGATTGATGGATGCTGTACAACAAACACAACAATAAACACTAAAAAACAAACAAACATTTACACAAACGAATCACCGTTGGAAAATAATCACCAACCGACAATCGCCGTTCGACAACAATCACCACTCGAAAATCGCCGTTTGACAACAATCACCACTCGACAATCGCCGTTCGACAATAATCACCACAGCTACTTCAGTGCGGCCACGCCGGCGCAAACTGACAGCTTCATGGATAGCGAGCTTTTCGAGCAGATTCGAGCCTTCGAGCCCGACGGAATGGACGAGTTCGACATCTATAGTAACATGAGCATGAAATAAGGTAAGATGCGCATTCATCACCACTTGGAAATGGTGTTTATGATCAAGTGATCACCAGTATGATTTTTAATCTTTCTGATGGCTCGACGTAATACGATTTATTTATTTACTAGCTGTACCCATGGCTTCGCTCCCGTCAACTGTTTCCCCTACCTGACCTATCTACCCTACCCTACCTTTCCTACCCTATCCTACCCTACCTACCTACCAATTTAGTTTTTCTAAATTTTTCTTTCATAAGAACCTTCTCCCAGCAATAACAAACACAACAAAAAATAATTAGCGAAATCGGTCCAACCGTTCACGCACCAAGGGATCCAAGGCCTTCTTTTTGTATAATTATATAGATTTATTCAATCATTAAGCAAAAGTTAGGCATTTTGTAACTCTGTAACCATCTTGAATATGACAGGTGTAACTAAATGAAAGAACGAAATATGAATATACACATCGATAAGCTATTTTTACTTAGCGATATTGCAAGTACTTTGACACGGAGAATTCAAATTCACATTTATTTAATCAATAATGTTTTTAAAAGTTGCAGCAGTTAAAGCATTGGCCCCAAACTAGGCAAGCCTGTATCTTGGGTACCAATTAAGAGGGTTTACCATTAAACATTTTTTTAAACGTGATTGGTAACATAAAAAGTTAACTTAAATTACACAAAATAAAAAAAACAAAATAATTACACAAAAACATAAAAGTTGCAAAAATAAAATTAAAAGAAAGAAAGAAGTTCCCAATCTATATCTATACTAATATTATAAAGAGGAAAGATTTGTATTTTTATGTTTTTGTATGTAACGAATAAACTTAAAAACTACTGGACTGATTTCAAAAACTCTTTCACCGTTGGGAAGCTACATTATCCCCGGGTAACATAGACTACTTTTTATCCCTGTGTTCCCACGGGAACGAGAACTACGCGGGTGAAACCGCGAAGCGTCCTCTAGTTGGTAATAATAACATAACTTGAATTAAAACGCTACCTACATTATTTGTTTATGTATGAAAGTGAGTGAAAGGAGCAATTACTTCAACCAGCCCACTTTTCTAGTAGTTTTGAGTGTTTATCAATAAAATAAGTTTGGATTTGGCCTTGACGTCGTTCGATGCAGTCCCACAAGTCCTCGTGCTCCAGATATGTTTTAATACAGAATCTCCATGTCGAGAAATTCTCTCGTCCATTCAACTTCTCGATATTGAACATACTTGAGCTCATCTTGATAGATTTTCAACAGACGCTGTGCGGGAGGACGCCGGCTATATATTATATAACCTCACTTTTGTATACTCGGTAATACTTCGGAATTACCCCGGATTTATTATTTGCAACTACGGAAGCAACCACGCTCTGCTACCATGTAGGTTTTTAGCAAATAATAAATTGGTAATTTAGTATTAAGTATGTTTTATTCCAACAACACGTGATGCTAATACAATGCAGTTTTATATCACACACAGCGCCACAGAAGTGAGCGGATAAAAACAAAACTAATTAGAGTGCGTTCCATTTCTATCAGATTTGTTTGTGAGCATTACGTATATGTGTAATGTGAGTGCAAGAGTGAAGATTTGAATGCGTGAGTGTGTGATTTTAAGAGTGAGATGTAAGTGGGTGGTAGACCTGCAGCCGAATTACGTAAGCGAATTCGGCAAAGGAAACAGTTTGGAACCTTCACAAAAACGACTTTACGTATTGCATATTACACTCTGAAAAGGAAAGGAGATAAATCTTTCCATGACCAATGTTTTGACATAGAATTGGTTGTAAAGAATAATAATTTAGATTAGATTAAGACGGGCTGGTGTCCGCAACTCCACGTCTAAGCGCGTATTTTGCGTAATAATAATAATAATTTTTATCTACTTCGGTTTCGTTATATTCGAATTACAAAATTGACAGCGGTTTCATTATGATACCCATAACGACATCGGGTTGCATTATGCGAATCGTCATATATTCTAAAACACAAGCAAAGACATTCTGAACATACAGCCAGGTACCTATAATATTACTTCGAAATCGAGACAAAATCAATTATGTTTTTAAAAATGGAACAAGTTTAGAACAAAAGTATCGTATACTATTTGGCTGTGGCGGCTACAAGATCTTTGCCTTATACCTAATAAAGACTAAATAAAAAAAATGGACGCATGAAAAAAATTCTGAGTGAAATTTAATTCTAAATTTTATTAAAAATGTCTTTAACATCAAGTGATATTGAAAATACTCCACCAGATATAACAAATAGAGCAGTTGCGGCTACAAATAATTTACTACCAGAAAAATCAAGACATGTATATGAGAAATGAAATACATAAACACACTTCCTGAAATACTTATTTGTCTATATCTGTGTTTTATTCCTTCCTTCGTAGATAAAATATTGTATGCAACTGTACGTTATTGGTCTTTTAATAACTCGTGCCCACCTATTTCGGTACGCGCTACGCTTGTACCGAAAAATGGCACTCGTATTAAAAGACCGTCCATAACGTAACAGTTGCATAAATAGCTATTTCAGTATTAAGGAACTATTATACATTTTAAATAAAAGCATTAGAAGACCATTACTTGTAAGTAAAACAAAATTAAATGAAGTCCTAATTATTTGGAAATAAATATTCAGGAGAATGATCGTAATCTTTCCAAATTAGTTTCGCAATACCGAAAAAGTAGAAAGAAATGATTCTAACTCTTTGAAGTTTCCTTTGCCGAATTCACTAACGCAATTCGGCTGCTGTTTATGTTTTATTTTAACACATTTCTAAGAAAATACATGAGCGATATCGTCTATCAATTCAAATTGTGTTGTGCCATCAGTAAGGTCCCTTACTCATCCGCTGTTGTTTTCTGATCAATTTCGTTGCGGGATCTAAGACCGTTGAATCGTTTTTCCAAGACATATCGAACTGCATTAAAATTTGAATTTAGAACCGTTTATTTAGGCAATACTTTGATTATTTTTTAAATTAATTTTTATTGTTTATTTTTTACAGATGACGAAGTTATAAAAACGAAAATTTTACCTTTTTAGTTAATAAGTATATAGCTATAGACGAGTCAATGTTTGAATTAAATATTATAATTGGTACTCTTAACGATTTCAGTTTTACATGTGCCATAGGTATATTATATTTTGTTACGGGATATTATTATATTGTATGAATATACAACGCTTCTACTCGGTGAAAATAACTGTGCACTTGGCCTTCATATCCAGCTATCCAGGTCGAACATCGACAGTAACTTGGCGTCGCCAAGTTGTTTTTACCGAGCAGTGTTTTTTTATTTGTTGGTGCTTTTTTTCTAGCGTGGTGGGTGTTCATCTTGTAAAAATTCTAGCTTCTACCAGCAGCTTTATTATTGTTAGTCTCGCGCTTGACCACTATCTCACCTGATGGTAAGCGATGAAGTACTCGACGGTGAAGCGCGCTTGCCTAGAAGTAACCTATTTACTCTTGTCTTAAAGACCCCTAGATTGTAGCTATCAGGAAACACAGACTCCGGTAGGGAACTCCGTAGCTGTACCTACAATGAAAACCGCCTGAAAATCGGGAATACACTACCTAAAAAAAAATCCTTCTAAGTCCAAACTATCTCTATATCAATCTATTTCTATTCTTCTAAAAAAATATTCTATTCTACGCCAAAATTGATCAAAATTGGTTCAGCTGTTTAGGCGTAACAAACATACAGACGAGATATACTTTTCTTTCTTATAATATTGGAATAGTAGTACGGATGAGATTACGTTTCTTTGAATAGGTTACTTCTAGACAAGCGTGCTTCATCGTCGACCACATCATCGCTTACCGTCAGGTGAGATGAAGAACCGCAACCATAATTCTAAAAAACATTTTAAGACGTAGATACCCCTCAGTAGCTGATTTTAAAATGAGAAGCAAGTCTAAACGGCTAGTCGTAATTTTTTGGAAACAAATATATATTACATAATACCCACCACGTCTAGTATCGCGAAATTATTAAAGTAGCCTTGTATATCTATTATTATATTTGGTTTCATATTTCGAGATAATTTTCAAATTGAAAGAAACTTTATGACATACACGACAAAGTTCAAATTGCATTGCAACCTAAATTAAGGCCTTTTTAATAAAAATGGTCACTTAAAAATCCATTTAAAATACACGATGCTAAAGTTGGTGGCAATGGATTGGAATTATCTTGGATTATGAATTCAAGTATTTATACCTTTTATTGTGTAGAAGCTTTTAAAATGTAACGTTTTAAATAAATACCAATAGTTGTAATTTTTATTGTTATTTTATCTTCTATCAAATTGAAATCAATGTCTTCTTTATTTTTAAGTACCTAAACATTTTTTTTTGTTTTGTTTAAAAATATGTATCATTATAATCACATAGATATTTTGAGATTCTGTTATTAAAAAACATACAGTGTGTAACGAATAGGAGTGCTCATATTTTAATAAAAACTGCATTCAACTTTGTATGGAACGGCCAATTTTTTTTTGGAAATTGTCTATGATTTCCATGGAGAAAGTGGTTCATTTAAATGAGCACAAGCAGTTTTTTTTTTAAATATGGTCACACATTTTCTTACACCTTGTATAAATCTCTATTATTATGTAGAGAATATGTACGAGGAATATATTTACTTTATGGCAATCATTTATTTTTAATTTTATAAGCCTTCAATGCAATTTTAATTCTTGATTTATTTAAATATTAATAAAGGTGTCATATATGAATGGTGCCATTTGAAATCCAGATATTGCTGATAGTTATTTTTTAATTATTTGAACACTTATGTGAACAGTAGGTATACAGATTTGATGTACTGCTATTGTAAATATCAATTGTAGAACCGATATATATATATATACAATATATTATAGTTTATCGCTCCGATAATATACGTCTTTCAATTTCGATTTTCCATACAATGTTTTTGTCAGCTAACCAACATTTGTATGGAAGATAAAATATGATAACATTCTGTATAATCAAAATTATCACATTGTTTTTAAATCTGCCTGAGATTTCTCTAAGTGTAATAAAAATTATCGGAGTGATAATAATATTCGATTATAAATAATAATAATCATTATTATATTGACCCTTTAGTGTGACCTTTATCTAAAACTTACCCTTGTGTCATTTAAATTCAGCTTTAATGTTGAATAAGTGTTTGAATGTTGTCAATTGTGATAAGCGAGGCCTTACCGTTCGAAATTAAGAATAAATGGATTTTACAGCACGTTAGTCAAAAATATTGGTGTTATCTTCTTAAAAAACACGTTCTTACTGGGTATCTCTGTAGTGACCGCTTCTGTATAAGGGGAGAGCGGTCACGCGGTCAAGCGTTCAAGAGGTCAGTTTTGCGTTCCTTGTGTTTATTCCGTTACATAGATTTACCCACACAGGAGGCATTCTGACCGCGTCGATCAACGAGGACGCACGCGTTCGCGCGTTCACTGCTATTTCGGTGACCAAATTGGAAGGAAGATGGAGACTGAAAAGTTAATTATGTTAGTACGTGAAATGGTTTTTTATATACGATGCGAAGGATAACGATTTTAAAACCCGAGGAAAAGTAGCAGAAGCATGATGAAAATGCTACCTAAATCATAAAATAGTTGTATGTGGAACATGTATTTTTCATTGACGTTGGTTTAGAAACTGCCAAATTCAATCTGTTAAGAAAATAGAAATATAGCATCAATAATTCGTCTTCCGAAGAAGAACTGTCGTCAAAAAACATGATGACAATAGTGGTACCGCGTAGACCGTCCAACAGCGAGGTTCGTGAGCAACTGCACGCTCGAACTCAAAACTGACCTCTTGAACGCTTGACCGCGTGACCGCTCTCTGTCTAATAGAACCCTAACATACATAATCAGATTTTAAGGTTCTCTATGAGAGGGAATGGGCCTTAATCCAGGCGGGCCCAGTGCGGGTTGGTGGATACCACAGATGGTGGTTCTAACGTTCTAAGACATGCTGGTTTCCTCACGATGTTTTCCTTCACCGTTTTTAGATAATTAATTTGCACAAAGTGTTCGAAACTACGACCCGTAAGTCGGAGCAGGCAGCAGCATTGCTCTATTCCTGTTGTGGTTCTATTTTGGGGCAATTCACAGGCTCGTACACGCACTAAATGTCGACACGTCTACTCTCGCCTGTGGCTCTCTTATAACTGACGCGGTTCGCAGGCGATGTGAGTGAGGTTGGGGGTGGCTGAGTGAATATGCGAGTGATATGGCATACACTACAATCTCTAAGAATCAAGTCTTTTGTTAAATATTTGCTCTTTCATTAAGACTGCCGTTATTGAAATCAAATTTAACAGCTCACAATGTTAGGATCCATTAATAGGTATTAATGCTAATTTTTATCCGTGGTGCTAGGCAACTGGGCTTATCCCAGTTGTAAACAATCCTTTATGCCTACTGGCCTTGTTTGTTCTGTCTCCTGCTTGGTATGGAGATTTGTATTTTTTCCTACTCTTCCGTTATTCTTTTCTGATTAATTTCGTTGCGGGATCCAAGACTGTTAAATTCATTCTCCGGGACTTCGTCGAGCTTCATTGCATCGGCGCTTTTCGGGTGGTCGCCACTGTTGATTCTGACTTTCAGGGGTTGCAGTGGTTTGGGAATAGTGCGGTGGGATTGTCCCAATAAAGTCTGCCGTATGTCATTACTTCACAGAATTTGATTCTCATTAACAACACTGTCGGATGTTTCTAGCGGGTTCGAGTCCTGTCAACAATTTTTTCAAAAATCTAATGATGCCGTTTTAGTGTACTATGGGCCAAAGCTACATCTGATCACTTTGAAAACAAAATCCCGTGCCACTAGATGACCACAGCTGCGTCGGTCCTTGTTGCGTCGACCATAGCCAAATGACTTGTTTGATTTTTTTACCGTATTTTATTAATTAGAAAAACAAGGGGCTGACATATACTAGAGAAACAGTCAACCGATGCTGCGATGCTATTTGGTTGATGAGTATGTCAGCGTTAATTTAGCGGGCAAGCCCTGCAAGCTAAAATAGTCCTTACGGTGATCAGATATAGCTTTGGCCGATTGTACATCAAAATGGGGTCCGAGACTCCTTTGAGTGTTTTTCGCTATTCCTTATAGTTGCGGATTTGGCCACCCACGCCCACTTGGAAAACTCACTCTGTATTTAAATTAATATAAGCGTTTCTGGCCCACAGTAGGGCAACGGCCTCTTCAAGGCGCGAACGTACGTTGTGTAGAGTTAAAATTAACGAATTTGAATGTTAAGTGTCTTCATCACAGATATAAATCATAACTAGATGACGCGATTGTATGTACTTCGCGTGGCGAAAATTCAGTAAAATTATTATCAATGATCGTAATTTGAGCTTTTCATTTAGCATTATTGGCATCGGAAATCCACCGAAATCTAAAAAAATGCCTAATTATGGCATATTGAGCAGTAAAGACTATAGAAAAAGTTGGCCGAGGCATTGGAAATGTTTTCTTTCATTGGTAAGTAATTTTTTTTTTTAATTGTGTGAAAAAGTGGCACGCTTGGTTTTCATACAGATGGAGAGACTTGCGTTATCGAGTTAGATTTATGTCTGTGGTTTTCGATGTGAAGCCAAGAATAGGCGTTAATACTTCAATTAGCTGAACCGAATTCTTTTAACGCTATTTTTCTTCTGCCTTGGTATAAAATCGAGTATTCGACCAAGTGTTTTAGTCTAGACGAGTCTCATTCAATAAAATCTCTGAAAAATTTAGCACCCGTTGAGAAAACTGATCACTAAATTCTCTCTGATCATCATCGCCCTTTTAATTTTCCCACTGCTGGGACACAGCCATCCACCACGCGGGCCCAGTGCGGATTGGTTGATAGCACATGTCTTCGAATTTTTGGTTCTAGGACATGCCGGTTTCCTCACGATGTTTTCCTTCACCGTTTTGAGAGCAATAGTGATGAAATAGGGATGTTCTCTAGGTAGAAAAAATATAATTATATTTAATACATCAGTGAGGTTATCAAATATTATTAAACACGTATTTTTAGCTTTACCAAATCAATAAAAATTTACAAAGTTAAAGCGCATCAAAGTTCATGACTGGGGGCTTGTGACGTCACTAAGGCATTATAAAGAGTACTAGCGGCGTGACGTCACACGATATTTATGACGTCACGTGTTATTATATCGTCGTCATTTTATGTTTACGTGTCAAAAGAAAAAATACGTGTCAAATATTTTTTAATAATCTACTTGACGGACATACAACGGTTTTTTTTCAAACTACCTTATTATTTACACAAAGTAAAGCGCCTGATCGAGTTCCTACAACTTGTAAGTCGGGGCTGTAGCCACTGGGCCACCACTGCTCCACCATTGTCTCTGATAGAGAATTTGAATTAAAAAACTGTTAAACAGGTTCAACTGTGAATTAATGTCACTTTGTCTGAAACCCTTGATGAGTTCACAAGGCCTAATTTACTACAAACCCTTGATTTGGCTTAATTTAAGCATTTAATTATAGTCGTAAATTTTCATGGATGTGGAATGTGGTGCTTCTAATATAATATGTATGTATATCTATTGTGTAACTCACACTCTTGTATTC
Source organism: Orthosia cruda (assembly GCA_964057195.1). Classification (NCBI taxonomy): domain Eukaryota; kingdom Metazoa; phylum Arthropoda; class Insecta; order Lepidoptera; family Noctuidae; genus Orthosia; species Orthosia cruda. The sequence continues at coordinate 18,671,123 of OZ059853.1, forward strand.
TTCAAATTTCGTATAGCTAGTGTACCCTCTTAAGGTTGCCCGTGTCGATTATTCTTCAATACTTACGTAGTCTGGCGATTACTCCACTGTTTGACCATTTACGTTCAAAATAAAAAGTGATATCTCAATTTGTCTCTTCTTTATCTAGCCCTGTATGGAAACAAGAAAATAAAAATATTTGAAAGTTATGAGCGTCGAAAGATCCATATTTCAACACTTCTTTTAACGAATATTTGAGCGGCAATGCAAATAATTTTATTTTGAAAATATACATTTAGTAGTTTTTTCATGATATCCATACTCCCAAAGGTTTGTTTATCAATATATAAAATATCGCGCGCTCGTTATCGTCCTAAATCATCATCCATTACGCTACAAATTTGCAAAAGTGCTAATTCGTACGCGAAATAGCTTCTTACTGCTCATCACAGCATCTATCTCTTTCGCACGTGTTGTCGGATGAGATAGCATGTATTTTAACCCCGCGCACAAAATAGTTCGTGCCGTCTACTAGGGCAATCTTAAGGGTCTCTACCACAATGCAAATTGTCTTAGATAAAGTTATTATACAATGTTCAATATAGTTGTAGGATTTAGCTAAGGTTGTAAGCTACATGGGGCTTTATTTAAAAACACCTTATTAACCATATATAATTACTTTAAGCACTGATTGATTCAGGGTCCCTGGTTTCAATGGCTCATCTTGTCGACCGTGTCGTTCGTTGAAAACCAACGCTGTCTCTGTCTCACACGCATTGTGCCCAGAGTGGTTATAAAGCATACCTACTTTGTATTTGTTTTTTTTTTATGGTATGTGTCGTGCCTGGCGCAAATAAACTATTTTTTTTTTCTTTTTTTTTAAATCACTTTTGAATTAAGAATCTGCTAACAGTGCTTAAAATAATCTTGTGGTTAAAAAGGTTTTATGAATAAACCCAAATAAACCAGCCTGTAGCCAAGTTGACAATCTACAATCTATAACGCTAGTAGAAAACAATGTATGGGAATGACACATCCGAACGTTAAGTCACGTGGTCAGACCTTACAAATAGATGGCGTAGACGATTGTAGAAAGATTCGATAAGAAATGTTTGTATCTTGGCTAGGGGGGTTGATAATGATAATGCATTTATAGTCCAAACAGAAACAGCCGATAGTAATGCCGAGTTAACATGTACTTACTCATAGCATCGCTTTGTAAACAAAGATTAGGTGAGATCGTCCACTGATCGCCACGGTAACGCACGAATGAACTGAGCGGTTATCGTCGTAATTCCTGTGTCACTGTGATGGATGACTTGAGGTGAGTCATTTTATATTTAGCGTTGTGGAATCAGGCTCATGCATACTGCGCCACCACGGGGAGATAGCGCAGTTATGTGGGACTCCAACCCACTAAAACTCCACAGTGTTTTCCTGTGCCGCTTATGGCGGGAACCCGGGCACGCGTTAGCACTCTCCGCCGCGGCTGTCCGTCACCGGTCCCTCCTCTGGGGGGTATCCCCCATCACCGACGCACCAGAACACTCTGTACGCCGTGACCACCCCAGGGACCAAACTAGTACATGGGCGCCCGACGAACCCGTGTTTGGCACCCTTGGTCCCGTTGTGACAGGTCAAGATCAATGACCCCGCCACCTAATATTTTTCGGCCGCAAGGGATAGGGCGAGCGGCCAACGCTATACCGACACTCCTCCCCTGCGGCTCCAACGTGTCCGCCATCAGACGGTAGCGACCCCGTGCAGGCCGCGGAGGACAGGACGAGCGGCGCGCCGTAATATCAGCACTCCTCTACCCCGCGGCCTCCAACCCTCAGCCGCAATGCCTACCATTCCACATCGCGGCCCGCCTCAGTTGCGATGTCGCCCAAAAAGTGGCACCGCAACGTTGTTGGCCGCTACGTTGTCGGCTTATAGGCAAAAGCCTTGAAGAGCGGCCCCACCTCAGGTTCCTCTTCGCTTCACCGTGGGGTTCAAAACTGCGGCTACTAAGCCCCACCGCCTCGACAATGCGAGCTCACATCACCTAAGTCATTACGGTGAGATATCTACAGAATGGACCGGCTGAAGTCTTTGAACACGCATTTTCTTTTCGAGACGAGGTCACGTCGTTCTGAGTGTTGTCGAGAAGCTGGGGCCGCATTTATATCGATCGTCATAAAGCTTTAGCCTTATAATGTCCCCGCTGCTGGCACACAGGCCTTTCGCTCTGTGAGAGAGGCAATGTGCCTTAATCCACCACTCGGGCCCAGTGCGGGTTGGTGGATGTCATGTCTTCGAATTTTTTGTTCTAGGAATATTTGTGTCACTTGCGGCTTCGATTTTTTTATCACTACGAAAACTAGGACGCAGTTCAATCTTCTACAGTCTAGTTAGTTCGGCATATATCGGTGCCGCCCCAGCATAAGGTACCTACACAAGGTAGACTTCTCTAAGACAGCTGCGAATACTTTGTAGTGTCATACACATATTTCAGTCCCTGATACCGTTATAGTACGGCCCCTACAGCCCTAGACAATTTTTTGCGGAAAAGACACGTAAGTCACGCGTCAAGATCGAAGTGTTTTGACTCGAACACGTAAGCGACGCGTATGCACGGCGCCTACATACCTAAGACCTTCTTGTCGTGAATTACCAGTATCGCCGCTCACGTTTATTTAGTTATGTAACGTGTGCGGAAAGTATCTTGTGTCGGCCCCAGGACCAGATACGCTGGTTGCACTGCTACACCATAATAGCAAAGTCAAAGCAGCCTACAACGACATTTATAGATATAAACATGAAATACGTATTATAGTAGCTTATGTGTTTGCAAACAATACCTATCTTAAATTTAATTTAGATTTCTACTATAATACCGATATTACCATCAATTTATCGTTTCGATAAAATATTAATATGACATCCTCGTTTTTTCGAATGTGAACTACCTTCATTTGAAAATAATATAAGAAATTTATATAATCCCTTTTTACAGTTGGTTCAACCGATTGAGGGATTGTGTTCCATTCCGTAAACAAGGATGGCATAAAAAACCTGTTACCAATACCAACTGTATATAATGCTATTCCCCAAAAATTTCTTCGTAGAAACTTGGGTGAAGTGATATATCATTCCACCTAGGTACTATAGATTGACAGCCAACTTCGCTTATGTGTCTATGGTGTGATTCTTACAGAATCGACCGGCTGTTTACTTTAACTGCCCTTTGTCATGTCACCAACGCAATAGAAGACGAAATTGATTTGAACGGGCTTTAACAGGGGTTGTTTAAAGAAGATTGCCCAAACACAGGTCCCGAGGTATCGTGTGCCTTTATCACATTAGTGTGTTTTTTTATGTTCCTGACTTATATTACATAAATTCTTTCCACCCAATGATATTCTATTAAACAGATATGTTATAAGCTCGCGCATTGTGAAGACTCGAATACGTCCTAATTGGGACGTATAGTCTTTAGTCTATGTCACGCATGGCGAAGAGCGATACGCTTTGTTGAAATAAAAACAAAATTATAAAAATGTCATCGTGTGTATTTAGAAAGTGTACCAATTATGAAACCAAAGTACATAAAACAGAAGAGATTATATTATGTAAGTAGGTACGCATTATACCTCAATTTACAATATTTTTTTATTCCTAATATTTGGATGTTAGAAAAATAAAGAGATGGTAAAAACATTGGTGGCCAGTATAATTTTTGTTTACATACACATGCAAGTGGCAAACACTAGCCCTCTTTTTTTTTTCTTGATGGTTTTATCAAGCCTTTCGACTTGCTGTGAAATGTCAGATGAATGAAAAGTGTGTATGTGTGCTGCCGCTGCTGTGCGGAACCCCTTTTTCGGTTGTTTTATGAGTGTATAAAGTATCTGTTTACTAGAATATCATTGTTACCATCCGTTTTCTTAACAATATGCACGGATAACAACACATGGGGTTACTTGACTTTGACATTGGTAGGTACCGGTTTAGTTCTCGACAAACTACTTGGCTGCCCTGAAGTTGGTTTTCCAATGCGCAAGGCACGTATCGGTGCTGTTTTTTTTATGACATTTATTACTGCGCAGCCATTGTAGCCAACTTCAGTGCGGCCAAGAAGTTTGGCGAGAAATATACTTACCTTATTGCATTGTACCTATTATGGGCACAATATCAGGGCATAACATTTTTTTCAAAGGGACCTAAGTTCCCTTACAAAATGGGCAATCGCCTTTCAAATGGAGTTATAGCAAAGTAATTTTATTGGAGTGATAAATCCATTGTTGCGTTCTATCGGTGCTATAGGTTTGAAACTTAATGTTAAGCTTTATCGTGGTTATATTTCACTGTAGAATCTATGTTTAGAAACAAATATAATGATTGTTGATTATTTTTCGTGTTTTATTCGATTCTCCTATTTTCCTTCCAGTCTTAACCGGCTGCAGATGAGTTTTTTTCAGGAAGACCAGAAATTTTGTGTCTCTACTTTACAACGCTTCTTAAGGCACATATCTGGGAAACCGAAAAACCGTTTCTGAGCCTCGCTGTGCACGGCAGCACGTGTTCACCAGTTTTCGCCATCTACGCCTGTTTTTTGCTTCGAGGAGAGCAACAACACACCAACACGTATAATACAACAGTATCTACTCCACACCCACGCATACAACCGCACGCCATTAGATACACTTGTCTCTACCCTGGTAACTCCCGACAACAACTCTCCCGAGTCCCAAGAAACAGACTGTCTAGTTTGGGACTCACTGGTAATAATTTACACCCACGAAATCTTGTTGTACAGGCCCGCTACGTAAACTACGTATAGGTACGAAGTAAGCTGTAACACTAGGTATCTGGCAATGCACGTCAAACAAAAATTTTCTCAATTCTAAAAGCAGAGTTACTCATTTAATTTTATAAAAAGAAAAACGATACAACTCTAGTGACTCGTGTGACTAGTATGGAACACACGCTGCTCTAGTGAGCGGCGTGTATTCCTTTCAAACAATAGGGATGAAAATTAGTTTTTAATTGAGTTCCCAAAGATAAGAAAGTTCTCAATTCGGTTTTTTTTTTGTGTTTGTTTGAGCCTAACTCCGTCATATTTAAACAGATTTGCAAAATTGTTTTTGTTCGAAAGTAGTTTATTCCGAAATAGTCCCATTAAAATTTGATAAAGATCTAAAGAAATTCGGTGATATAGAATAGAATAGAATACTCTTTATTATGTACACCATATAAGTTACAGAAAGTATAGATGAAGAAAAAATACACTGGGTGACACAATGGGCGGCCTTATCGCTAAAAGCGATCTTTTCAAGACAACCTTTGGATGGATTTTAAAAAAGAAAGGAAAGAAAGTACTGTAGGTAGTCTATTGGTGTACTATTTATATATAAAATAAATACATATATATATAAATATACTATATATAAAAATATATACAGTTATAAGTATGGAACAAAAACATAGAAATCAAGAAAACAACTACTAAAGAGAGAGGTAGTGATTCTTTACCATAGTTTTAAAAATGGGCAGAGATTGAGCACGCCTTATTGACACAGGCAAAGCATTCCACAATCGCACCGCTTGGACCGTAAAAGCTGGTGGAATGCATCGGCATCTCTAGTCCCATACATACAACATAAATCTTCAATAAATAAAGTCTCTTGGGATTGCTGCAATCGCTTATCTGTTTATTGTTTATACCATTTCATAACAAACCATCACGCCAGTATTACGAAGTAACTATTTAGTAATCTGTGCCAGTATGCTCTTAACGGGTACGCACTTACGCAGATCATTTCACCGGTTATGTACAAGTTACATGTTATACGGGTAATCTATTCTGGCATCACTGTGGGCATTTTAAGTAGGTAGGTGCCTTATTGGAGAACTTGTCCATTATCAGCCATTATTATGTACCAATAAAAAGTAAAAATAAAACACGTTTTACAAAAAAAAAACAACCGACTTTCAAATAAAAACACTACAAAGTGAAAAATAATTTAAATTTCGGCAGTCTGTATCAAAAAAATCGGCCAAGTGCTGTCGGATTCGCGCACGAAGGGTTCCGTACCATTATCGCAAAAAACGGCAAAAAGTCACGTTTATTGTATGGGTACTTAAATATATTTTTTCTGTTTTTAGTATTTATTTAAAGCGGCAACAGAAATGTATCATCTGTGAAAATTTCAACTGTCTAGCTATCACGGTTCATGAGATACAGCCTGGTGATTGGCAGACGGACCGCATAGTCTTAGTAATAGGGTCCCGTTTTTACCCTTTGGGTACGGAACCCTAAAAACGAAGAAACGAAACAACGTCTTCCGAACGAAATTCTATTAATAAGCAACCATAGACAATAAAATACTATACTTCTTGGACGTTTACAGTAGTGAAGCGACGTTCTTATAGCTTCTCTTCTCTTCTTATATATCTTCGTTATTTTGATAAAGTAAAGTTCATAGAATAGTTACTTAAATTGAATTTATTTAGCAGTAAATATCGGAGATCGCAGTGTAAAGTTGTGAAGGTTACATTTTGAATAAAGATAGATTAGATTTATAAATATAGAAAAAAACAATGAATCTTTGGATTCTTCTCCATATAAACTGGAATCATCACTTGAATTCTCAGTAACATTAATTATTTAATAATTATTTCTTGAGTGCATAAATTGTGCTTATCAATGTGCTAATTCGATTAAAATGTCTTTATTGATAAAGTCGATAGTTACAGTAAGGAATGAAATTGAAGATACGAATCAAGACAGTAGTTTCATTCCTCAACAAGACCCTAATAAACACCAAAATACAGTCCAAGAGCTGGAGACCGACTGTGTCTCAGCCCCCAAGTGGTCCGGCCTTTATACAAAACGGCTAGGCGTGATGAGATCGAGTCGGTGTGAAAAAATGATTAGTTTTTGAGCTGTCAAATATAAAATTACAGGTTGGACGGAGAGTAGTCTACGAGTATAATATGAAGCTCAAAGCCTTACTGCTTGATCTGAGCTCAAAGCCATAGACTAAAAATATATAATACTCAAAGCTGGCATCAGCCATGCCCACTTGAATCAGTTGCATTCGCCTCCCGGTGGGCGGTGGAGGGATCACTTTATTTTCTTTGCTAGTCTTAGCGGACAAAAGCTAGCAAAGCTATGTATTACACACAATAAACCGATGCAATATATAAATACCTCAGGCAGGCTAATAAGCCCTAAAAGAAGTAATTCGACATTTGCATGTGTCAATTTAGTTTCAGAGAAAAAAAAAACAGACTTTAGTTAATTCATAAACGGTTAACGATAACGTTAATACGTTGACGGGAGATTATCGGTTGGTTCAAATGGTTCGTTGATTCAACGCCCATCGCTATAATGCTTTGAACTGTCACCGGCTGTCAATCTGTCAGAGAGTTTTTGGCGGGATTTTCTCGAGTGCAGTTCAGCGGCTGTTAATATTATTTGCAAATTGATTTATAGTGGATATTGTGATATAAAATTGGTGTAGTTTTGTGTCTCAACTGTCTACGCAATTGGACAATATGTAAAAACGTTAACAGAAGCGATCTCGGGATAGTGGAGCGGAGTATTTTATTGTAGTATTGACTACCTCTGCAAAGCTTACTGGGAAGGCTGATTCGATGCAATTTGCTGCCAAATGCTCCAAGAAACATTAGAATGTGTTGCATCCGCGTTCTAATGCATACTAAAGAATACAAATACTGATGACTAGGCAGCATGGTCTCAGACCTTAGCCTGTTCCGTTAGGAACAAACAAAAAAAAAAAAAAAAAAATGTCAATCTGTCACTTGATCAGCTGTTCAGGTTCGGTTCGGTTTGTTTGTTTGTCTTAATTTTTGAGCTTTCGAGGATCGTAAAGGTCTAATAAATAAACTCTCAAAAATATTTATCCTGTATTTACCTGGCTTGCTCGGAGTACCTGCAAGAGATACAATAAGAGTAATTCTCGCCGGCTGCTGCCGTCCCTTACCTGTTGTTCCTTTAAGGAATTGCAGACGATATTTACAATCTTTAATTCAATAAATGTGTGAAGATTACTAGAAGAAATCCGTCAATTGTTTGTACTCATTAGTTTATCTTCTTTATTATAACTCTAAGTGGTACTTTTTAAGTTAAAAGATGGAAAAACTGCAAATGTGTAGGATATGTTTAGTGCAGAATGTGCGCATGTATGCAGTGATCAACAAGAACTTACACGACCTGTATGAGAAGCTGACTAACATTCCAGTAAGTTGATACTTTAATTAAACAATAATTATCTTTTTCTTATTTTTAAATGCAAAAGTTTGGATGTATGTATGTTTTTCAGTCAATCATGCGAGAACGGCTGAACGGATCTGGATTAAATTTGGCACAGAGATAGATTATAGTTTGGAATAGCATATAAGCACTTTTATCTCGGTATAATAATCCCTTGGGATGCCAAAACACTTTTCACGCAGGCGAAGCCGCTGGCAGAAGCTAGTATAGGCTATAAGCTCGTAAATTAAATGTATGTTCTATGTAAGAGAAGTTTGGTTTCCACACTTAGTCCTTCATGTGCAGCATTGTGGGTGGGCCATGGCGGCCGTTTGGTGGTTATTCCAACCAGCCCACCTCCCTCCAGAAGTGAATTAGAGCTCCTGGTTTGAGAGAGAACATGTGCAATGGTTTCCTCAGCCTCCATGGGTGTCCGTAACCCTCCTGGCTTCTAGGGCATGGACCGTTTGTATGATGCCCACACACTCCGCCTGGTAGACAATGTTGAACACTCCGAGCAGGCTGGATATATTTATATTGAGATTGTGTGAGAAGAATCTGACTCCGGTACCGGAGTCAGTCTTCAATCCGTCGGTGTATACTCTCATCTCTTTCGGGCTTGCGTAGTCAGATTCAGAACTTTATTTGTAAAACATAGGTTACACAGCCGTGTGTGGGATGTTACAACATGATAGAGACTCTCTATGTTTTGCCATGAGGCGTACAAATATGATTTTAAATATCCAGTATAATTGATTACTGATACAATAAATTAACAATAGAAGAGCCAGAATACACACATACACATTTCCGAATCAACATCATAATAAACGCAACAATTAAAAACATCTCCACAATTTCAATAATTAAATTCTACAGTACATGTCAATTAGTTAAGTATCCAAATGTTAAATGTCATATAATAATCAATCCATAATAAAACGCACAGTCACACTGTTCTTCTGTTAATATTATGTTGTAGTGCCTATGAAAGTGGTGTGTTTTTGGGGCTTTGTAGCAGGGTGATGGCAGCATGGTGATCAATGCTGATGCCTTCCATGTGTGAAAAGAATTGTACAGAAAGCGAAACTAAGAACCAACTGTTGTCTTTGACATCATCTCAATATATTTGTAAGATTGGAAGTATTCACAAGAACAAAATAGTGTAATATAAGTATTGTTGCAGTTTGTTACTGAGGACCATAGACCGATGCTTGCTTGTTTCATCTGCTACACTAAACTAAAGAAATGCTGCCGATTTGTAAGAAAATGTTTGGAAGCAGAAGAGCTGTTCACTCTGATGGTGAATGAGGATTATGAGGTGAGGTGTTCTTCAATCAGAATTAATCATCAAAATGTAGAGGAAAAGGGGTCCTTCAGGTGGACCATTGTGCTTGGGCCATGGCAGCCGTGGTATTCCAACCAGTCCACATCCCTCCAGAAGTTGATTAGAGCTCCTGGTTTTCTCAGAACATCTGTGTAAGATCTGGGTGACCCGAGGGTTGGTGTTCTAATCTGGGTGACACCTGTGCATTCAAAGAGAATGTGCGTAACGGTTTCCTCAGCCTCCATGCATGCCCTGCGCAGAGGACTGTCTGTTATGTCTATTGTGTGGAAGTGTTTGTTAAGTGAGCAGTGTCCCGCACAAATGAAATGTATCTAAAACATTGGTATGAATAAGTGATGAAGTACAGCTGCATTGTCAAAATCAATGGCCAAATCCTTCATTTTGTTAATTGAGATACATTTCCAGTAAACCATTACTTTATAACTATTTATTGGTCTTAAAGAGAGTGTCTGTGGACTTTCTTGCTAACTTCTCCATAAAGATCTATGCGTTGGAACATACAACTAGCTTCATCTTTTTGATTGGACAATTTAAAAGTGTCTATAAGTAGCTGAATTGAGATAAATGCTTCGAGTTTAAGTTGAATTTTGCAATGGTCCCAGGTTTTTATCCATACTTCATAAGCATTGTGCGCACAGTTGGCGCAGTGGTTGAGCGATTGACTGCTGAGAAGCGTGTCGCGGGTTCGATTCCCGCACGGAACAAATATTATTATGTCCTATAGATAGTAGTTCCGGCTCTGGGTGTTCTGTCAAATCAATCTGCCTAGCGTTTTGCCAACTATGTTGGGGTCGGTTGCCAGTCTAAATGGATTCAGCTGATTACCAGTCTTTTACATGGAGCGACTGCCTATCTGACGTCCACAACCCAGTAACTGGGTAACACGGTGGCTAGACTGGTGTCAGATCTCAAGCTTCTGATTACACGTAACGATTGTCAAAGATTTTCAAATGACTGCTTTCCGAGACACGGAGGAAATTCGGTATGTTGATATGGTCACCCATCCACGGACCGACCTCGTCAAGCGTTGCTTAACCTTGATGATCGACCAGTGCGGCTGTTATTATTTAGCCACGAGCTGGATTTCTGTATGTGAGTTTATTTATACATTTGTAAACGCACCTACGATTCAGGAAGAAAATCCTAGTGTGGGGCAAATTTAAAAATAAAAAAATATCCTTTTAATATTATATTAATTTCTTTTCAGCAAAATCCTTCACTAAACAACCAGCTCTCGTTTTATAATGAGTTTATAAAAACTCCAATAGAGAACATAAGTATAGATGATGTCGCCCAAACAAAAATAATTACCATCAAAGAGGAATTCCCAGCTGTTTGTGAGAGACTGGATGAAATGATTGGGCCGAAGGAGGAACATCAAAGTGCTGGTATGTTTTTAAGAACAAAACTAAGATCTTGAAATACATTCATACATAAACTTACGCCTTTTTCCCATGAGGGTAGGCAGAACCTACAGAACGCCACCTGCTACGATCCGTAAATACTTCTTTTTGATCTTGCAATAATCTTAATTAATATTAAACAAAGATTAAAAAAATATTTACCACAAGAGTAACATACCACCAGATAAAGTGTGCGTAGCCGTTGCGGAAAATGTCGAACTTCTTAATTTCAGTTAAGCAGATATTTAGTGTGTGTCGTCGTGTAATTGTGTATGGTAAGTACAAATTTGTAGAGCTGTTCAACAAAACTGTTTACGCTGGAACTACGTTATACTAGCCGCAATATCTTTTTCCTATGAACGTACAAGAACAAAAATACATTCAATAATTAGTGTGTACGAGAGATAAATGTGTATGTTTAAATGAAATTTGTGTGTCATAAAACTGCTTAGATAATCGAGTTTCCGCTGCGCTGACATTTGGCTATTTGATGAAAGTCATATAAACGTTATGAGTTAGGCTCTAGAGTTCCTATTTTAGGAACTTGGTCCTAATAACTATATTTTACTTATAAGTGTATATCTTTTGAACGGTATGTTTTATTCAAATTCTGTTTTCACAAACATTACACACAATTCAAAGCAACGTGCGTAAAAAGATACAACTCTGCAGTTAACCGTTTTATATGATTTTCATCAAATAGCCAAACATGAGCGCAGCGGGAACTTGATTATCTTGCCAGTTTTATGACGCATTAATTTTGTTTAAACATACTCTCGTTTACTTCTCTTTACACCCTATTTATTGAATGTATTTTTTAGACTACATTTGAATATATATGATATATATATGAAAAAAACGCTTGGATGACGTAGTTCCACCAAAAACAGTTTTTTTGGATAGGTCCCTAATGGTTGGACGCACAAATTTGTGCTTACCATACACAATTACACGATTTCATGCACTAAATATCTGCTAAACTGAAATTAATAAATTCGACATTTTGCCGCTGCGACTACGCACACCCAGATGTAATAAAGTTGGAATACTTGGATAACACTAATATCTACTTTTAGGCGATTTATTAATTGATTACATGAACAATCAAAATACGCGATTCGATGATTTGGAAAAGCACATACTCCTGATGTTTCCTATAAGTCAGCTTGAACAAGTTCAGTAGTTTTTACCAATCAGGGTAATTCATTAACGATTCTCACAAGTTTGCCACTATTTTTGTGAAATTACTATTGACTATTCACATTCAGAAGAAGTTTTCACCCAGAAATGATGATTTGTATCAATAATTTTTTGACTGTGAATTATTATAGGAACTAAGTCCCAAAATAATAATTATATTTATTGTTGTATTAAAAAAACAACCGATTATCATTATATTTGGATCAACCCTAGTACACAACCTGTTTTGTAGATTTAAAGAACTTATATCTTATCTTATCTTGTGGAGGGGCCGAGAAACAACTCGGACACTTCGACCCATTGGGATCTATTGTGGTCCCCTAGATAACCTACTCCTCCCCAATCTCGTTGAAAACACTTTTCATGAGTTTTACGAGACTAGGAGATATGAGCCTATAGTCTTCTGGTTTTGGATATCCAACCCCTAGGACACTCATGCTTACCAGCCAGTGCATCGCATGTGCACAGATGGAGCTTCATGTGTTCCGTATGTTCCCCACACAACCTGCACATGGGTGTCGCGGTTAGACCCATCTTCATGAGAATGTAGTTAATTCCAAAGAACTTATATACCATTTTATATTCATATTTATATAAAAACAAGTGATATTTTGTTTTATAACAGAAATAAAACTGGAAAATGTAGATAATAGCTATCCAGATGTAGAAGACATACCGGAATATCTGGCTGAGTCCTGCTCTGAATATGACGTACCATTAATGGAGGTTAAGACCGAAATGGAAGAGGAACAGGAATTGATAGGTAAGCAAGCAGTCTGAGTTATTCGACTAGAACATGCCAGCAGAGAGGAAACAATTTCTGCATTGTGTTCGGTTTAATTATCTTTGTTCTCATTAAAACAGTAGTCACTTACATGAGAACAATTAAAAAAAAACAGATATAAATATTATCCCAGTGCGGGTAAAAGAAAAACAAAATAATTTGGTTTTTTGTTAAAATTTCATACACCACAACCCCAAAAATATGTACCTATTACAAAATAAACAACACAAAATGCCACATTCAAAACTACACTGCTATTCCAACTTTGAAACACGTTTGTCGTTTATTCAATTTTCTACAGAATTAGAGTACTTAACAAATTATGTCAAATTAAAAAAAGTTTTATAAAATGTCAAAAATATACAATATTCAGTTGTAAATCTGTATATATAAAAGAGAAAGTATGGACCGATTTCAAAAATTCTTCCATCGTTGGGAAGCTAAACTATCCCCGGGTGACATAGGCTACTTTTTATCCCTGTATTCCCACGGGAACGGTGGTGGGTGAAACCGCGAGGCATCTGCTAGTAAAATATAAAATAAATTGAATTCAGATTCCACCATTACAAATAAAAAATGTTAAATGATGATATTAAAATTATAGTCTAGAGCAACCATATTCAGGGAGAAAAATTAATACGTTAGTACGCCTGCTGAGAAAAAACCGAGAATACTTATATCTGAAAAGGTCATTTCTTTTTGATCTTCGGGGCTGCTTTCTTTCTTCCAAAATACCTTAAAAAGGCAAATCTGACAACGAAATTGTAGGCTTTCCCTGACGCATCTAAAAATGCCAATTTGGACATTTTTTTAATAATAAAAATCTGCACATATACGAACTGCTACCTTTGGGTATGCAGATGACAGCACTATTGCAGAGAGATACTTGTCCAACGCTCGGGCTACTGGGCTTCAATGTCCGGTCTTTTCGTGAGGCCATGGTATAGCGTTTGAGCTTGTCCTTGGAGGCAGTCTCCGAATGGGGCGATGCCAATCTGGTCAAGTTCAATGCCGCTACAACACAGGCGTGACTTTTTCTGCTAAAAGGAACCAATTTCACCCGACTCCATCTGCCAAGGTGTAACCGTGCTGGTAAAGGACCATCTTGAGCTTCTTAGCGTAACGTTGCAACAATTCTGAATTAGCGAAGCCCTACTGTACTAATAAAATATATGAGTATTACTCTTGTTTTTGTTTACGTACAGATCTAAAACTGGAAAATATTGACAACGACCATTCGGATGTAGAAGATACACCACTGCAATATTCTTCATCTAAATTGGATATTTTACCTGAAGACCAAGAAGTATCGCAGAATATACAAAGACCCAGCGACACGAGAAGTAAGTATTAGTTGGTTAAGCATTGGGTAAGCAAACAGGTTGATGGTCCACCTGTTAGGAACTGGTTAGCTTTAGGTGCAGTCAGCCTTATTTACTGTACCAGAGTGTGGCTAACCACATATTTATTTGTTAAGGGCACACTGCAGTTACAAAATGTTTAAAAATGTTATTGAATACACTAACATTATATTAGATTTTGTTACAAATTGTTAGATGTTTTCAACTTTCCCACACTGATGAAACCTTTTTACCCGACTGCCGAAGGGGGGTAATGTGTTTATCAGTCTATGGCGTTCTAGGGACTAAACGCGGTTGGATTAAGGGCCTGATACAGAAGGCAGTACTCCTTGATACGGCTCGTATTGTGAGGAGGTTCCTGTCTCTGGAGCCCTAACCACCGGTAGCTTGGACCCTGTTCCCGATACCGGTGGGCCTCAATTTTTTATATTTGAAACAAAAAAGAAGTTTAACACGCGTTAATAACGTGTTGGCTTATTTTGATGATTCTTTCGTCTATCGATTCGTCTTAACCTTGCGAGTGTCACTGGCAACATTAAAATTTGAAAATAAAAAGATGGCGGCCTTTGGGCGCCATATTGTGGCGGCCCAATTTTTTTTTAACGTTTTTGTGTAACCCCGCATAGTGCGGTTTATCTACTGACGATGCTTATCAGCGGAACAAGTAGCCCCATGACCAGGAAAGCCGACACCGAGTAAGGGGACGGCGAGGTGGAAGTAGAAGAAGTGTAAAACCGCATAACATTTCGTAACTATCAGTTCGGATCTACAAAGAAGATTTGCTCAAAATCAAATAGTTTATTTCAAATAAACCTAAGAGGTACTTTTGAATTGTCAAACAAAAAAAAGATGACTCTAATTGCAAATTCGCAAGCGTCAGTAGGTCTCAATGGAGAAGAATTTGCAAGAAACTACACGGACACTCTTTTCCATCAGTTTTTTTTTTTTTGGTTACACCATTATTGTTGAAAAATACATATATGTGAGAACAATGTAAAAAGACGTGCACGTAAAAGCATACAGAGGAAAAAAAAAACAATAACAGGCCGAGTCAGCAAAGTTATGACCAATCCCAACTGATGGCGCCCGTTCACGAACATGACGCATGGATCGGCACCATTCAGCTCAACCATCATCCGCTCATCCAGGCTAATGTTGTTTAAGAAATGTCAAAATTTCTTGTGCTTTGTTGCTATTTGTTTAAAAACATTAATCAGCAATACATATAATAAATATGTAGAAAAGTCGTTTTTGTACATCAAAATATTCTAAAAATAATTGCCAGGGTGTTAAAGGTAAACCAACAGAACTTATTGCCAGTATCTTTGGCATTTTTGTCTGTTTATTTTTGAACGAATCACGTAAAATGTACGAAACCAATATAGATAACATTTATACAAACAAATTGTGTGTAACTTGAAGTATTACTTATTTTTTGTTTCATCGGAATCGGTTCACACTATCAAAAGTTAGACGAATTTAAAGTATTTAAGAAGTTCAGATACTCGGACAATTGAACTCCATATTCTATAGATGACGTTGAGCATTTGATGTAATTTTTTGAATGGCGGAGTTAAGATTCTTCGTGAAAGAATCCTAGAAAAAAATTGGTAGGTAAGTAGGATTGATAGGAAGGTAGGTGGAAAGGTAAGCAGGGTAGGGTAGGGAGTCCGCAGCAGACGCGCCGGGCGTCGGCGGAGGGCGGACAACGCCCTCTTCCAGCCCCCCTAAGTGGATCCAGGGGCGACGGACTCGGGGACGTCTGTCGCCCCCCAGATATCAGGACCCGAGGTGGTGGCGCGTAGTGTTCCACGCGCGCCCCTCTTAGACGTCGCGGGGGGAGTCCAACACCTCACTCCCCCCCAAGCCGAGGTAGTGGCCCGCAGAGGCGGGCTGGCACTAGCAGGGGGTTGCGGAAGTATCGTTGTACCCGCGATCCCCGGTGTAGGTGTGAGAAAGAACACCGGGGTGGTTTTTAGTCAGTAAGAGTCTGACAGACCCCTCCGCCTCCCCAGGGCGGAGGCCATCCAATGAGGATTTTCAATACCGAAAAAAAAAAAATAAGAAAAGTGAGTTGACATGAGCGAAGCCGCGGGCACAGCTAGTGTTAAATAATGTTACACAACATAAAATCATTTGGTAACATTTTGTTACAATTAGTAACTAAATGATAACTAACAAATTAATGTTCAGTAACGTTTTTAAAGACTTTTTAATTGCAGTGTGGCCGCACCTTTAGCAACACACTCAAACAATATGTGAGGTGTAACTATGAATGATATATTGAGTTAAGATGTGATAGGACTAAGTTGTGGTTTAATAGAAGATGTAATGACAAAATAATTAAAAGAGTAACTTTAGTAATTTCGGTCACGTTGAGAGGATTAATGTAAGACGGCTAACAAAAGCCAGTACAAGACAGACAAGAGTGGAAACACCAGGAGGGGATGTCCTAGGACATACAAAGATCTTATTTGTGATGTTCTTCAGAAAGGTCAGGTGCGCAGTAGTCTCAACCGGCGTTAATGTTGGTGAACGTAAGTCACATGGTCAACAGTGGATCACTACGCAGATGATCACACACACTCCTGCGCCATTTATTAGTGAAAGAGTAAAACAAATATGTAAACGTGTCTTGTTTGCGAACCCCTCACTCCCGATGTTGCTGCACGTACGCACTCACCGAAAGACGCCAGGGCGCGCCATTTTAGTTTCTGAGAGTAAAAACTACCGATAAAGAGGGTTGTATTTTGTTAACATATCTACCTTTTGTTATCATATATTTTGTTATATCATTTATCTATCTTTTTTTATCATACTTAAGCTGTCTTCCAATTTATTTCATTCAAATTTTTTGTTTAGATTTATGTAGTGTGATTGAGTACCTTAGCAATTTACGCAATTATTTATGGTTTTTAAGAAATTTAATACAGTGTATAACAGTACGAAATATGGTTAACAGTGGATTGATTCGCTGTGTTCTCTATAGATTATGATTCACTGTGTACACAATCCAGAGTGTACCTTCACTTAAACAAGAAACTTGATGGATCTTAGCAATTTACGCAATTATTTATGGTTTTTAAGAAATTGAATACAGTGTATAACAGTACAAAATATGGTTAACAGTGGATTAATTCGCTGTGTTCTCTATAGATTATGATTCACTGTGTACACGATCCAGAGTGTACCTTCACTTAAACAGGAAACTTGATGGAAGTTTATCCTTACAGAAACGCCAAGGCATAGAGAAGAAAGAAGAAAAGTAGGTGCTCATACACATGAACAAATGCGTGAAGCATTACAGGCCATAAAAGATGGAAAAAGTATTAGACAAGCTGCTGTAGATCATAATATTTCTTTTACAACACTCCAAAGGTATCGAAAAAAAAAAAAATACGCAAATCCAGCTCACTAGGTTGACGCCGAACTACGCGGTGAACCAAGTATTTTCCAAAGACCAAGAGCTAATATTGAAACAATATTACATAAAATGCGCAAATCTTTTCTATGGTCTGTCTGTTAAGGATTGTAGAAAAGTGGCGTACGAAATGGCCAAAAGTAAGGGCATCAGAATGCCAAAGACCTGGACAGACAACCAATTGGCTGGAATAGATTGGCTAAGGGGTTTCCGCCAACGACATCCGGATCTGACGCTGCGTAAACCTGAGTCGTGTAGCTTAGCACGAGCATCAGCTTTTATCAGGGAGACTGTCAAACATTTTTTCGATAATTTGGAGGACGCGATCAAGCGCCACCCTGCCTTTACTGATGGCACAAGAATTTACAACTTGGATGAAACCGTTACCAACACTGTGCAAAAGATCCAAAGGGTTATAGCGCCAAAAGGTATGCGGAATCTCTGTAAGGTGACCAGTAGTGAGGAGGGGACACTTGTCACTACCTGCAACATTATAAGCGCTGGGGGTCAGGCATTTCCACCAGTCCTTATCTTCCCAAGACAAAATACGAACCCTCGCATGGCTGTTGGTACCCCACCTGGTTCACTGATTCTGGCAAACCCATCCGGATCGATGAATAGTGAGCTGTTCTTGGATATCATGAAGCATTTCATACGAAGAACGGGCACTTCGAATGAAAACCCATCGATTTTGATAATGGATAACTATGAGTCTCACCTTTCCATCGAAGCCCTCGATCTCGCGAAAGAGTCTGGGGTTACTGTGCTTACATTGCACCCACATATATCAGCGCGATTTCAACCACTGGATGTTGGTATTCACGGACTTTTCAAAACGTTTTACTATTCCGCCATGAATTCCTGGATGTTAGGCAATCCTGGATGCCCTGTCACTATGAAGGATGTAGGAGCATTAATTGGCAAAGCTTTCGCAAAATCTATGACACCATCTAATATAATTCAAGCATTTACAAAAACGGGCATTTTTCCTTTTGATCGACATATTATTAGCGAGGAGGACTTCACACCCATCAGTGTTACTGTTAGTCCTGAAAATCCGCAACCTGTAAATGATTCCAGCGTAGAACACTCAATCACTGACCAACAACCGATTTTAGAGCTAGAAAAGAACTCACTGCATTTACAAATAACTGACTCTCCAAGGCCCTCCACTAGCACTGCTGAAGAAACAATTAGAGGTACAATGAGTCCATCTTTGCTGGAAAATTTGGACGAATATTCAGCAATGCCTTCGATACCAGTTTTTTTCAGTCCAGAAAAAATCTGTTTTCATTGATCAATCTGATGTTTTGCCTCGCTCTTTTGATGGTTCTACAAGTAAACGTGCAGCTATTATGCCCACTACTGTTAGAATCAAGTCTTTCATGACGCCTGATCAGTTTCGGCAGCCACTAAAAGCAGCCACAAGAACTGGAAAGTGGAAGGCAAAAAAACTAGGTAAAAGTCTTATAGCCACGGGGACACCTGTAAAACATGCTATTGCAGAACAGAAGGCAGGAAAAATCTAAATCTAAAGGGCGGGACAAAAGTGTTCATTAAGTGCTGCAAAGTGATTCAGAAGATGAAGTTGACATGATATTGAACGACGAAATAAACGACGGAGGTAAGGGAAGAAGGAAAGAGAGGAAGAAATGGTGGAAAGTGAAGAAACCATTATAATGGAGGATTTACTAAAATAACTGCTTGTGCGATTGCCAAACGAAGAAGAATACGTCTTGAGACAGTTTTGATCCAAAAACTAAAAGATATTTTTTGTTAGCAAAGTTCTTGAGGAACGAAAGCTCAAACTTTTATTGTGTCTTTCTTATGGTATAAAAAGAATAACTTTGTTATGTCTATAGTAGACTTATCATATGTGGAAGAAGACGACGTAAGGCTCATATTGCCAACGCCCTCTGTTAGTGGAAGTACTGCTAGGCAACAATCATATTTTGCGTTTCCTGTAGACTTAAGTCACATTAACATTCGTTGAGATAGTAGTTTTATTTAGTTATTATTCTTTGTTTAAGATACATATTATTAATGAATGATAATGTTGAAGACTGACATTTTAAATGTGCGATTTAAAATAAGAATCGTAAAGTAGTTTACAATATATATTTCTTGAATAGTCATAGAATAAAGTTAATTTTATGCATCATTGAATGAAGACTGAAGTTTCTTAGAAAATTATGTTTTTGGTATGTCTCTCACTACTCACTAGTGGTTGCTAATCTTTATAATGCTTATAAATAAACATGCAGGTGATTTGTTTGCATTTGACTTTTATTACTTCTGTTCAGATTTTCTATGATCCATTGTAATCCAGGGGGTGATCCACTGAGGGCCACGTGTGTACACGGTAGATCAAAACCCAGTAAAAAAAATATACATCTTTCTTATTGTACACTGATTGTCAGAAAGACCAATAATATTGTAAACTTTAATAACCATATGATCCTCTGGCAATTTTACGTACAATTCAGACGATTCGTTTTTATATAATAATGCGTCAAAAAAGAGTGATCCACTGTTGACCACCCTAAACAAAACAGTATTTTTGGTAGGATAGTAGTAGGTGGCGTTATGTAGTTTCTACCTAGGCCCACGGGCCGTTAGTCACGCTGTTACCCCATGGGATAACAGCGTGATTTGAATGATGCTTGTAGTGTTGCAGTAAAAGCCCAAACTATGATTTACCGGCAAAACCTAAGATTTAACAAGGTTTACTGGTAAAATGTCGAAATGATCAATGTTAGTCGCTAATTTCGGGTTTTTACCAGTAATGACATGGTAAATATTAGAATTTCCCTCAGTGATTTGTAAATTTTAATGTCTATGCCACACTATGATAGAGCTGGAAGAGAGCTCACTGCATTTACAAATAACAGACTCTCCAATCAAGGCCCCTCCACTAGCACTGCTGAAGAAACATTTAGAGGTACAATGAGTCCATCTTTGCTGGAAGATTTGGGCGAGTATTTAGAAATTTTTTCGATGCCAGTTTTTTCCACTCCAGAAAAATCTGTTTTCATTGATCAATCAGATGTTTTGCCTTGCTCTTTTGATGGTTCTACGAGTCTACATGAAGCTATTACGTCTACTACTGTTCCTGAAAGTAAAAATAATCTACCTAGAATCAAGTCTTTCACTACGCCTTATCAGATTCGGGAGCCACTAAAAGCAGCCACAAGAACTGGAAAGTGAAAGCCAAGAAAACTAGGTAAAAGTCTTATACCCACGGACATACCTGAAAAATATGCTATTACAGAACAGAAGGCAGACAAAAGGAAAAAACTAAATCTAAAGGGATAGGGAAAAAAGTGTTCATTAAGTGCTGCAAACTGATTCCGAATATTAAGATGACATGATATTGAACGACGATTCAGACGATGAAAGAGACTTGAGTGAAAAGACCATTAAAATAGTGATTTACTAAAACAACCACTTGTGCGATTACCAAACGAAGGTGAATAAGTTTCGATACAGTTTTGTTCCAAAAACCAGAAGATATTTTTTAATGGCAAAGTTCTTGAGGAACGAAATCTCAATACTTTAGAATTAAATGTGTCTTTCTTAAGGTATAAAAATGGTAAATACGCCTAATAACCCAGACTTATATGTGAAAGAAGACGACATAAGGCTTATATTACAAACGCCCACTATTAGTGGAAGTACTAATAGGCAACAATCATATTATGCATTTCCTATTGATTTAAGAGCACGGCGTAGCATAAAGTATCCGTCCAAACGTAATTCCTAAACCATTTATAAGTTGAGCATATTTGCACCATTATTATGCTGATATACAGAATGAGACAGTACGAGTATTTATCTAGGTTCCTACGTCTTTTTTTTTCAAAATACTTACCTGAAATTAAGTTTAAGCGAATTCCATTCCGTACATTTTAACAGCGTAAATGACATGTTTTCTTATTGATTTTTCTGTATTATAAAACACAATATCTATAATATTGTCATAGCAGGAACATAGCTCAAACTATCAAGTTACAAATCATAACCGCAAAAAAAAATAACATTAAGTTTTCATTCATAATTTTTGGTATTACGGAACACATCAAATTAATCACACATTTTCAATAGCTAGTATTGCTGTCGCGTCAAGCAAATGTTAATGTGTGCGTGGTCGTACTGCTCTACTCTACTATATCGCTCGTACGGGGTTTGTTCGGGGCACTTCTAGTATGCTTCGGGGGTGTTTTACTGTTTGTTGTATTAATGTTCTGTGGTTTGTTTGTTGTCAGTGTTAGACGATTACTTTACTGTGCTGTATGTGCGTATTTATTTATTATTTCTGACACTATTGGCCTATGCTATGAACTTGGATTTAGATTTGCCTTGTGATTTGAAGTTTGTTTTTTTTTTGACTAATCTACTTTCTTACGAACTTTGCTTTATTTACGGACTTTGTTATTATTTACGATTTGGTTTGGTTGCCGACATGGACGCCGAACGTTGGGATGTTTCTCACAGTATAGCCCTCGGCAAACTTATTGGCCGCCCTGAAGTTGGTTTACCAGATGCGCGAGGCACGAAACGGTGCTGTTTTTGTATGAGATTTCCTACTGCGCAGCCATTGTAGCCAACTTCAGGGCGGCCAATAAGTTTGCCGAGAACTATACCTAAGTGCCTATTTCCCAATGACTTAATACATTAATAGGTAGACCTTAGTAGTTTTTCTTTGTTGTTTGGTATTAATTTTTGTTAAAATTCCTATTACAAAAAACTAAAATTAAAAATCCTTATGATACTATTTTTATCGGGACTTCGGTGACCCTTACCCTGGGGAGGCAGCTCCAAAAAATTTTGATAACTGGCTGGATAATCGACTTCATAATAAACTACAAAATTATTTACAGAGCCACGACGATCAAGTAAAAAACGCCTTTGGCCATCAGTACCCAGACGGAAACACAGAAAAAAAATAAAGAAAATAAGCGTCCTTTGAGGTGAGTAATCGAGCATACGGACTAAATTAGATATCAGGGGTACAGATAGAATCAAAACAACATATTATGACGAACTATAAAGTAAAAACATAACCAAATAAATGTTTATCCAAAATCCTTGTTTTTTATTTTTAATATTCTTAGCTCAGAGCGCATTTATTTATTTGTACTTATGCGTAAATAGGCATAAATTATTGGAATATTTGTCTTTTACTAATACTTTGCCTAAGTAACACTTGTATTATTTTACTTGCATTCATTATTTATTATACATATTTGAGGTTTAGTAAAAGGAATACGTTCATAAATAAGACAAAAGAACGCCGGCGCCGTTCGCGTCAGCCGTGAGTCAAGACGCGAACGAAGAACGGGAAAACGAGATAGAGGCTAATATGTGTGACGTATCTGCTAGATTCTCTTTAGGTACAAAGCTTAGATCTCCAGCCATCCTAAACTTGAGATGTAAAGAAATTTCGGAAAACCGCATTACTAGTCTATATATTATACCAACACATTCAGCGTAGCTAAGCGACACTCCGCAGCTCGCTTTTCGCCCCATGAGAACAATTGACGTAGTGTGTGGCGAGCATCACCGCCGTCTCCGAATAGATTATTTAAGCTCATTTTGTTCTCACGAAAAGCAAGGGAAAACTATGTCCACGCTCTACAGAGCCCCGCTTGTAGAGGTAAGACCTTATAGGTGATGTTCTTCAAAAAGGCCAGATGCGCAGTACTCATAACCGGCGTGTGTGTATGACTAGATGCATGAATGTGAGGGAAGCAAAAGAAGTATGTAAGGATCGTAGCAGGTGGCGTTCTGTAGTTTCTGCCTACTACCATGGGAAAAAGGCGTGAGTTTATGTATGTATGTATATTTACCAACGATTCCCCGAAGTAGTCAACAAAAAAAGCAAATATTGAACATACCTACAATTCTAAATGCTTCCGAATCGTTATGATGATTAGGTAGCTATCTATCTGCTCGCACACACAATTCGGAGTATTGCGAGATAGCAATACTCCGAACCAATTTTGCACTCGCCTCGAATTGCATTTGCGAGCTTTGTTGGCCGCGCTCTTAAGGTGATATATACGCCCCAATGTAACGCAGTACTGGCCGTGCGCCCGCTCGATGCCAAAATATCAAAATTGAATCTCCTTTTGAACAGTTTTGTTTGCAAAATATTATTTGATTTACATATGCTGTGTTTGGTATGAAGAAATTCCAGCCATCAATTTTTCTGTATAAAATTACTTTTAAACATCCAAGTCGTTTTGGAGGAGATTCCAAAAATTGCGAAAAAATATCGTGTTGTTAATTATTTTTTTAAAGCAAAACTATTAGTTACACGAAAAAACCTTGTGTTCAAAATTATGTACATGAATCAATAATAAATATATATTTTTTACAAACCTTTTAACCTAGCTGTTACTGAGGAGTATGCTTTAGAAAGTTACCGTTTTACGGCACTAAAGCGTATGTAGGCCCTTAAGGTTACACTAGTCGATCATTATTCCATACAAACGTAGCCTGGCTATTACTCCACTGTTTGACGATGTACGTTCAATATAAATTGAAAACAAAAAAGTAAAATAAAAAAAATAAAAATGAGCGTCGAAAGTTCCATATTTCAACACTAATTTTAACGCATCTTTGGGCGGAAATAAATATCATAAGAAGAAGAAAAATTGCAAAACGGCCTCCATACAGGGATATATTAGTAATTCAACAATGCAAATAATTTTATTTTGAAAATATACATTTAGTCATTTTTTATGGTATCTAGACTCCCAAAGGTCTGTTTATAAAATTTCGCGCGCTCGTTTTTGTCCTGAATGGTAATTCGTACGCGAACTAGCTTCCTACTGCTCATTACAATATCTATCTCTTTCGCACGTGTTGTCGGATGAGATAGCATGCATTTTAACCTCGCGCAGAAAATAGAGTTCGTGCCACCGACTAGGGGAACCTTATGTCATATTAACGAGTGTCATTCTGAATTTCGACAGTCTCAATTTCGAAAAACAATAGTTCGACAAATCATTGCTTCGACTAGCATTAGTTTGACAGATTATATTTCGACAACACACATCTTCGAAAGACACTACTTCGACAAAAGCCTTCCTCGATATGCACTTGTTCGGAGGATCTCTATTTCGACGGAACATACCTTCGACATAATACTGCTCTGAAATGTGACAATAATAATTGAATTTCGCTTTATATGAAGCTATCAAAAAGTTGTAGGCAGCCAGTGACCAATCTAAAAGAAAGAAAACAAAACCGATGAGGTAGGGCCGACTTAAACCTATTGGAGGCCCTGGGCACATTAGGATAATGAGACCCCTATACATTTATTGCCGAAAAACATATTTTCTTCGAAAAAAATCGAGTATGACTGACTATAATACCTTCTTGCCTATTAGTTCTTGCATGCGCGAAGCTACTCTACTCTCGCCCGAAAATCAAGCTTTCCGATTTCAGCATGTACAATTTATGTAATGGTAACACTGCTTTAAGGCTGTGTTATTCGAGCCTGTAGGAGTCAAAAAGGCTACCAACGCCCGCGAGACATTACGTAAAAAAAAAAGAACCGGTCAAGTGCGAATCAGAAAATGATCCTTGATTTTCCTCTTGAAGAAATTCAGAGAGGGGCTGTCGCTTATCGAATGAGGAGTTCCAGAGACGCACTGCAGTAACAGAGAAGGAGCCATCATAGCGGCTAGAAGTATGACGTGGGGTACGAAGGAGAAGAGAAGTGGAAGTGCGACAGGGTGGTAAACCCTGTCGCACTTCCACTTCTCCTTGGGACAAAGTACCCAAAGCGTTCACGAAGGTATTGAGGAGAATTAGGATTGTGTAGGATAGTATAGAGAAGAAATAGGAAATGAGTATCTCGACAACGCCGAATCGGCAGCCAGTTCAATTTAGTCCGAAACGCCGACATGTGATCGTATTGTCACATTTCAGAGCAGTATTATGTCAAAGTTATGTTCCGTCGAAATAGAGATCCGCCGAACAAGTGCATATCGAGGAAGGGTTTTGTCGAAGTAGCGTTTTTCGAAGATGTGTGTTGTCGAAGTATAATTAATCGAACTAATGCTAGTCGAATATATGTTCTGTCGAAGCAATGAGTTGTCGAACTATTGTTTTGAACTGGGGGGCCAAATTTAATGGGTAATCAGAATAATACTTTAACTTAACTGACAATGTAAAATTGGTAGTCTGGATTGGCACCTTTTTTTTGCGTGGATATGAGCATTCATGCATGCTGCGCTACCATGGGGAGATAGCGCAGTTTTGCGGGACTCCAACCCACCAAAACTCCACGGTGACCTCCTGTGCCGCTTATGGCGGTAACACGGGCACTCATCCGTGAACCCGAAGCAGCTGACCGTCAGCCTCCTCTGGGTAGTACCCCCTATCACCGGCGCATCAGAACACATTGCAAGCCGTGACCACCCCAGGGACCAAACCAGCACATGAGCAACAGACGGTCTCGTTTATGGCGAAGCCGCGGAAGGTAGCAAGAGCAGCGCATCCCTCTCCCGCCGCGGCCTTCAACCCTCAGCCCAAGCGGCACCGCAACCTACTTGTTGGCCGCTACGTCGTCTGCTTAACGGAAAAAGCTCTGACCATTGGCCCCTCCTCGGGTTCCTCTTCGCTTCACCGTGGGTGATCAAACAACGGCTACTGAGCCCCCCCGCCTCGACAACGCGGGAACCTACCGAGGGGGGGCCGGTCAGTAACTGAGTGAGCCTGTAGGTCATGCGCTCCTCTCTTTTCAGCCAGCCACGTGCGATTCGAATAGCCATTTGCCACTGCAAACTGTTGATTTTAGTCCTGCAGCCTCGGGCACCTGACAGTCGGTTTGACCAAAGGTAACGTAGTACCAGGCACGGTTGTTACAGTATGTACCTGAATAGGATTGGGAGAGAGGCCACAGCAAATTGCCACCATTTTGGAGGTGACCTACATTCTGCACAGAAAATGCTTGAGGATTGCCCTGTGTGGGCCTCTAAGTGGCGGGTCTTGGTCGCCAGGACCGGGTGAGACTGAGACCTTTATTATAGTGTGCCTTTTCCTCGTGTAATAAACTTTCGAGGCTGTTTTAATGGCCGAATTTCTTTCAATTCTCACTTATATTTAGCACAATGGTTATAGCCTTTCTTTTATTTTAATGTTAGCAGATGTATTATCGCTCATTATTATAAAAAAAATAACATAACATTTGACTTAATTAAAGTTTCGAAATTTAGGGGTGTTGATTTCGAAATTAATAAGCAGGCAAATATGGTCCGATCAAGTTTCGAAACCATGAAATTTCGAATTTTCGGAACGCATGCTCTAGTTTTTACACGCGTTTGCTTGAGATGCAGACCGGGCCTGCGGCGGCGGACTCGGTCTTTAATGCGGCGGCGCATACGGTGGAACCTTCTGCCAGTCTTGTTAGGAAATAGCACAACGCAGACGTGAGCCACCGTCACCAATGGAGAACGAAATTATCAACATTGTATTAGAAGATAATTCGATGTTAAAATGTGAATTATTTAATACTAGCTGACCCGGCAAACTTTGTTTTGCCATAAAAACACCAAACATTCACCTACCCTACCTAACCTACTCTACCCAACTTTACCTACCCTACTCGAACGGAATAAATAGTATCCTATGTCCGTCTCCTGGGTCTAAGCTACTTCCTCACCAATTTTCAGCCATATCGGTAAAGCCGTTCTTGAGTTATAAATAGTGTAACTAACACGACTTTCTTTTATATATATAGATATAAGAAGTGGCCGAATCTGATTCCGCCGCCACTCTTGACGCCCCGCGCCTCCATGAAAAACATCGTACGTTGCCATATGCTTGAGTATGCGCGTGCGATGACGCGAGCTGCTGCACGCGCCGCCTCACCGTGTACATAAAAAGGTCCGAGGCGCCGCGCGACGACGCCCCGCGTCTCCAGAAACGTGCCCTAAGTTTTTAGAAAAAATATTTTTCACCCACTACCCATCAGTTATTGTTAATCTTTACAATGCTTAAAAATACACATCCAGTTGATAATTTGCATTGGTTTTTATTAATTTTGTTAAGATTTTCTTTGATCCATTGTAAACAAGGAGGTGGACTACAAGAGCACACAGTGAATCAAAACCCACTATATAAAAAATACATCTTTCTTATTTTACACTGATTGCCAGAAGAACCAATAATATTGTAAACTTTAATAAATATATGATCCTCTGGCAATTTTTCGTACAATTCAGTCTTTAATTTCTTATATAATAATGCGTCAAAAAAGAGTGACCATCTTACCCTAAACAAAAACAGGCGTAACTGTGATGGGATTGTAGTAAGTGACGTTCTGTAGTTTCTACCTTGGCCCGTGGGATAACGGCGTGAGTTTAAGGATGCATTTAGTTTTGCAGCCCGGCGAGCACGACCTACGATAACATGGCTTGAGTCACACTTTTTATCACAGTTTGAGCGATAAAGCCATTTTGTCATAGATGCTAGCACGGCGGCGTGAGATAATTTCTTGACTTGTGACATAACTTCTTGACGTTTATTTCGGACCAGTCGACCGTCCAACCGACCGAATCGGAAAAAGTCAATTGTCGTGCATTTGCCCACCGAACCGATTGCCAGTGATCACCTATGGGACCGAGACGTGGTCGCTCACAATGGGCACTATCAGAAAGCTTAAACTCACCCAAAGGGCAATGAAGAGGGGCTCGGAGTTTGCTTGCGTGATCACGTCAGAAATAAGGATATCCGCAGGAGAACCAAAGTTACCGACATAGCCCGAAGAATTGACAAACTTAAGTGGCAGTGGGCAGGGCACATTGCTCGCAGAACGGATGGCCGATGGGGCCGAAAAGTTCTGGAATGGCGAGCGCGAACCGGAAGACAATACGTTGGAAGGCCTCCCAATAGGTGGACCGATGACCTGGTTAAAGTTGCGGGAAGGTGATGGATGCGAGACGCAATGTGGCGCCGCCTGGGGGAGCCCTATGTCCAGCTGTAGACGTCTTTCGGCTGAAATTATGAATGATAATAATGAGTATAAGATAAATCAGTTACCTATAGAAAGTAACTCATCACTGTTGTTGTAATAAACCTTATTTTGTTGTATTTCTGTATCAGTGACCAATGATCACACAAACAAATGTCAACATAAAATCTGTCAGGTAATAGTACATTATGGTACAAGTGTGTAATGTTGGTGATTACCGCTGAGGCGCCATTGAGACCCGAGCCGTTAGGTGAGGGTCTTAAGAGAGCCGAGGACGGTAATCATCAATACACACGTGTATTATACGACGTTTTTCAACACACTTGTGAATAAAATAATACAAAAAAAACATTTCCAACAGTGAAAACGAGTTGTGAATTTTTTTTCGCAATGGCGGGCAAAATTAATCAGTTTTCCTATGCGCGCGCATCTAACAATGGCGATCGGCCACAGACAAAAAATAATGAGTTATCTTTTTTTGGCTTTTCGCAAATAGCGTTTTAGCCACGTACAAAATGGGGAATTTTAAGTTTTCTTTATTACAGACAAAAACAAAAGTTATATTTATGTGAAAGTTTTATTTATTAAACACGTACTAGTTGAAATTATCTTTATAAATACGAAGTTGCATGAAATGTGTTGAATTTGTACTATTGAGCACGACCTTTTTTGTATCGAAACTTTTTAAGAACAAAACAACTCAATCAATAAATAAAAAAAAAAACTCTTTATTTCACTTGTGAATAATAGTAATGAAAAAGTCACAGTTTGATAACAGGTGTCATTATGTGCCTATTTGCGGTGAAATAAGATAAGATAAGATAAGATATATTTATTTGCTAAAACATGGGTAACACATACAATATGCATGCAAGATAACAAAAAACACCAAAAGATTCCGACATGTTTGCCACATGCTATGGCGTGCAAATATTTTGCAAGTTAAATTATAGGTAAATGAATTCCATAATTATCAAAGCCAACAATAAGCAAAGTGAAAATTAATAATAATAATAACAGTTATCTCAAAATATCAATGGAATTAAAATAATAATATAAATCAAAAATGTCAAATAGCAATAAAGTAAATCCATGCATAAAATATAAATCAAATGTCAAAATGAAAAATAGTGCATGTCAAATCAATGTGAAAATTAATCAAATGTAAAATAGCAAAAACGCATCATTATCAAAACTATGCAAAAAAATAAATAAATCAAATGTCAAATAAAATAATGCATGTCAAATATAAAAATTAATCAATTGTCAAAATGAAAAATATCAAATACATGTCAAATAGGAATAATGTAAAAATAGAAAATCTATCTAAAAAAATCAATAAAATGTCAAACAAAAGTTAATACAAATCAAATCAATGTAAAAATTATCAAATGTCAAAATTGCAATAAAATCTATGTCAAACAAAGGATTCTTCCATAAATTCGTTAATATTATAGTAGGCCCTTTTACTTAGAAACGACTTTAGTTGCTTCTTTATTTCTACATTATTAAGCTCCCTCCAACTTTTGGGTAACTTATTATAAATCGTAGGAGCCATGCAAAAAACACTTTTGCGCATAAGTGCCGTCCTACTGCTATGCAGACAGAGCTGATTTTGATCACGCCTGTTTCTTGGAAATTTATCTTGCATACGTGAAAATAAGCTATCATTTTTTCTAACAAACATTACCGTTTCCAGAATATAAAGAGACGGCAATGTTAATATTTTATAGCGGATGAAATAGGGTTTACAACTATCAGTGGTTTTTAACTTAAACATCGCCCTAAGGCACCTCTTTTGTGCTTTAAATGCAACTTCTTTATCAGTTGAGTTACCCCAAAAGATAATCCCATATCTGAGAACAGATTCACTTAGCCCATAGTAAGCTGTTAATAGCGCGTCTATATTAACCGTTCGAGACAGGATGTACAAGGCATAAGCACTACTGCTTATGCTTTTAGTCAGAGTCTCTATGTGGGCCTTCCAATTTAAATTACTATCTATTGTCAGTCCTAGAAACTTGGTTGTATAAACTGTGTCAATTGCAATATTATTATATGTTATGTCAAGATTGGAAATAGTCTGTGCGCGTTGGCTAAAATGCATTATCATGGTCTTACTTAAATTAATTTTTAAATGATTATTGTCTAACCATTCTATAGTTTCATGTAATGTTTCATTTATGTCTTGTTTATAAAATTCTCTATGAATACACGGTATTGTTATTGTACTGTCATCCGCAAACAGTGTCATCGGATGTTTGATTGCCTTTGGAAAGTCATTAATGTAAATTGTAAAAAGCGGTGGCCCTAGAATACTTCCTTGTGGAACTCCATAGACAATATTACGTTCCTCGGATTGAAATATTTCCTCCCGTTTTGTGCTTATGTTTAATCTGTTTATTTCGGTTATTTGTTTTCTGTTGTTGAGGTATGATTTTAAGAGCTCAAAGACATTTCCTCTTACACCATAAGCATCAAGCTTTTTCATTAAAATGTTATGGTCCACGTAATCAAAAGCTTGAGTCATATCACAGAATACCGCACACACTGGAGTATTTGTATCCATATTTTTTATAACCGTATACAAAAAATCGTAAATTGCCATGTTAATTGTCTTGGTTTTCCTAAATCCTTTTTGTTCGTTGCAAAGAATTGTATTTGTGTCTAAATATAAATTGAGTTGATTATAAATATATTTTTCAATTATTTTTGAGAATATTGAAATCAATGCAATCGGTCTGTAGAATTCCATTAATTCTCTATCTTGTTTTTTGAACAATGGCTTTATAACAGATGTTTTCAAAGCGTCTGGAAAAATACCTTCGCTTATACACAAATCTCCTCGGCTACTGCTTTAAGTATTTTAGTGCAGATGCCATCAAAACCGACACTGTTTGTATTGTTCAGGGCTAAAGTGATTCTTAATACGTCGTTTGGCAAACATGGAGCCATAAACATAGAATCCTTCCTGTTTATAATATATCTCGTGACTCTGTTTCCCGAATCAGTATTGGGCTGAATCTTGTCAATAAAATAATCATTAAAAAGATTCGAAATGCATTTTGGATCGGAGATAATGTCATTATTATTAATTCTTAGTTTGTTGATATTATTTTTAGGAATATTTAACTTTGATTGATTTATTATTTGCCACGTTGTTTTAGATTTATTGTTTGATGTCTTTATTTTATGGTTGTTTTGAGCTCGTTGAGTTAAACTAATAATCTTTCTAAACCGCTTTGTATAGTTTTTAAATTGCATTCTATTGTATTGTGTCGGTTTTTTTCGCAACTGCCAAAGTAATTGCCGTTTCTTCTCGCTGCATTTTTTTATACCACGTGATACCCATTTTTGTTTTTTATGGACATTTACTGAAACGATATTTTCGGGGAAGCATTGGTTATATAGTAAGGAGAATATATCTAAAAACGAGTTAAAAGCTACATTAGGTTCATTTGCTTCATATATTTCAGAAAATGTCAGACTCTGCAGATAGGTCTTAAATTTATTAATGTTGTTATTATTAAAGTCACGTCTTCTCCTAGTCCACCGATTAAAAGAACATACTGTGCTTATTGGGCATTTTAGTATTTGGGCTGTATGGTCCGACAATGCTAACTCTAATACTAAAGACTTACAGGTCCTGTTAAAATTATGCGCAAAATTGTCAATACATGTGTTGCTCTTAAGACGGGTCGGCTGATAAAGCACCAGTTTCAAGTTAAAGCCTAATAACATATTTTCGAATTCTATAGATTGCTTAGTTTTTTTCAGTACATCTATGTTAAAATCTCCCGCTAAAACAATATTTTTACAATCCTTTTTATTTAAAATATGTAATATTTGTTGCAATTTACTAATACATTCATTAAAATTATTTGGTTTTGGTACTCTATAAACACAGACACATACGATTTTGTGGGTAATCAGTTCAATGGCGCAACATTCAAAGACACCACTTGTAGATATTTTTGCTATTTTTGGCAGTTCTCTCCATTGATGACCGGACCTCACTAGTATACATGCCCCACCTCTTTTGGTCTCTTTGCGACTGAAGCAAGCAGCTAAGGAGTAATTAATTAAATTCAGATGTTTTTCATAACTTTCCATCATGAAGTGCTCCGTAATGCATAAGACATCCACGCCTATGTTTTCATCAATTAATTCATTGAGACAAACTGCAAGTGTATCACATTTAGATAGCAAGCCTGCAATGTTTTGGTGCATGATAATAATAATAATCTTTATTCAGATAATAAAAAGGTAAAAACACTGTATGAATCTTAGATAACTAATGTAGGTATAATAATGGAAGATGCCTGTACTAGGTAATCCTGTATCACAGGCAGTAAGGAGCTCTAAAAATATGCTTATGTTGGAACAACAGAATTTAAACAATATTTAACCCAAGAAATTCTTAAAATAGTAACAAGACTAAATAAATTTCGAAAAATAAAAAATAAAACTAGTTTACTTAAACACTATAAACATAGAACAAAATTACTAGGTCATAATTATTTATATAATTAAATGTCATATTTATCTATATTGTTAAACGTGCACTATGATTACACACAAATAAATTAGTCGCATAAGCAGAATTGTAACAGCCAATATTGTAAAACTAAAACACATAATTTTTACGGTAAGTAGGTCACTGTGGTGTCAGCAGCAGACGTTCAACGCGTGTGACCTTGAGCATTATATAATAATATTATGTGACGATCTTAGGTGCCCTCATAGTCTATGGAGTTAATGTAGTTGGTCTCTGCATATTTACGTGCTGGACAACTTAAATCACCAGTTGGATGGTCACATTTCCTCTTAAACCGCTTGCACGTCGCACATTGAGGGGAAGAAGATTTGCCGCTGCATTCCTTCAAGGAGTGTCCAGTTTCTCCACAGTGGCCGCACGTAGAACTGCTTTCACGGCAAAACTTGGCTGCGTGGCCAAACTGCTGGCAATTGAAGCACCTCGTGACTATGGTAAAGTCTCGCACAGGGCATGAAGTCCAGTTAATAAAAATTCGGCTTTGGTTTATAAGCACTTTTCTTATGCTAGCGGATAGTTCAACGATGTAGTTGCAGGTAGGAAGGCCCTTCTTTCCCGATTTGTGGCTCAACTTTATGTTCTCGAGGAAGGTCTCTCGACTTGTATTGGGCAATTTGTCTGACAGGTTTTGCTCGTAGATACAGTCAAATACCTCCTTCTCTGTAAGGGTTACGGGAACTCCAATGACTGCGACTCTAGGGCGTCGTTTAGACGGCTCTTCTAAAATCAGGTCTGAGGTGACAATTTTCTCGGACTTTTTTAATTTTTCAATATCACCTTTGCTTTCCGTGCTAATCAGTACGCCCCCGTTTTTCACTTTCTTTAGGCCACGGACTTGGATCTTAAGTTGTTCGGGCGAAATCAACTTCTGAACGAGTGACTTGGTGTCGTCACTCGTTTTAGTTTTATCACTCGGATAAATGGCGATTGAGCTTAGGTTAGCAGGACGGACGAAGTTGTCGGAGCCTTTCTTCACCATACTGGCATAAGAAGAGGAGGGATTCAATTTCGATTCAAAAACCTCTTTGAACTGTTCCAGTGAGTTCACCACGTTCTGCTGAAGTTGTAGGTGCTGGACGGTACTGTGGCTCTGGATCATCTTCTGCTTCAGCGATTGGTAAAGGACTGCCATCTGAGAAGTCCCACTTGAGACCTTTCGGCAAAGAGTTGACACACGGAGTTTCTGTTCAGAGTTCATTTTACCATCACCGACAATAGTGCACACTTCGTTCAGAATGCTATCTATAGATCCTAACCATTTCTGGATATCTGGCGTGCTGATAACTTCACTCGGCAACTCATTCTCCGCTGGTGCTGGTGGGTTTGGGTTTCTCGGGGGCAATTGTTGGTTAGGCGTCAGCGGAGGACTTCGTATTTGGCTAAGACCAAACGGGCTCGATCCTGGGATAGACATACTACCCGCAACACTTTATATAATGTAGAAAATAAACAATATTTCACTTCATCTTGCACATAAAAGTTGGAAAAAACTTACTAGTCATACGTGACACACTTAACTTTGGTTTTAACTGACGCCGCAAAATAATAATTTGTTGCAATTGTTTATAGATATTTCATTTTAGCAAGTACAAATAAACACGTCCGTCTAGTCTCGCGACAGGCCGAATCAAAATGTATAGATGTTTGGTCAAGAAAAAAATGATCTCCAGTATTATTAATGTCATTTAAATTGTAATTAATGTCAACGTTTTTCATAATATCAGTAACTAAGTCAAGTAAATCCTTAAAAATAGTATGTAAGAGCCACTTTATGAGCAAGTGTGTTGAAAACAAAATTATTTCATAATGATTCATCCCATAATGAGACACATGGTGGGGTTGCATAATAAAGTTGTATTAATTGAGTACCTAGCTAAAGTGCAATGTTGTTTAACTTCAGTATATAAAGATTTGTAAGTAGTGCTCTATAATTAAAGAGTGGGTAAGTTTAGATTAAGACATAATCATAAGTAAAATCCTAGCTTTGTTTTTAGGTTTTATAATTGTGTTCTATCGTGTAATTTAATGTTTAAGGAAACGTAGATTGTTTTAGATTTATAAGGTGATAAGGATAAAAGAGGATAGGAGTTAAAAAATAAAAATACATTGTTTAATTTAGGACGTCAATTTTATTTTGTTTCTTTTCACAAATTCAGTTGTATTCTTGTTACCAAGTTCCACTTAATATTTTGTGATAAACTTAGAATCTTAACAGTTGTTATGTATATTTGAAAAGGAGCCAGTATTGGGCAAAATGTAGTTTAACTACTGATTACTAACTACGACTACATAAAGTAATTAGTAATCATAACTACAAACTACATAAAAAAACCGAAAAATGTAGTTAAACATTTTGACTACTAACTACTAATTGTAGTTGCAATCACGATTACTTGATTATTTTTTATAACTACAGATTTAAAATGATGTTGCGTCATAAAAAAATACCAAACACGCGCGATAGTCGCTACTATCGACTACACATTTTTAAGTGGCATCTATATCGAAGAATATTTAAAATGTTCAAAACAATAGCTGAGGCCCTTGACATTTTGCAAGGTGAAAAGCATATGTTCTATGGCTTGCTACTTCCATGCTTATTATCTCTAAGAAGAAAATTACAAAAACTGTGCAATGAAAACTTTGTCTTCTGCAACGATCTGGCAAGAAAGCATTTGGAAAGCGTAAATAACCGTTAATGACATTGATTTTTCTACCGCCAAAGCACAAAATGCAGCGATTGCTGCAATATCTTTACCACGTTTTAAAACCAAATGGTTTACTTGCATTCCCATAGAAGAGCATCAAAGGTTAAAAACCTTTTTCAAAGCAGCTATTGCAAAAGAAGTTTCGGAAATGAATTCAGTTCAGCAATAAATAAACAAAACAAAGATGACTTTTTTCAATTTGATAGCTCTTCTTCAGATACTGAGGAAGATGTATGCCGAGTCAGAGGTCAAAAGTAGATCTGATTGTTTCTTGTTATTTATCAGATATGGATCGAGAACTAAATTGTCTTCATAGATATCCAGAAGTGAAAAAGTATTCTTAAAATACAATACTCCATTACCTCCAGTGGAAAGACTGTTTTCATACGCAACTATGATAAAAAATCACACAGGCTATCGGATGAAATGTTCGAAAAACGTGTAGTAATAAAAGCTAATTTAAATGATTAACCCATTCAACCATTTTTGTTTATTTATTTGATTCGCAAATAATTTGAATTAAGTTAATGTTTGCAGAGTACCTAATTATTTCTTTTTGATCACATGACAATAAAAAGTAATAAAGATCTGATAAGTATAGGTACATAATATCTACAAATGGTAATGTAAAATTTCTTTAAAATATTCCAACGCTATGCCACGGACACTCAAACAATCTAGCTTGGAATTTAGTTTGGGTTCGGGTTTCGAGTTAGCGGTGAAAAGAGGTTAATATGCAAAATGCATAAAAGTCCCGTATCTACTCATCAGTGTGTGAACGAATATGTTTATATAAATAACTCTTATTAGAAAACCGGGCTGACATACATACCTATATAAATTGTATGACATTTTCGAATATTATTTTTAATTGTTGACATTCAAGAACTGATAATTATAATTTTAATGTAGGTAATTGGAATAGATCAATTTTAATTTGGGGTTTTTATCTGTTTTTAAATTAATGTTCTATGAATATAATACGTGTATTATGGAATAGTTATAACCAAAATAAATGAATTGAATATACACACTAGTGCGGCTTCATACGACCGTAGCTACATACGAATATGTAGGTACTTTTTCTAAAATATGCTTGGAATTCTGAGCATTATTTTGAGAACCTTCTTCGAATATGGTTCTTTAAATAACTCTTATTACTAAAACTATGCTGACATAAATCACACTTGTGCAGCTTCCCACCATCGTGCGTACGAATATGTACCTACATTTAAATTACTCTGAATACTAAAACAACGCTGACATATATCACATTTGTAAGGTTTCTCACCAGTGTGTGTACGAATATGTAATTTTAAACTTCTCTTGATACTAGTAGTAGTAGTAGTAGGGACTCCCTTTTCCGCACTTAGACTCCCATTTGGTCCGTTGTACGTGGGGGTACTGGCTAACATAGCCAGCCCAACTCCGCCCAAAAGCACAGAAGCTTCCTGGGAGCTTCACAGGCTTCACGGAGCGACCTCACTGTTCCGAGGGTTTCTTCGCGTTGAGAAGCCACGGCCTCGCATTCCAGGATTACGTGGGCGGCTGATTCTTCGGCGTTAAAACAGCCCCTGCAAAGTGGGCTGTCCGTGGCGCCTATGTTGAATAAATGTTTGTTAAGAAGGGTGTGGCCCGTTAGTGTCCCTATAATTATTTTAAGGTTATTTCTACTCAGGCTGAGGAGTTTCTTGGTGAGACGCGGGTTTACTATCGGCACAGCCATTTTTGACTGTCTACAGTCTGTAGCCCGTGACCATCTGTTATTGTGCAATTCTGTTGATCTTTGACGAATCCACGCACGAAATTGCGAGAAAGGCAAGGGGATAAGTGAGTACGGGCCTAGCACCAACATCTCGGAGCCCCTTTTCGCAAGTTCATCTGCGGCATCATTGCCTACGGATCCACTGTGCCCCTTGATCCACTGGAGGGTGATTCGATTGGATTTTGATATACTCTCCAGGGCGAGGTGGCATTCAAAGATTAGTTTGTTGTTGGTTAGTTTGTTTTCTAAAGCTTTGAGCACAGCCAGACTATCAGATAGGAATCTGATTCCGTAGTTCTGGATACCTAAACGCTTTACGGTTTTTGCGGCTTGTGTTAAGGCGACACATTCACATTGGAAAATTGAACTATGTGTGCCTAACGGTATGTGAAAGTTAATGTTGAGGTCAAGGGAGTGAACGCCAGCACCTGAGCCGCTATTAGTTTTTGAGCCATCTGTGTAGATTCGCACTTCATTAGCTCCTGACTGATCCCTTTCTTCCTCTATTGTTTGTATGTTATAGTTTTTGTTGAACATAGGTTGTTTTTGTATTCTATCACACGGAGCGGCGATGAGAGGTTGATACTCAATCGCCCGGTCCAGGATTTTAGCGTGTGGGCTTGTGTGGTTTTTCCCCCATATGCCTAGATGCATTAGCCTGATAGCAGCTAGCGCCGCTTCTTGCTGTATGTACAGGTCCAGGGGAGTTATATGTAGGGCTATCTCCATGGCTGCTGTTGGGGTGGTTCTCATGCAGCCGGTGATAGCTGAGCAGGCCTGTCGCTGGAACCGTTGGAGTCGGGTGATGGTGGTCGAGAGTTCTGTCCTAGTCCACCAAACCAGAGCACCATAAGCCAACATTGGCCTGATTACCGCTGTGTATAGCCAGAGAGTAATCCTTGGAGACAGCCCCCATGTTTTTCCTAACATTTTTTTACACTGATAGAGTGCGATTGTGCATTTGTTGAGTTTGTAGTCAAGATGCTTGTTCCAGAGCAATTTGCTATCAAGAATTACCCCCAAGTACTTGACCTCCTCTTTAAGTGTTAATTCTGTGTTGAAAAGTTTTGGAAGCCTATGCGGTCCAAGATTTCGTTTGTTAGTGAACATTATTAGTTCCGTCTTTACGGGGTTAACCGACAGTTCGTGTTTTGTACACCAGCTCTCGATTATTTTGAAGGCCTTTCTCATGAGATCACATAAGATGCCCTCAAATTGCCCCGAGATTAGAATTGCTATGTCATCTGCGTATCCTACCGAGTAAAGACTGCTGGCGTTGAGCTCTGCAATGAGCTCATTTACGACTAAATTCCACAGAAGTGGTGACAGCACCCCACCTTGTGGGCAGCCCCTGCTCACGATTCCTCGTGTGGTAGTGTTCACAGTAAATTGAATAGCACGGTTTTTTAGCATGTTGTTAATCCATTCTACGAGCGTCGGCGCAACACCGTGCGTGTTGAGTGCCTGACCGATGCTGGTGAAGTTAGTTTTGTCGAAAGCACCTTCGATATCAATGAAGGCACCTAGGGTTGGATTTTTGTTTTTGAGAGCATTGCCTACGCGTGTCGCAAAGCTGATGTCAGCAACTTATAACAAATCACATTGGAGGGATTGATTGAATAGGAAACTGATAAATATTACCCAATTGTGAAAATTAAACAAGAAAATATTTATTTAAAATTTTTATTATCCATACACCATTTATTTAAACATATTACATTTTTTAAAGCACATATCGTATCATGATAAATACAACTATACAAATCATGATAATTTTGATATTTGTTATACAAGATTAATAAATTAGGGCAACCTTCATCTTCTAAATTATTTATATTATTATTAATCGAAATATTTTTTAACCACAACACTTTTTCTAAACCTTTGGTGTAAACACTTTTATCTCTTAAAATATCTACAATCAAATTCTGATGATTTGAGTAAGACACAAATCCTTCACTCCAAAATATCCTTCTATTACGTTCAATCCAACTGACTTGCTGTTTTTCTGGTTTTGTCAAATCGTAAAATGGAAATGGTGGCTTAATTAAAAACACCTGAATTTTTTGATTACTTAATACAGCAAATTCTTTAATGATAAATTCATTTGTTTCTGTTTTAAAACCTTGAACATCTACAATGGCAGTCATGATAACCTGCGCACTATGTTACTCAAAGGTTTATATTCCACAAGTCGATCGTTAATAATTAAACAATATCCAGTTGTGTTATCTGGTATTGGTGCTGAACATTCAATCTCCAACCGCACATCTACGGGACCTGTTTTCAAACTATCGTTTTGTCTTGAACAGTCTATGATAAAGAGAGGGGCCTTCTCCTTGAAACCGGTCAAATCAAGCAAGGGGTCTGCAGGACAGTTGTAATACGACTGACGAAATTTCACATACATTTCATATAATACATTGTATTTGCTCTCGGCGAAATTTAAGTTTAGAGGCTCGTAAGGATAATATTGTGAATTCAAAAATAGTGTTACGTTGGTAACCCCACAGTGATCAAACAGGGAACAGTCTTTAGCTTTATTATTTTTTCTGTTGGTTTGCAAGCAAAAAATTACATATCGAGGTTTCTCTAATTGGGATGCAGTCTTAACTGACCAAGAATGTTTAGTAGTTTTAGGGAGCAAAGGATACTCATATAAATCCCAATTTCGAAATGCTATCTGAATAGGTTTATCTCTTTCCAAGTGTTTTAGAAGTGTCAGTCGTTCACGGTCTGATACTTTTATATGCGGTACACGCCATTGTAATCTTTGCATATCTATTTGAAAATGCATAACATCATCAGTCGCTATGATGCTGTTTAAGTTAGAGTTACTTCTATTCAAAATAAGTTCATGTTTACAATTTATCACAATTTTATTGTAATCCTCCGCAAATCCTAAAATCTTATTGAGAGGTACAATAGCACTAAAATTACCATCATTTTTAAATCCATCTATGTTCCACCCCCACAAGGCAGCAACTTTATTTTCTCCATCATTCATTGAAACGTATGACTTTATTGTCGATGTTATTCCAGAATTTTAATGCGATCTACTTCAATACCATTTATTTCGTATCTGATATCTTGAAACAAAAACATAATAGGGTTTTTACTGAATGTAATATTTTTCTTAATTGGTTTTCCATCTTTGTCGAAGAATTTTGCTTGGCCCTCAACGTAAATTGAACTGGCTGATGGTAACACGTATATGTCTTGTTGGTGTATGGGAATTCTGATTTCATCGTTTTCTCTGAAGCTGTTATTGTAGGGATTGTAAGAATGGACTTCATAACTTTCAATCGAAGTATCGAAGTGTGGTAACTCATTAATCTGTAGAATATTCATATTTTGAAACCTAAGGCTTTAAGAAAATCTTGATTTGTTTTAGTCAAATTAATAACTTTTTTCTTACGTCTTTGCACCTTAGTGGTTTTAGAAGAAATAGGACGTTTTTTGTTAACCGCAGGGTTTTTATAATAATATAATATCATTTTGTTTTTTTATATGAAGGCGTAGTTGAATATTATGTTCTTCTTTAAATTTAATACAGTAACCAAATTGATCAACTATCCTAACAGATATAGATGTAATAATGTTTTTGTTCACTGGAAAGTAAATAACGTTTTGTGGTATTTCTATGATTTGATGATCCGTAGCAGTATTAGATACAAATTCATGAATAATATGACTTGGTAACCCGTTACAGTACGAACCATGTACAAGATCGCATTCGATTCTGATCAAAGGGTGAATGTTGTTATTATTGTGTACTCTCATAAATACACCTCTAAAATAGGGAATATTATTTCCATACTTCAGAATATCAATGTTAGTTAAGGCTCGTTTAGGTAGCCGATATATTAGTTTTTTTCTTTTGAAACGAAAATCCCGAGCCCGTTCTTATGAGGTTTAAGATATAGCCCCTTGCCAATACAAAGTGATTCCATTTTTTCATTATGTCTCTTCAGTTCACTAAAACGTTCTTTAGCCATCTTGAATTCATTTATAGTTTTTGCTATACCAGCAGCACCGCCTGCTAAGGCTCCCGCAGCTGATAATCCTGCGAAAATAGGTATCAACGGTAACACACCACCGGTTTTTGGTATAGGTATAATCCGCGGCAGTTTTATAGATGAATCATCAGCTAATTCTCTAGCAGCAGCCATAGCTAATTCTATCGCCATTTTCTTGCATTTTGGTTTCAATCTTCGCATCTGTTTTTTCGTTTTAGTAATAATATTTTTTAATTTATTTTTAACACCATTTCCAGACGTAATTTTATTTGAAGATTTTTTATTACATTTACTATTTTTTAGACCAGCACCAGTTTTAATTTTTGATAACATAGCTTTGCTCACTAAATGTGCTGCAATTTTTTCACCTACACTGGCATCAGAGGCAACTGCTCGCTTTTTCGCCATTTTTAATAGAACGATATCTGCTTTATATCGATCGTCTAAGTTTGATGATTTGTGATAGGCAATGTCGTGTTCTTTGCAATATTCGTCCAATTTATTAACACCTTTATCTCCACTTGTAAGCCTTTTAATTAATGTTGTACCAGGACCGCAATAATTGTATCCTGGTAAGTGTAATTCAAATGGTAAATGATTTAGAAGCCAATTGAGAAGACTTCTCTCCCCAATACACATCATAAGACTGAAGAAACATGGATATAACTCTTAACCTTTTGAGCGCCACGGTCTTCTATAGAAGACAACCGTTTCCGTGCCCCCCACGCCACGTCTTTATTAGAAGACAATATATAATCTTATCGTTTATTACATTAAAATACATGAACAAATGCTTTGTGCGTATTGCTACTATTGCCTAAACCCCTAAACTTAATGTTTTATTTCAATAGTGGTCTTTGTTTACATAAAAAACAGAAAAATAATACCAGCCAAAATTTTTGCCGTGTCCCAGGCGCCGTAGTCTTTATAGGAAGACGCCTAGTGCTGTGGTTACTTGATTAAGTTTCTAAAGTTTCGATATTCACAAAAGTTTAAAAAAAACACTTTTATTTCGAATCAAAATGTTGAGTTTTGAAATAAATTCGATCCTTATGGAGAATGTACGTAATTTTGCTAGCCCTTA
This sequence comes from Orthosia cruda, assembly GCA_964057195.1. Lineage (NCBI taxonomy): Eukaryota > Metazoa > Arthropoda > Insecta > Lepidoptera > Noctuidae > Orthosia > Orthosia cruda. The sequence continues at coordinate 18,714,000 of OZ059853.1, forward strand.
CACATATATTTACTTAAATCTTTTAATACACACAAAGCCGGACTTTGGTTAATACTTTTGTTTTTGTTTGTTTTATTGTTTTATGCTTTATTTGTAAACATAGGTCAAATTACAACAGAGTGCGAGATGTTACAGATAGGTAGATCCTCTATGTTTTGCACAGAGGCGTACAAATATATTTTAATACAATCGATTTCAAATTAAATTTTATATAAATGTCAAATAGATTATTGTACATGTCATATTAATGCTATTGTCAAACAAAATTCTAAATCAATCAGGGCGTACAAATATTTTTAATTAACATTGTCGAGTTTAAAATACAATCAATTTCAAATAAAATTATATATAAATGTCAAATAGATTACGTTACATGTCATATTAATGCTATTGTCAAACAAAATTCAAAATCAATCAAAGTGTACAAAAATATTTTAATTAACATTGTCGAGTTTAAGAATACAGTCAATTGCGAATAAAATTATATATAAATGTCAAATATATTACGTTACATGTCATATTAATGCTATTGTCAAACAAAATTCAAAATCGTCAAAATAGGTGAGGTGATGCACAATTGTCTGAAGCAGTAATTATAGAATTGTCGTCCAAATATTCCTGTAGTGAGTAATAACATTTATTTATCAAAATTCTTAATAGTTCTGTTTTGAAATTGTCCCGATTTAACGTTTTTATTCTTTCAGGTAGTTTGTTGAATATTTTTGTGGCCATACAGAAAGTACTTTTATTCATTAGTGCAGTTTTTCCATAAGTCACTTCAAGTTCTGACTTATTTTTATCGCGTAATTTTCTGTAGTTACTTTTAGTAGCAATTTTGTATAATGAAATGTTAGATTTGACAAACATACTTGTTTCGTATATGTAAAGCGATGGCAAGGTAAGAATTTTTAGACGTATAAAGAAAGGTTGACAACTGTCTGTGCTTTTAAGGCCACACATAGCTCTGACACATCTTTTTTGGGCTCTAAATACGAGTTGTCTATCTACTGAATTGCCCCAGTATATTACGCCATATCTAAGTGTTGATGCAACATAGCCGTGATAGGCTGTAAGTACGGATTCTAGGCTCACTATTTTTGATAGCTTATAGAGAGCATAGGCAAATTTATTAAGTTTTTTACATATTTCGTCTGTCTGGGGTCTCCATGTCAAATTGTTGTCTATATTAATACCAAGAAATTTAGTAGCAGTAGTTGATTCTATTTTTGTCCCTAAGTAGCTAATGTCAAGGATTTTATTTGGGATCCTTTGATAAAAATGCATGATTTTAGTCTTTTCCAAGTTAATAATTAGATTATTGTTGTCAAACCATGATATAATTCTATTTAATGTCATATTTATTTCATTTTCATAATTATTGGGATCATCACACTTAATGATTACGGTGCTATCATCGGCAAACAGTACCATGGGGTGGTTTATTTGCCTCGGAAGGTCATTTATGTAGAGCAAAAAAAAGGGGGGTCTTAGCACGCTACCCTGAGGAACGCCGTATTTAATTACCTCACTTTCGGAACGATATTTTTCCTCATAACTGGTAATTGAGGATATTTGTGCGATTTCTACAAATTGCTTTCTGTCCGTTAAGTAAGATCGAATGAGATCAAGTATATTTCCCCTGATACCATATTTTTCAAGTTTATGTATTAGTATAGGATAATCCACATAATCAAAAGCCTTAGTTAGATCCATATAGATAGCGCATACAGGATTTCTCTTATCTACATTTGACAAAATGGGGAGAAGCAGGTCATGTATAGCCATGTTAATTGTCTTCTGTTTACGAAATCCCTTTTGCTCATTTACTAATATGTTTGATTTCTCAAGGTAGTTGTACAAGGACTTATAAATGACTTTCTCAAATATTTTTGAAAAGACGGGTATTAACGCGATAGGCCTATAATTTGACATAATTTGCCTATCGTTTTTTTTGTGCAATGGTACAATTATTGACGTTTTTAATTTCTCAGGGAAGATTCCGCTGGAAATACTCATATTAATTATGTGACTGAGATGTGGAGCTATGTAATGAGACACTTCTTTGATAACTTTAGTGCATACTCCGTCATAACCAACACTATTTGTATTTCGAAGTGAGTTAATATGATTATTTATATCTTGAGGTATGGTCGGCTCCATAAATAAAGAATTTGATGTATTTGAATGTACGTTAATTTCTGGCATAGTTTTGTTTTTTGGTTTGGTAACCTGATTAATATAAAAATTGTTAAAAGCCTGAGCTATATTTAATGGGTTCGTTATTTTCTGTGTCTCTGTTTGAATTTGTGTTATTGGTTCTTTAGGGAAGTAGGTCTTAGAATTATTAATTATGGTCCATGTCGCTTTAGATTTATTTTTGGACGTCTTAATGAAGTAGTTATTTCGTGATGATTGTGTTAACGTAATAACTCTTTTAAACCTTGCAGAATATGTCTTAAAGGTTTTTTTATTCTTTGGGGTAGGATTTGTTCTATATTGCCATAGCAAGTGACGTTTCTTTTTACTGCATTTCCTTATACCGTTAGTGATCCATTTTGATTTTTTATTGATTGATTTTGTTACTATTTCGTAGGGAAAGCAAAGATCGTAAAAACATCTGAATAGGTCAAGAAAATAGTCGTAGGCCTCATTCACGTCGTCAGTTGTATAAATGTCCGAAAAAGTGAGACTTTTAATGCAATTTCTAAACTTCACCAAATTATCTTGACAGTAATTCCGCCTCTTTAGTTTCCAACGCTTTAAGACACATGTCTTCTTAACAGGACATTTCAAAAGTTGTGCGGTATGATCTGACAGACCCAATTCTATAATTTCTCCTTTACAACCTTTTACATTATGCGCTATATTGTCCAAGCAGGTCGCACTGCTTAGCCTAGTGGGTTGAGAAAACTGTAATTTTAAATTATAATTTAGCAGTGTATATTCGAAGTCCAAGGTTTGTTTATTTCTTTTCAGTAAGTTGATATTAAAGTCCCCACATAAGACAATCTTTTTGTTATTCAATTTTAAACACAGCAAATGTAAAATATTATTCAAATTTTCGAAAAATTTATCCAAATTATATTGGGGCACCCTATACATACATACAATAATAATGTTGTGTGCTGTCAATTCTATCGCGCAGCATTCAATTACGTTGATTACGGAATATTTCCCTAAGTTTAACACTTTATATTGGTGACCGACCCTGGTCAAAATGCACGCGCCACCTCTTCTATTATCTCTGGAGAAACTTGTTGCTAGACTGTAGTTTGGTATATTTAAAAGACCTTCCTGTTCAGGTGTCATAAAATGTTCTGTTATGCATATAGTATCGATCCGTCTGTTGCTATTTTCTAGTTCTTCCAAATACACAGTAAGCGTATCGCTTTTATTCAGGAGCCCAGCAATATTTTGGTGAAGGATATGTATACTGTTATAAACGAAAAAAGTTGGGCTTTTCTTTGTGCTCGTCACCAATGGGAGTCGTCAAAATTTCGTCATACTCTTGTCTGTTGTTATTAATTGTCTGTCTGCTTGTCTTACAATATAAGTCTAAATCAATCTGAATGTTATTCATAATATTGTCATATATATTCTTGGTTCCGTATCTATTGATTCTACCCGTAGTGTAAGAAAACATCTTATGTGTTAGATCACGATTGCTGTCGAAGATGTATGCATACTTATGGTTTTGGTTGTCTAAGTGCAGAAGGTTGTTAAACATCTCAACTTTGAAGTTATATATAAGTGATCCCATCTTATACGTAGGGAGACAAATTACTACGTTGGTGTGTGTAACTTTTCGAAGGGACTCATTTAGTAAGTTTATTAGGTTTATGTAGTTGTTTTCATTTGTAATAATATGATTTTCTCCTATAAAGATTAGACAGTAGTCGTTTAGGGTAAATCCTTTCAATCTTTCTTCGATTCCGCTTAATAATTGTTTTATGGTACTGTTAGGCATTATGTAGTGACAGTAGTCGAAGTATTCGAAGAAAACTTCTTCTATGGAGGACAAAGATCCCTTGTATTTGTTACTACCTAAGATACATAGTTTATTCTTTTCGTTAGGTTTCGATACCACAGTTTTTGTATTACAGAATTGGTCGGTGGTACAGTAGCAGGTAACATTATATCTTTGTGTGGCGTCTGATTACGACTTTTAGTAGTCTGAGTTCCCTTATTGTGTTTGTTGGTCGCGCAGTCTGGTAGAATGATTGGAGGTTCACGTCTATTGGTTAGGTCATTTGGTGAATTAACAAGGCGTGATACCTTACTTATGCGTTTTGGTGTTGTGCCCTTTTTTTCAGGCGTTGAGCATATTTTCTTATAGGTGTTAACAGTCGTAATCATATTTTGTAAATCTGTTTTAAGGCGGAGGTTTTCTATGTTCAAATTGTCGATTTCTTGATGAGCGCTTAGCAAATGCTGTTTAAGTGACTCGATTTCATTATTTAACTCACGTACTTCGTCAGTGGTGTCATGGAAGCTATCCGGAACACTCATCATCGTTGCATCCAATATAGTTTTCTCGCTATCAATTGTTGTCATTTTAGATAGGTCGGTTAACGAGCTTGTTCTACTAGGTTTATTCCGGTAAGTTATGTTATTACTGTCGAAATCCATTTTTTTTTTTTTTTTTTTTTTTTTTATTCGAAGCTCTCGCAGTGCCCTCTATTGTGTTATTATGAAGTTGGTAAACGTTATGTTATGTAGAAGTATGGAGCTTTAGAAAACACAAAAAGAACCAGTTTTTGCGGGGCTCGAACTCGCGTTCGGTTGACCGGTGTATTGATGCCACGCTTTGCGCCACTGATCCAAGTGTGCTTAATAATCAGCAGTGAAATTGAGCAGTGCAATGAACATATGAAGTATTTGAACGAGCGAAGACGGTTAGGAATGACTCATTCAATTGGAATTTTTTGCAATGTCGAACACTTGAGTCACTTTGTCTTTGTTTTAAAAAGATATGAAATTACACTCTTTTGCACTTTTTTATGTTTTGTTTATTATTGGAGATTGTTTATTAATTAGGTTATAGCACTATTATAACTATTATAACAATGACACCGATATTAATCATAGTTTAATCCACCTTTTATTTTATTGAAGTCTAACGTATTCGTGTTAGACGTATATCTTATGTTTAATTTTTCACATGATATTAAAGATCACTGTTTTTTTTAAGTCATTGCACTTGATTTCCAGTAATTTTCATTATTGTTAATATGATTTTTCTTTGTTTACCGAAAGTTTGCTTTTTATAATCGATATAAATGTTTATTTATCGAGATAACACTTTCACTTATTGATAGTAACTATTTAAACAAATTTAGAGAAAAAAAAGCCAATAAAAAGTCACTTTTACTATTTTTAGTTAATTTAGTCACGGAGCGGATTCGATCGCAAGTCTCGCGCGCAAGCGACGTTCCCGCACCAACTGATATCTGTATATATATATGATGCTGATATCGATATTAAAAGATCCCGTCACTACGAAACTGATAGATATCGGTGCCTCGTGCGCCATGGACATCAATAGAAGACAACCTGTGACGTCATAGATGTAAGTGCATCAAGGTCAGTTTGAGATAGTGCAGCGCTGTTATGGATCGTTATCGATAAAAAAACAAAGGGGAAGCTAATGAATTACGTTATGAAGAACTTTTAAAATCGTACAAGGTGTGGATTAGGAAGCTGAATCCAATAAATACGAGAGTACATCAGACGAAGATTTTATGTGTAGTGTAAATTACTTAACGGTAAGAAAAATTAAATAAAATATTTTCGTTTAATAACCTCATTAGATTGGCGTAAGTAGGTACCTACATTCGAAATTAGTATGATATCTCAGAATAAAGAACATACCAAAAATTGCGTTCTTACTTTGAATGCGATACGCCGAAACCAGAAACGAAGCGCGTAACGTGGCCAAGCAAAATCGATAATAATAATATTAATGTGTGTTTAGCATAAACACAAACATCGATACACGAAATAAAAAGAAAATTTAACATACACATCCCTATAAATATTGAAATTTTACGTGCTCCGGGCGCCACGGTCTTGATAAGAAGACTACTGAATGACGCCAAAAGACAATAGGGATGTAGCCAACTTCTTATGGCTAAATTGAGTTATGTATATGTTTGGTCATTATCTATAGAGTATTCTGCTTTTTCTTATCAAAACTATTGTTAATAAAACAAGATATCGAAATATGTCATTATTTTATTTATTATTAAATCGAAATACGTCATTATTTGTATTTTTCTGGTACATTTATTAAAAAAAAACATGTGAGTAACATTCATCGATTCTATAATTACCCACATCACTACTTTTGACTATATATTCGTTATACATTATAGCTTGGCGCTGGGGGACACATCGCATTCGGTACCGCTTGGCGCTCAAAGGGTTAATAAATACGTGATGGTTATTAGCTGTTACTTTGAAATATTAAAAAATGTTCCTTTTAGTATTTATTTTAATATATTAGACTTATTAATCCAGCTGTTTTCAGTAGAAGGTAAACCTAACCATTTTACTAAAACCATATTTTCTTTCCTTCTTAGAACTTTTTCGACTAGATATACATCAGGATGTTTCGTTTTCTGAAGTTCTTGTTCATAAAATGCTCCTAAAATAGGTTGACCTCTGATGGTATCATCAATTAAGTAGGTGATAGGAGTTGTGTTTTGTATTTTTCGAATTTTAAATATTTCTGTAGACCAGTTGGGAGTATATCATTTTTCAAATATTCCTTTGTACTTACTGATACGTACATAATCACCCACTTGAAACTTACTTCTTTTTTGTCTAACTTTGTTTATCAACCGCATGTATCTTTCTAATATGCGTTTTTTATTATTATGGTCTACGTTTGCAGGGATTTCATCAATCGTTTTATGGTAGGTGTGATTGTATTTATAAATAACATTTTTGAGGGTGTTATCTATCCAATTATAGTTGCCTATTAAACTAAATTCTTTATATAATTTAGATTTCAATGTTCTGATAAATCTCTCAACTATCGATGCCTTTTTTGTTGAGAAGGTTGAATAATGATTAATATGATAAGATTTCATTAGTTTCTGAAATTTATTGTTATAAAATTCTGTTCCATTATCAGTTTGCAAATTTTTAGGCCAACGTTCCTTATCCAACAAAATCTTGAAGGTATTACATACAATGTCTTTCTTTTTAGTTTTCAAAGGAAGCGCCCAAGCGTATTTCGAAAATGTATCGATAACTGCAAGAATATACCTAAATTTTTTATTTTCTCTTGAAATTGATTGCATATCAATTAAGTCTGCTTGCCATAGATCATCTATATCTTTCATAATAACATTCCGTCGCGTAAAATTCACCCTTACATTTTTATGAATTTCATTTACCACATCAGCCTTGCTCATCTTCAGAAATTTTCTGTATCTCCTTTTCTTTTTATTAATTTTCTATCTATAATTCAGATTCTTCAAAAATTAATTATTCTGGAGCTCAAAATTATTACGTACTGACAATGCAAAGATTTTTCACTTTTATTTTAACTACGCTGAAGTAACAACACATTTTTGTGTCATTCATATACCTACTGAAGGTATATAGATAATTATAAAATTTACCTATGTTCATCACGAATGACTATGTGATACTGAATCAAAATCTTTTTAGTAATAGTATATATTCCTTAATTATGTTCGCTTCTTTTAATTCTTCAATTATTGATAAAATTTCATTATCGTGATTTGTATTACCAGCATCTCTTGAAGCTACTAATAATTTCAATCTCTCAACCAATTCGTTGGGATCGTACCAATAAACCAAGTCAGTGTCCTTGTTATATTTTTTAAGCTTTGGCAAGCTGCCTCCAAGTTTTGTCTGAATTTTATAGTTGGAAGTATTGGAAAACAATGGTTTGATTATTTCACGATACTTAATTCCTTTGTCACCTCTTATTTGACCCTTACGGTTAAAATCTCTCTTATGAGCATTTGTATGATGTAATATGTCCTTATAGACAAGTTTATCTGTGTTCGATATTGACTTTAAATTAGGTTTTCTCCGAAGTAAGAGTTCTTTTAGGCCAGGGGTTAAATTGTAAGATTTGTCTCCGATTTTAATCAATAATATGTTATCATTATTCAAACTATCAATTTTTGAAATTGTTACTACTGAATTACCCATCATTAAAGTTTTGTTTTGGTTTCTTATCCCAAATGGTATATTTAAACCATCATGAATATCATAAATATCATCGCGTTCTAGTGAAATTTCTAAGTTATCTTTCACTTCATTTTCAGGAGAGCTTGAAGACTTTAATTCAGCATCATAAAAATCGTCACACATAGCAGAAGAGCTTGTGCTATTTTCATCCGACTCGATTGCTTCAGAATATTCGTATGTTTTATTTTCGTTATTTTTTATATTTTCAAGAAATATTTTAGACTTCACTAGGGTTTTAAGGGGCTCCGAAACAGGTTTAAGCATTTTATCAAACGATAAGCTAATTTCATGTTCCTGATTTTTCAGTTGTTTTAATTTGCTTTTTAAATTGCGTCACCAATGGGAGTCGTCAAAATTTCGTCATACTCTTGTCTGTTGTTATTAATTGTCTGTCTGCTTGTCTTACAATATAAGTCTAAATCAATCTGAATGTTATTCATAATATTGTCATATATATTCTTGGTTCCGTATCTATTGATTCTACCCGTAGTGTAAGAAAACATCTTATGTGTTAGATCACGATTGCTGTCGAAGATGTATGCATACTTATGGTTTTGGTTGTCTAAGTGCAGAAGGTTGTTAAACATCTCAACTTTGAAGTTATATATAAGTGATCCCATCTTATACGTAGGGAGACAAATTACTACGTTGGTGTGTGTAACTTTTCGAAGGGACTCATTTAGTAAGTTTATTAGGTTTATGTAGTTGTTTTCATTTGTAATAATATGATTTTCTCCTATAAAGATTAGACAGTAGTCGTTTAGGGTAAATCCTTTCAATCTTTCTTCGATTCCGCTTAATAATTGTTTTATGGTACTGTTAGGCATTATGTAGTGACAGTAGTCGAAGTATTCGAAGAAAACTTCTTCTATGGAGGACAAAGATCCCTTGTATTTGTTACTACCTAAGATACATAGTTTATTCTTTTCGTTAGGTTTCGATACCACAGTTTTTGTATTACAGAATTGGTCGGTGGTACAGTAGCAGGTAACATTATATCTTTGTGTGGCGTCTGATTACGACTTTTAGTAGTCTGAGTTCCCTTATTGTGTTTGTTGGTCGCGCAGTCTGGTAGAATGATTGGAGGTTCACGTCTATTGGTTAGGTCATTTGGTGAATTAACAAGGCGTGATACCTTACTTATGCGTTTTGGTGTTGTGCCCTTTTTTTCAGGCGTTGAGCATATTTTCTTATAGGTGTTAACAGTCGTAATCATATTTTGTAAATCTGTTTTAAGGCGGAGGTTTTCTATGTTCAAATTGTCGATTTCTTGATGAGCGCTTAGCAAATGCTGTTTAAGTGACTCGATTTCATTATTTAACTCACGTACTTCGTCAGTGGTGTCATGGAAGCTATCCGGAACACTCATCATCGTTGCATCCAATATAGTTTTCTCGCTATCAATTGTTGTCATTTTAGATAGGTCGGTTAACGAGCTTGTTCTACTAGGTTTATTCCGGTAAGTTATGTTATTACTGTCGAAATCCATTTTTTTTTTTTTTTTTTTTTTTTTTATTCGAAGCTCTCGCAGTGCCCTCTATTGTGTTATTATGAAGTTGGTAAACGTTATGTTATGTAGAAGTATGGAGCTTTAGAAAACACAAAAAGAACCAGTTTTTGCGGGGCTCGAACTCGCGTTCGGTTGACCGGTGTATTGATGCCACGCTTTGCGCCACTGATCCAAGTGTGCTTAATAATCAGCAGTGAAATTGAGCAGTGCAATGAACATATGAAGTATTTGAACGAGCGAAGACGGTTAGGAATGACTCATTCAATTGGAATTTTTTGCAATGTCGAACACTTGAGTCACTTTGTCTTTGTTTTAAAAAGATATGAAATTACACTCTTTTGCACTTTTTTATGTTTTGTTTATTATTGGAGATTGTTTATTAATTAGGTTATAGCACTATTATAACTATTATAACAATGACACCGATATTAATCATAGTTTAATCCACCTTTTATTTTATTGAAGTCTAACGTATTCGTGTTAGACGTATATCTTATGTTTAATTTTTCACATGATATTAAAGATCACTGTTTTTTTAAGTCATTGCACTTGATTTCCAGTAATTTTCATTATTGTTAATATGATTTTTCTTTGTTTACCGAAAGTTTGCTTTTTATAATCGATATAAATGTTTATTTATCGAGATAACACTTTCACTTATTGATAGTAACTATTTAAACAAATTTAGAGAAAAAAAAGCCAATAAAAAGTCACTTTTACTATTTTTAGTTAATTTAGTCACGGAGCGGATTCGATCGCAAGTCTCGCGCGCAAGCGACGTTCCCGCACCAACTGATATCTGTATATATATATGATACTGATATCGATATTAAAAGATCCCGTCACTACGAAACTGATAGATATCGGTGCCTCGTGCGCCATGGACATCAATAGAAGACAACCTGTGACGTCATAGATGTAAGTGCATCAAGGTCAGTTTGAGATAGTGCAGCGCTGTTATGGATCGTTATCGATAAAAAAACAAAGGGGAAGCTAATGAATTACGTTATGAAGAACTTTTAAAATCGTACAAGGTGTGGATTAGGAAGCTGAATCCAATAAATACGAGAGTACATCAGACGAAGATTTTATGTGTAGTGTAAATTACTTAACGGTAAGAAAAATTAAATAAAATATTTTCGTTTAATAACCTCATTAGATTGGCGTAAGTAGGTACCTACATTCGAAATTAGTATGATATCTCAGAATAAAGAACATACCAAAAATTGCGTTCTTACTTTGAATGCGATACGCCGAAACCAGAAACGAAGCGCGTAACGTGGCCAAGCAAAATCGATAATAATAATATTAATGTGTGTTTAGCATAAACACAAACATCGATACACGAAATAAAAAGAAAATTTAACATACACATCCCTATAAATATTGAAATTTTACGTGCTCCGGGCGCCACGGTCTTGATAAGAAGACTACTGAATGACGCCAAAAGACAATAGGGATGTAGCCAACTTCTTATGGCTAAATTGAGTTATGTATATGTTTGGTCATTATCTATAGAGTATTCTGCTTTTTCTTATCAAAACTATTGTTAATAAAACAAGATATCGAAATATGTCATTATTTTATTTATTATTAAATCGAAATACGTCATTATTTGTATTTTTCTGGTACATTTATTAAAAAAAAACATGTGAGTAACATTCATCGATTCTATAATTACCCACATCACTACTTTTGACTATATATTCGTTATACATTATAGCTTGGCGCTGGGGGACACATCGCATTCGGTACCGCTTGGCGCTCAAAGGGTTAATAAATACGTGATGGTTATTAGCTGTTACTTTGAAATATTAAAAAATGTTCCTTTTAGTATTTATTTTAATATATTAGACTTATTAATCCAGCTGTTTTCAGTAGAAGGTAAACCTAACCATTTTACTAAAACCATATTTTCTTTCCTTCTTAGAACTTTTTCGACTAGATATACATCAGGATGTTTCGTTTTCTGAAGTTCTTGTTCATAAAATGCTCCTAAAATAGGTTGACCTCTGATGGTATCATCAATTAAGTAGGTGATAGGAGTTGTGTTTTGTATTTTTCGAATTTTAAATATTTCTGTAGACCAGTTGGGAGTATATCATTTTTCAAATATTCCTTTGTACTTACTGATACGTACATAATCACCCACTTGAAACTTACTTCTTTTTTGTCTAACTTTGTTTATCAACCGCATGTATCTTTCTAATATGCGTTTTTTATTATTATGGTCTACGTTTGCAGGGATTTCATCAATCGTTTTATGGTAGGTGTGATTGTATTTATAAATAACATTTTTGAGGGTGTTATCTATCCAATTATAGTTGCCTATTAAACTAAATTCTTTATATAATTTAGATTTCAATGTTCTGATAAATCTCTCAACTATCGATGCCTTTTTTGTTGAGAAGGTTGAATAATGATTAATATGATAAGATTTCATTAGTTTCTGAAATTTATTGTTATAAAATTCTGTTCCATTATCAGTTTGCAAATTTTTAGGCCAACGTTCCTTATCCAACAAAATCTTGAAGGTATTACATACAATGTCTTTCTTTTTAGTTTTCAAAGGAAGCGCCCAAGCGTATTTCGAAAATGTATCGATAACTGCAAGAATATACCTAAATTTTTTATTTTCTCTTGAAATTGATTGCATATCAATTAAGTCTGCTTGCCATAGATCATCTATATCTTTCATAATAACATTCCGTCGCGTAAAATTCACCCTTACATTTTTATGAATTTCATTTACCACATCAGCCTTGCTCATCTTCAGAAATTTTCTGTATCTCCTTTTCTTTTTATTAATTTTCTATCTATAATTCAGATTCTTCAAAAATTAATTATTCTGGAGCTCAAAATTATTACGTACTGACAATGCAAAGATTTTTCACTTTTATTTTAACTACGCTGAAGTAACAACACATTTTTGTGTCATTCATATACCTACTGAAGGTATATAGATAATTATAAAATTTACCTATGTTCATCACGAATGACTATGTGATACTGAATCAAAATCTTTTTAGTAATAGTATATATTCCTTAATTATGTTCGCTTCTTTTAATTCTTCAATTATTGATAAAATTTCATTATCGTGATTTGTATTACCAGCATCTCTTGAAGCTACTAATAATTTCAATCTCTCAACCAATTCGTTGGGATCGTACCAATAAACCAAGTCAGTGTCCTTGTTATATTTTTTAAGCTTTGGCAAGCTGCCTCCAAGTTTTGTCTGAATTTTATAGTTGGAAGTATTGGAAAACAATGGTTTGATTATTTCACGATACTTAATTCCTTTGTCACCTCTTATTTGACCCTTACGGTTAAAATCTCTCTTATGAGCATTTGTATGATGTAATATGTCCTTATAGACAAGTTTATCTGTGTTCGATATTGACTTTAAATTAGGTTTTCTCCGAAGTAAGAGTTCTTTTAGGCCAGGGGTTAAATTGTAAGATTTGTCTCCGATTTTAATCAATAATATGTTATCATTATTCAAACTATCAATTTTTGAAATTGTTACTACTGAATTACCCATCATTAAAGTTTTGTTTTGGTTTCTTATCCCAAATGGTATATTTAAACCATCATGAATATCATAAATATCATCGCGTTCTAGTGAAATTTCTAAGTTATCTTTCACTTCATTTTCAGGAGAGCTTGAAGACTTTAATTCAGCATCATAAAAATCGTCACACATAGCAGAAGAGCTTGTGCTATTTTCATCCGACTCGATTGCTTCAGAATATTCGTATGTTTTATTTTCGTTATTTTTTATATTTTCAAGAAATATTTTAGACTTCACTAGGGTTTTAAGGGGCTCCGAAACAGGTTTAAGCATTTTATCAAACGATAAGCTAATTTCATGTTCCTGATTTTTCAGTTGTTTTAATTTGCTTTTTATTGAGTCGACAGACTTCAATAACTCCATTTTAATATTTTTTTCCATATTATTAAGTATTTCTTAAATAATACTGTATTCGACTAAGGACACTCTAATACTAATTTAATTTGATGTATGAAATTAATTTATAACTTCATTCAAAGTGAATAAAATGATCGAAATTTTTTCTATATCTTCCATTGTTTAATGATGAGTCTTTATTAATACTAACAAAATTAAATGGCTCACTCCAAACCGTTTTACAAATATTTATGAACTGATTCCATGATATATCAGAACTAATATGTTCTTGGTAAATATGCTTTAAGTTCACATCATCTTGTTTAAATATTATAAGAAAATTTGCATTGTCACGTAGCAACTGTTTCGGGATTTTCGAGTAAGTTTGAGATAAATAAAAGCAATCGATTTGCTTATGTCTACCCATAGAAAAATAATTACGAATGTTTATTTGATTTTCACATGCAACGTCATCAAAAATAAAAACAGAATTGGTTAAAGCCTCACTCGGAGCTATGACATCTTTCCCATCATTGAATTCAAAAAACTTAATCTGAGGCACTCTCATTATGACTTCTCGTAAAAAGCGATATTTTGGTTAAAAATTTGTCTTCGAATACAAGTAAAGATTCTTAAATTTGAGCCCATTTTCATGCAATAACAAACTGATCATTGCATTAGTTTTACCACAATTTGATGGACCACATATTATACAGCGAATTGAATTAGGTAATAGAACGCTATGTCTTATCTGAGGAGCAGAGTCATCAAGATTTATATTATTAACGTTTAATGATGTGGGTTGTTTGGTCAACTTCGTTGTGTCTATTAATTTAATTTCTGTCTGACATACGCATTTATACAATTAAATATAAGGACTATCATAGGTATGCATTGAAAGTTGAGATGGGTTCGATCTATGTTATATAAAGTGGACTTAAATGAGGAATATACGACTTGATGTCATCAACTGAGCAGATCAACAAGCTCTTATTCTTATTAATTAACCTTGTTATTTATAATCGTAAGTAATTAAATAATTAATATTTTTTCGAGTCTAATGATACTTATTTATTATTAATCTAATTGTAACATTATGTTTTATTTCAGAAAATGGAAGATCTTGATATTATGGATGATGTTATTAATTCATTCTATTTAACAAAAGAACTAACTGGGGACAGTGTCGAACAAACTCAGTTCCAGGAAAATCTCCAGGATAAAGTCAAGGACACTCAAGAAAGATCAACAAAAGGAAAAAACAAGAAGCCGAAATTAAATTCTAAAATTACCTTATCCAAACTATTAGATACATCTTCTTCATCTTTTGTTATTCGCAAGGAGCCAGGAAAAGCACACCATTTAATTAAAATATCTATTCATGATTTAAGTGACAATAGTGTTGACCATAGTGACAATGCTTGCGTGAATGTTCAGTATCAGGTCAAGGACAATTACGATGAAATTATGGATGAAACAGAATATCTCGTCGGTAAAATTGTTAAAAAATTAAGTTCAGCTACAAACAGACTTTAAGTGTGGTGTAATTATAAGATAATGATTAATTAAATGTGAAGTTCAATAAAGTTACAATTTATTATACATACTGTGTTTTTAATCACCTAGTAAAGTAGTTTATATGAAATCCTAAATTCCCACAGTTTAAGCCCACAATATTATTAGAAAAAAGCACTCAAAGAAAGCGTATCTTCTTTTAAATCAATAATTTTTAATTCTAATAGGTAGTTGTTTCCAACATCATGTTTGCTACAATTACAAAATGATAATTATTACGGTACATATGATTTATTTATGTACTTACATAAGAAAATAAATGAAAAGTCAATTATTATGAGTAAAATATATAGTTTATTAGGTAAATCTTATACTTACATTATAATTTGTTTCTATAATTACAAAATACAACTAACTTAACGTACAACTGTGTAAAATAAATAAATCATAGCAGTATACATTGTATAACACAAAAGTTCTAACATATGCAATCACAATGACCCCAAGGTAAAGTGTTTATTTGATTTGGTTGAACGATTCTTCTATCGTCTATTCTATTTAAAATTACTTTATTAACTACCTGTGAATACAGTACATGTTTGCTTGACTTTATCATATTCATCTTACATTTTAAAGTAATATTTTTAAATAAAACTTTCTTATAGTTGGATATTTTCAAACTTTTTGTAATGGGCCTAGATACTCCTTTAGCTTTGTTGATCTGTGTTTTTAATGATTTAATACAATAAAGTTTTGCTCTTAAGCCAGTAAATTCGGTTATTACATCACCACCTAACTCATCTTTAAACAAGCCGGGAATTTTATTATTTAACTTTGGTAAACAATAAGGATTATTAAAGTCAAAATTACTAGTATCAAATTTCAATATATTATCATTCAAATCTTTATAAAAGTTTTGTGTATGTATTAAATATAATAAACTGTCAGTATCGGTATAACACAGTTTGGCATTTTCACCATACTTTTTTTTAATAAATTCATAATGGAAATTATACATATGTTGCTTAGCATATTCCAGTACAGCAAAACCAATATATATAGGTCTATCTAAAACAATTTTTTCATGATTCAGTTGAACTGCAAGAAAATCTTCACTAAAAACACATATACTTCGTAAGTTTGGTTTTGTAATTAGTTTCTCTGCACCTGCTGTTTTATTTGTTCTATTCTTACTATCATTCCACTTAGTTACCAATTTAACATCAACCTGTTTTCGTTTATTTTCAATAGTTTTTCCGAATATTGAATTATTTAAAAGTTTAAAGAAATCTCTTTCAAATGATGTCATAGCTGATTGACGCAGTTGAGTATTTAAATCGATATACTTTTTCAAAAAGTTTTCTTGTTTAAATTGAACTATACGATGTTTTTTTTTTCAAAATAAGTCCATTTCTAAGACATTCTTTTAAATGTACATAATGTATAACATAATTGTATTTGTCATACAAGTTCGCAATTAACTTTTTAGTCCTCCCTCCTATGGAGGTAAACTTTTCTGGAGCGAAAGGCAGATCACTATGTAAATTATCTGGATACATGATGTCAACTTCTAAAATGTAACCATACTCAGCATCGTCAGGTACATCAAATAAACAAAAATTGACTATTTCGGAACTTGTCATGAATTTAAAATCTGATATGGGTAATTTTTTTGTCATTGCATATCCATAAAGATTGTTACAGTCAAGATATACTAAATATGTTGAGGGCTTAGAATCATCATAATGAGGGAGGTAAATGTTATTGGCTATAGCATATCGGTGAGAGCACTGTGCTAATCCACCACGTATTCCCTTTTCTATCATCTTATAAATATCTAAATCATGAATCAACTCTAGTTGAACACCTGTGTAAAGGAGCATAGCGTCCCAACTTAAACCAGGTGAACTAACATAGTATGCAGGATCGAGATTATAATGCTGAAGACATATTTTTCGAAAATTTTCAAATATGTCACATAATATAAGTTTTTAAACTGTCATGGTCACTAACACTAATATTAACATTATAAGCGGGATATTTACCATGTTTACTGTTTGTAGCGAGTTTCCGATATTTCGGTGCTGTTACAAGCACCATGATCACGGATAAACTGAAGTCATTGCGGGTGGGTGTTTATGAGGAGACAAAACGGTCTACCCTCTTTCTTGTTCGTTTTTTGCACTCGGTACCGCTACCATTGTCACTCACAACTCGATTCTGTTCTCGACAAACGAAACTCACTGTGTCCGCTCGCGAACTTTTTACGGCACTTTTTCGGGGTTTACACAGCTGGACCACTGGATTCCAAGCTCTCGACAGTTGAAACCCATCCTCCCGGTTGAAATTTTTATATTTGGTAATTTCGATAGCAGACAGAACGCCACTATATCCCTAGACTGGTGAGGGAAGAGAACAGAATCGAGTTGTGAGTGACAATGGTAGCGGTACCGAGTGCAAAAAACGAACAAGAAAGAGGGTAGACCGTTTTGTCTCCTCATAAACACCCACCCGCAATGACTTCAGTTTATCCGTGATCATGGTGCTTGTAACAGCACCGAAATATCGGAAACTCGCTACAAACAGTAAACATGGTAAATATCCCGCTTATAATGTTAATATTAATGTCACATAATAATAATACATCGCACTTAACATATAAATCAGTATATTCACCAAGACTAGTAATATTAAAGTAATTCCAAACGGTTTGCGCATGTTCATACTCGTTATCAGTTATATGCCTCATTTGCAAACTGTTGTAAAAACAATGTTTTGGAGGGAGTTGTGTCTCATTATATTTAAGCCATGAATCAATATATTCATATGGGTAAATACCTTTCCTTCGTATTAATTCAAATCTTGTGTAGTCAGGAAAATGTAATCTTAAATTAAAAAAATCTGTGTCTGTTAAACTTTTACTTAGATTATCAAGACTTGTGCTAAGGAACTGGAATGAATCTATGAATTTAATTTGCAAAGGTTTATTACATCCAGTATTAATTATTTTTGTAATGGATAAATATTTTTCTTTTGTTTTTGGTATTATTTTTATTTCGCCATCATATTTTGACAGTTCCTTGATAAAAATATGGGAATCATAGCCAGATAAATTATGAAATATGACAGGTATGAATTGACAGACTTTATACATTAAGTTACAGTGCGAATGAGCTGCACCTCTATATTCTGATGTAATATGATCATGATCGCGCACTTTGTCATCAAATAATAAATTTTTACAGATATGACAAGTACTTGCATTACGGTAATTATTCATTTGTTCTGGAGTCATTGGTTTCATAACATTTTCAGTCATCAAAATCTCATGTATTGACTTGGTTTCTTCAATTAATTTCTTTACAAACACTTGTACACAGTCTGCTCCTTGATAAGTAACAAATTTATTTAAGCTACTGTCATGTGAACAACACACGTAATAAGCAAAACATGAAGGCTGGTGCAATTTATTTTTTATAGTATTTTTGTTAGTGTTTTCTTCATTAAAATTGCTTAATAAACTTTCAAAATCAGCGTATATAACAAAGTTGATTTTTTGTTGTCTCTCAAAGTGTTTAAACTGTAACGTGCTGTTTTTATCTGGTAATAATGTTAAAATTTTAGAACAGGCATGAGATTGGAATTTTATTTCACTAGTAAAAAATTGTAAACATGTCTCACATAAATACATTCGACCTTTATGGTGGGAAACTTGACGTCTCACTAAGCGAAAAAGGTCTTTTATCAAACAATAATGAGCTCGGTTATTTTTCTCGAAATACAATAAATTAATATGTTTATCTTTCTTACAATTTGTCATATAAAGAGGGCCGGTTACAGTGTAATGATCACCCAATCCATAAATATTAATACTTAAATCACTGTTATTCTTTTCAAATAACCTGATGTCTTTAACGGCTGGTGGGAATGACACCCCTTTCATATTAAATATCGTGCTAAAATCTGGATATGAGCTTGGTCTACAGACATTATTTTTAGCTGGAAATAATGCTGCTAAGATGCTCCATAAAAAACAATAGTCATCGTTATTATTAATGTTTACGCAGCTCTTTGTATTTTTAATAACAGATGGTAGTTCTATGTAAGAACCACCTCTCATTGGAGAATACTTATTTATATTTATTTCTAAATGACTTAATGACGTGAATGACCATCCAGATTCGCAGTGTTCAAATTCAGTTAATTTCATCTTAAAAGTCTCTCTTAAATTTAAGTAAATCTCATCCAAATTAGTACTTTTATAAATAACTTCGTATTTTGTATTAAATGATTTCAGCTGCTGCTCACCTGAATGAGGTAAAACAAAGTAAGAAAACAGCTCAAAATTAACTTTAATACATTTATGTTTTAATAATGATAACTCAATTAGTTTATAAATATCGTCTCGCTTACCATCCAAGAACGCCTCCGATAGAAGGTACCTACTCGTCTTCTATAGATGGGTTTAAGCGATAAGTCATTATTCTGTTTTTAAATGCTGTAGCTATTATATCAATATGTTCAAACTTAGACTTTATCAAACAATTTGATTTATGGATATTAGTTCGTTTATGATATCTGTATTCATGTTTTGGTATCTCAATTTTACATTTATCACAGTAAATATAACTTGATGGTGAACCAGTAGAGGGTGATTCAACTGAAAAAAAAAATACATGCATAGTATAAAATATATATTTAATTAAACATTACTACATTTCAAATACACATGTGTCTTAGGCTAATTAATAGATATAGTTTAAAGATTATACAGTGATTAATAGCAAGTTATTAGATTAAATACAATTATAAAGTTTTACAAAAACCACTTTATTCTACTGGTATGAACTTATAAAAGTGGGTGTACGATTTTTAAATTCTTTCCTCGTCTCCTTTATAAATGCATTTAAATGCTTCCAGGGCTCAGTGCCCGAATTGGTTTTATTTTTAATAGTTATTACGGAGTGCCGCCATCGGTTGACTGGCGGTATCCGCTCTATTTCCTCACTATTATAAATTTTTAATTCAACATAATAACTTCCAGTTTTCTCTTCATCAATCTGACGTGAGAAACCATTGGCTAATCTACGTGTCACGTAGGAGTAGATAGGTGCTGTTTTTTTACCGGCGCTGCGATCCAGTTCGTCATCATCGCTATCCGTCCCGATGAGATCTCGTACCGTAGCTTTCGAGTTACATGTCTTCTTACTAGTGTTAGGCTGGCTGCCCGATGCCTTATCTGCAATCTTTCGCTTCTTTTTGCTGGTCTTGACTGGAGCGTCAACTACCGACTCATCTGAAGACGGGAACATCTGGTCAGCCATTTGCTTGGACCTGAAAATAGAGATATTTTTATTAGTTAAGGTAATAATTGATATATCACTTTATTGCTTTATCTATTAAGATTGATTTATTATATTGATTTGTCGATTGATAGAATATTAGAATTACCAAATAGTAGTATGATTAAATATTAGAATGATTGAATAGTAGTATGATTGTATATTAGAATGATTGAATATTAGAATGATTGAATAGTAGTATGATTGAATATTAGAATTATTGAATATTAGAATTATTGAATAGTAGTATGATTGAATATAAGAATGATTGAATAGTAGTATGATTGAATATTAGAATTATTGAATTATAAAATTATTGTACGTACACAGATAAACAAACTTATGTAAAACAAAGTACTTACATCTTATAGAGGATCTGCTAAAGCTTGTAGGTACTGATAATGTTGATGTGCTCGTATATCGATGATACCGCTAGCTCTTGAAGAAGTGTTTTGCGGTTGAACTTCAGCTGCTAGACTCTTAAATAGTGATAAATCGACGTCATATTATCCCAAATATGGAAAAGTGCACATGTTGTCAAAATGCTGTGTCAGTAGTCTTCAATATTGTAATATTATGCTGATCCAATACAAAAAAATAAGTACAGAAGGCTAACTCCCTATAGTGAACGATAATGTGCGCACCCATAGGCGTGAAGCGCTGAAACTAGCTCGCGTTTTGCTATTGGTCAATATGACTAACGTTCGCGGTTCAACCGACTTGATCAGAGATCATCGGGTGTATTTGTCTATGTGGATGTGCATTATCGCTTTTTGTTTGGAGCCGACCTTCTGTACGAACCTTTTTATGATTACAACTAGTTCAGCTTAATATAATAATTTTTACCCGATTGTGTCAAGAAAAAGACGGTGGTGTGTTTATCAATATGGATTGGGTGATGTCACATGTCTGCGAATATCTACCAGTAATTAATTTTAATACTTTTGACCTATAAACCATATCACATCGATTCAGTAAATCTTGTGTTCAAATCCAACATTCAGATATACCTACGAACCTACGTTACTTTACTACTGCTAGTTACTACCTTTCTTTAGGTAACTTTGCTTTCTTTAGCTAGTAACTTAAAAAGTATAAGTTTGGATAACGACATAATTAAAGTACCTAGACAAAACCAGGTGTAACAATAGTATGTCGATTTGCTATTTTGTTTTGATCCATCTCCATATAGAGAATTACAACTTACTTTGTAAAGTCATCATCATTGACATACTACTTAAATACGATGATTTTGCCTGCCGAATCTTCTCAATAAAATGTATGAAAAATTAACAGTGAACAAACATACAGTAGTATTTATTTTACCAGTAAAATTTACGGTAAACAATAAAATGTTTGGCGCCGAGATGTCTTGGGGTTTCAATTACACCATACCTTTTTTGTCCGAAATATCACTCCAGAACCGTGGTCCCACTGCGATGTCCTACTGGTGGGAAAAAACTTTTTCGTGGTCCCACCAAACACACACTTGACCGTTTTGTTACGCCGAATTGAAGGAACGCCATATGGTAAGTATTACCCACATTATAAAAAAGATTTTCTTGTCCTGTGGTATTATCCTACGTACCTAGCAAGTACCTAGGTAGGTAGCAATCTAAAGAGAACCCACTCGATTTTGCACGAAAAAAAAAATACTATGACTTGAACTGACAGTAATATTAATTTCATTTGTTTTTGAAATTGTCTTAATAGAAAATATTATGCTAGCACAATAAAATAATTTTGCGGAATACTAAGATTACTTAAATAGTGCGTAGTATATTATTACCTCAATGCTTAAATATGGATAATACTCACGAGTATAAAATTATAAACGGAAAGAGCGGCCAAGTGTTGCTCTACCGTGGACGCAGATATTATCGTCAAAAAGTTTATTCGAATAAATCTATGATATGGAACTGTAGCCAAAAGCGAAATTTAAAATGTACTGGATCTATAACTACTGAGGTAAGATTTTTATCCATATGTCTTTTATATGTTAAGGTACGCAAAATTTCCTACGTATCTATTAATAAGTGTTGATCTCCATATCGAATTAGATACATAGTTGCATTTGGTACAGTCAGGGTCCGAAATATCTATAGCAGGCAGAGAAAGTTATGACAGAGGGGTAAATAACAACTTCCCTCTATTATTTTTCTCTGACAGACGGACAAAGTAATTAAACAAATCGAGCACAAAACATCAGCGGCGGGCACGGAGTGTAAACCTAATATAAAGAGAAATGAATTGGATTTAGTCGTGAAAAATGAAACAGGAAGCATCTACATCTGCCGAACCACTTCCAAAAATTTACACGAAGCATATAACACCATTGATTCATGAAAATGATATTGTGACGTTGCCTAATTTTGAAAACGTCAAGGGTTGCTTGAATACTGCCCGTAAAAAGGCATGGAATGTGAAAAAGTCAAATTTCAAAAATTTACCGGGGTTGTAGTGCCCAACACTTTACGCGAACTATCATTACTAGGGGAATTTATAGAAAAGGATACTAGAATACTGATATTCTTCAATACTGAAGTGACGTATTCCCTTCCCCAAATAAAGGAATTTTGCCTAGATGCAACATTTAAGAGTGTTCCTGATCCGTTTTACCAATTATTCAGTATACACGGCGACATAGTTCGCCCAATTTTTTATGCTCTAATGAGCGATAAGAAAGAAGCGTCGTAATTTGCTTTATTTGATATAATAAAGACCGTATTTAAAAACGAGTGGAACCCAATAAGGATTCATATGGACTTCGAAATAGCTGCATCTAATGGTTTAAAAAAAATTACCTGATGTGGTTATAAAGAGATGCTATTATCATTTTAATAATTGTATCTGGAAGAAGGTGACATCGTTGGGCATCAAACACAAACTTTACAGACGTATAGTTGGTTTATGTGCAGTGTTACCGCTGGTTCCTATTGACAAAATTGACGATGGAAGGAAATATATCCAATCGCGGACTTAGAATAAAGAAGATGAAAAATTTAATATCTTTATGGCATACATAAAGAAAACATGGATAAAAATAATTGTTTTATAAATGAATGGTGTGTTGCCCAAGAGAGACACAGGACAAATAATATTATGGAAAGCTGGCATTCTTTATTAAACAAGTCCATAAACAAAAACTATGTGACGTTGGCAAAACTCCTTGAAGTGCTCCAACAAAACGTGACTATCCAAAAAATTAAAAATCATAATAACACATTACAAAAACGAAGAAAAATCGAAATAGAAAAAAAAGACGAAATTATAGAACTTCAAATGCAGTTAGTTCACGGCAAAATTTCAGTTGGCCATTATTTAGAAGCTTTGCGGTAAAAAAAATGCTGGAATTATTTTTAATTTTATTGCCTTTTAATTATTACAATTTTATCTTGTTTACTATATTTTGTTTCAAGAAAGTAGTGACTATTACATACCACATTGTAACAAAACGGTCAAGTGTGTGTTTGGTGGGACCACGAAAAAGTTTTGTCCCACCAGTGGGACATCGCAGTGGGACCACGGTTCCGGAGTGCGAAATATCAACATCTAGCAAAAACGTACGATTTTGAACTCTATTGATAAAAATTAAATGATACCTATATAAATGGAAAAAAATCTTAACATAGATCATTTAATTTCTGCACCTGAGTCCTGACCCTCCGTTAGGGTATATAGGTTCTGTTGTCCTGACTAGGCAGAACTTCACGTAATGTCGGTAAGTGTTAATAATATTTTCGTTAACATTATTTTATCCAACAAACAAAATATTAACAAACACCTCTGCAAAATCCTTCAGGGAAACAAGGTGTGATGTTATGTTATCTGGTACACTAATAAGTATTTATTTCCACATAACGCTTTGTTTCAACTATAATATTTAATTATTTTTTCCAGGACTCGGAAGACCTTTTCAATTTTGTACCTATGAATCAACCAGCAGCTCAACAAACACCTAGAAAGAAAACGTTGGGTCTTGCTCATAAGAGACCAAAAACAGATCAGACGTTTTTTCAATATATAAAGAAACCTGTCAGTCGCGGGACAAAAATAATCAAGATTGAAATTTACGATACTGACAGTTTCACAAAGTCCGAACAGCCGATGTGTAATTGTGAAGCTGATGTGTGTGTTCAACATGTTGTAAAATCCATATTATTTGATGATATCTATTCCAGTACGAGAGAATTAATAGCCAGAATTCAGGATGACATCAACCCCAAAGCATAGATTGAATAAAATTAAGTACTGTTTGTTATGCAAAATATGTGTAAGTGTCTAAGTGTAGGTACATGGTAATAGGTGTCGACAATCAACTATGTAAAATGTCATAATTAATGTTTTATTTAAAATAAAATAATATTAAAAAAGTATAGTTCATTTTATTTCTACCTCATAAAATATAAAATAATTACTAATAGAACAGTTTAGCACAAATAGCTACTACGCTATAAAAGGCAGTGGTGGGGCAACATGTGAGCGCATTCCACATTCAAAATGTTCTGCTGTGTCGTATCTAAATGTGCAATAGGCACCTGCTTGTTACTATTATAATAAATATGCAATCATTTGAATTTAATGAATGATGGTTGAAATTGGGTGTACTATTCGAATGTAATGAATGTTGTTTGAAATTGGGGTGTACTATTCGAATGTAATGAATGATGTTTGTAATTGGGGCTTACTATTTTAATGTAATTAATGATGGCTAAAATTGGGTGTACTATTTGAATGTAATGAATGATGGCTAAAATTGGGTGTACTATTTGAATGTAATGAATGATGGCTAAAATTGGGTGTACTATTCGAATGTAATGAATGATGGTTGAAATTGGGTGTTTCTGGATCTCATCTGATCCAGAAACCCCAATTTCAACCTACTTATATACATATTATATAAAATATTACCATCAAATTTTTTTGGAGTATTACTTAATGAGCATCAGCTAATGACATACTACCCAAAAACCATGAAAATGTCACCCATGACGAAAAGATGTCAAATTTTCGTCGGCGCCATCTTGTATTTTGGTTTTGACCCCGTATTCGATATGAGCGACCCCAAAATCCATGACAATGACACCCATGACGCAAAGATGTCAAATTTTCGTCGGCGCCATCTTGTATTTTGGTTTTGACCCCATATTAGATATAAGCGACGCCAAAAACCATGAAAATGACACCCATATCGAAAAGCGGTCAAATTTTCGTCGGCGCCATCTTGTATTTTGGTTTTGACTCCGTATTCGATATGAGCGACCCCAAAATCCATGACAATGACACCCATGACGCAAAGATGTCAAATTTTCGTCAGCGCCATCTTGTATTTTGGTTTTGACCCCGTATTCGATATGAGCGACCCCAAAATCCATGACAATGACACCCATGACGCAAAGATGTCAAATTTTCGTCGACGCCATCTTGTATTTTGGTTTTGACCCCATATTAGATCTAAGCGACGCCAAAAACCATGAAAATGACACCCATATCGAAAAGCGGTCAAATTTTCGTCGGCGCCATCTTGTATTTTGGTTTTGACCCCGTATTCGATATGAGCGACCCCAAAATCCATGACAATGACACCCATGACGCAAAGATGTCAAATTTTCGTCGGCGCCATCTTGTATTTTGGTTTTGACCCCGTATTCGATATGAGCGACCCCAAAATCCATGACAATGACACCCATGACGCAAAGATGTCAAATTTTCGTCGCCGCCATCTTGTATTTTGGTTTGACCCCGTATTCGTCATACATACAAACCGGTTCAAATCATAAATCTCCTCCCACCCATCCACTTCTAACCTTCACCGCCGCCAGCTTAACCTTACCCATCCAAATCCTAACCTTACTAAGAGTTGCTTAAACCCACCCATCCATTTCTCAACCTTATCAACAACTGCTTAACAATACCTATCCAAATCCCGATCATACCCAACATAATTTCTAAATCACATTCTAATAATAAAAGGAAACTCATACATACTTTTATTTCGGTCCGGTAAAATATCAACTCATACATACTTTTATTTCGGTCCGGTAAAATATCAACTCCTTTCGATCACGACTTACTATACGACTCACGCATGCACACTACAATATTTTCTATTACTTTTATCGTGTTTATTTTTTGCAAAAAAGCGATACGCTCGTCCTTCCACGAGCGCTTCTGAGCGCGGAATGATACGCTTCGAGTGCAAAATGTATGAAGAAGTCGGCAAGTGTTTTTATTGTAGCTAATAATTAAAATATATATTGATTTGGGTAAAAAATAATTATCTGAACTTGTAAAGGACTATATATACGGCAATTTTTTTATAATTTTGAAGATAAAAAATGCTGTAAAATTAACTAAACTGGGACCTATTCGGACCCTACTTTTTTAATATTTTTGCGATTATCGTGATGGGCAAAACGTATTTGTGCGAAAATTTTGTATGATGTCATGCAATTTTTCTGATGCCAATCTGGAGCTGAATATATTATCTTTAAATTAAGACCATGATATCTTCACATCTGTGATTGCATATACCTTAAAATTGTACCTGAAAAGCACTGTTATTTGTAGAAAAATGTAATAGCGTCCTTAAAAGAAAAACTGCGAAGTATCTACATTCTACCGTAAAGTAACTGATTTCGAGTGTTTGTTTTATTGTTTACATGAGATTGACAACGGCGCACAGGCATAAGTCTCCCGCGCCGCCTTGCGCGATTTGGCAACGTCGCGCGTGAGCGGCGCTCCAGATTAGGCTAATTTCCCATACAAAATCTTCTGTTTCACGCGTCGGACCGTGTCGATGTTTCTCTTTCGCACTCATTGAATACAGTGCTAGAAATTGTACTGAATTTTGTTTCATAGGAGCGCAATCGCTGGCAACCTGACGCCAAATGTGCGCGTAGGTAATAGTTAGTTTCTACTACGTTTCTAGTAAACTGCTAGTAACTGAGTGTATTGTATAGGCATTGTAGAAATAATGTATGTATAGGATTTTATGGAAATATAGATTATGCAATTTTTGTGGGAGTGCACTGCACCAGCGCTCTTTAGGACGAGCCGCCTCTGGTCTGGATCCTTAGCGAATCTGAAGTCACAAATTAATACGAAACCCACTTTATCATAGGTTTGAGACTTTGTGAATTACACTTATTCGATTAACCTTTATTCGATTAGAATATTCCAATAAATTACCTATATCCATGTTTTATTTATTTCAAACTTGGTTATGGCAGAATTAGAAAAAAAAAGTTTGAACGTGGATATGCATTTGATTATTAATACTGAATCACCAAAAAAAAACCGCACACTGGTTTATATTTTGCCCGATATATCGTAGTAAACAGAGAACATTGTAAGATTAAAATATCGAAAGCGGCCATCTCTAATTGAGTAGCTGACTGTGACATGTGCATAGTTGAAATCTTCGAGATCAATATGTTTGAGTTTAAAATACAGTAGACCTTAAATTTATCAAAATAAAATCAACTTTTACTTGTCTTGTTTAATAAAATATATTTTTCAAATTTAAATCGACATAAAATCAATTAATACTACCCGATGGTATGATATACCCCCATTTAGTAAATGTTTGCGGAACGGCGCAAAACTCGGGGTACGCGGGTCCCGCCTACTTGCGAATTCTACTGTAGAAGGCGTTTTTTCTGTTCTGTGGTAATTGAAATAGATCAATATTATTTTGGGCTTTTCATCTGTTTTTAAATTAATGTTCTATGAAAGTACACCATTTATTATGGAATAGTTATTTGTGAAATAAATGAATTGAAGATAACACACTTGTGCAGCTTCCCACCATCGTGCGTACGATTATGTCTAATTAAATTACTCCTTATATTAAAACCATGCTGACATACATCACATTTGTAAGGTTTATCCCCAGTGTGTATGCGAAAATGCTGTGTTAAATAAGCTTTGCATTAAAACAACGCTGACATGTATCACACTTGTAAGCTTTATTATCCCCAGTGTGTACACGAACATGCTCTGTGAAACTACTCTTGTTTGTAAAATTACGTTGACATATATTGCATTTGAAAGGTTTAATAATACCAATGTGCGAACGTATATGCCGTGTTAAATTACTTTTTTGACTAAAACCACGCTGACATACATCACATATGTGTGCTTTCTGACTAGGGTGTGTAAGAATATGCTGATACAAACCACTTTTTTTCCTAAAACTATGCAGACATATATCACACTTATATGGTTTTTTACCAGTGTGCATAAGAATATGTTTATTTAGGTTTATCTTAATACTAAAACTGCGCTGACATATATCACACTCATAAGGTTTCTCACCAGTGTGTCTTAAATTACTTTTTTGAGTAAAACCACGTTGACATACATCACATTTGTGTGGTTTGTTACTATTGTGACTACAAATAGGCTTATTTAAATCACTCTTTTTACTAAAAATACTCTGAGACACCACATCACCACACATGTGTGAGGCTCTTTACATGTAGATTTGCTTGTACTATTTTGAGTTGTCTGGATACCTTTGGAGCTAGATCCTTTATTTTTGTTTTGCTCTCCTGTAATACCATCTTCTAGGTTTGCTCTTCGTGTAACTCGTTTGGGTTTCTTCGCAACGTTCGAGCCTGCAAAGATAAATCTGGTAACCACAAAAATTTAAGTACATAGGTGAAGTAAATAGTCGTAACGATTAATCGCAACAACAACCCGGCGGTAGAAATGGTTACGACTAATCTTAAGTGTCACACTCTTCAAATCTAAACGCCTTATCTTAGTCTCGCAAGTACAGTGTCCGACCGAAGCTGCGAAGGGCGAAACGACCGATTTCTGGCAGAAGCCGATTAATCGCCTATCGCGACAACCTTCGGATACACCCGAAGGCTCTCGATAGTAGTGGTAGTGGTAAAAGAAAGATGAAAATAATTTCCGATAACCTGTATCCGGCCTCTCCATCCGGATACCGGATTTATAAAAACAAAGATCCGCTGTGAGTATTATTATAATTACTTTATTTATGTCACTTGTTAAGCACAATCATCTAAATTTTTATCATCACTGTTTATATTAAAATATTCTCACAAAGGCGATCTTTTTTTACCGATGTTATTTTTCGTCGTTAAATCTTTTAAGAATTATAAAAATACTTAAAATAACATAACCACGTATTTAAGTATCCTCAAACGATCGTGTTTGCAATCAATTCAACAAGTCAATGAAATAATTGCTAACTTGCGCCACCTAGGCAAGCTCGATTCTTGCGATGCACCAAACGACAATGTACCGCTGGATATCCGGCTACAAGGATGGCCGAATATCCGGTATCCGGCCAAACAGCTATCCTTTTCATCTCTAGTAAGGACCTGAGGACTCTCGTTTCCCCACTTGGTATCCCATTTTCCCGAAGGCTCACTCTTTATGGCTCTTATAATTGTTTTGTCAAAAAAATTATAAGAGCCATAAAGCCATTTGGGTATATTTTCAAATTGGCCTAGGAAGGTACATGCAATTTTATGATCAATGGCATCAGTAGTTTCCTTACACGCAATATCCCGGCCTACCCTATTAAGATCATTGTACTTTTATAAGTAATCAATTTAATTTTCTTTTATTTTTGATAGGCTTTAATGGAGGCCAGGTTTCTTTACTCGCTCTAAGCAGGATATCAATAAGGGAGTGTAGGACATCAGTAGCGCTAATGGGGTTTAGAGCTGCAGTTACGCTCCTAGAAGGTAAGTTCGTTAAAACAAGACCAAACTTGTTGTTTTTTTTTTAATTGCGGTAATTTATGCATGTGTGTAAAATCTATTAGTATATTACTAAAACTAAGAGAAGTATAGTTATTTAATGATTAATTTATTAAGTTTCACTTGATGTTACTTAAATTTAAATAGCCGACAATACAGACGTGCAAGCCCGTCTGTATCACGCTAGAAATTACAAGAATTTAAAATTATTGGCTTGTTTACGTTTAACAGGGCGTGGCAAATATACACACAGAGCTATTTGACGAATAGATTATATAAACGGAACCTCGACCAGCGATCAATACGCCTCTATCCCTTCTGTATACTATAACGGATGGGGAAAAATCGTGGATCAAACGAAACAGTTAGTTGGGTTGATTTGCGTGGGTGCTAAGGTACCAAAACTTTTTTATTATTTTACTGCATATAATCCCAACTATCGCCCTGTTTCGTTTGGCACCCGATTTTTTGCCCACCCTGTATATCTATCGTAAAAACCGGCGAAGTGCCAGGTCTGACTGGAATGCTTCAGATCACAACATTGTTTGGAGCATATTTGGACGGAGCCTAGACTTCATCAACCGAGTTCTCTCAAGCTTGCAATTGATATTCAGGGAGCCTCGAACAAGTCTGTGATCGCTTGTTGCCCCACACTAGGAATTTCTTCCTGTGTAGCCCATGTTACACCCACTCCTATTAAGGTCGGAGACTATACACTCGAAGTTGTGGGCGACTATGTCGACCTGGTACAAACGATCCAGTTGGGTAGGGCCAACTTCGAGAAAGAGGTCAACCGTCGAATCCGACTCGGCTGGGCAGCGTTCGGGAAGTTGCGCGGTATCTTCTCGTCTAACTTACCACAGTGTCTCAAGACGAAAGTCTATGACCAGTGTGTGTTGCCAGTGATGACTTATGGCTCTGAGACGTGGTTGCTTACAATGGGCCTCATCAGAAAGCTTACAGTTACCCAAAGGGCAATGGAGAGGGCTATGGTCGGAGTTTCCTTGCGTGATCGAATCAGAAATATAGAGATCCGCAAGAGAACCAGGGTTACCGACATAGCCCGAAGAATTGCCAAACTTAAGTGGCAGTGGGCATGGCACATTGCTCGCAGAACGGATGGCCGATGGGGCAGAAAGGTTCTGGAGTGGCGACCGCGAACCGGAAGACGTTGCGTTGGAAGGCCTCCTTCCATGTGGACCGACGACCTGGTGAAGGTTGCAAGGATACGCTGGTTGCGAGACGCACGGGACCGGTCAAAGTGGCGACGCTTGGGGGAGGCCTATGTCCAGCAGTGGACGTCTTTCGGCTGATATGATGATAGTGGGTGCGTTTTACAAACATACACTTATAAACTCACATACACAACACCCAGCCGGAACAACTATCTGTAGGTCATACAAATATTTGTTCCGTGCGGGCATCGAACCCGCGACACGCAGCGCAGCAGTCAATCGCTCAACAACTACGCCAATCGTGCGCCCGATATGTGATTTTTATCTGTTATGATGAAGTCTATCTCAGTTTTGGTAACGTTGCCGGGGCTTCGCCATGTCCACTTCCTTTGGGGCTATTTCTTAAAGAAGGAATTCATTACGAAAGCATTTGCATTTGCCTCCTATGATTCCTGCTACCAAACCCGTAGGTTCCTACCAAGGGCGGATTTAGGGGGAGGGGGGGGGGAGCACGGGGGCACGTGTCCCCCCCCCCAGACGGTATTTTGTGTACTGTGGAGATTCCATCACTGTACATACTTACAACCCCGGATCTAAGGGGGGGCAAACCGGGGCACTTGCCCCGGGTGGCAGTTTCATGGGGGCGCCAAATCCTTGAGACAAGAATTCAAAATATGAATGAGGCCTCTTTTCCTACAATCTCATAGGTTTTTATCAAGTAATCGAATCTTAATATAAAATGTTTGAAAAACAAACTTTTCTAGCTTAAAGCTAACTTTTTTACCCATTGAAAACAAAACTGCCCATGCGACGGACTTTGAGGAGCTAATAGATTTTTTGCAGAAAAGAAAGCACGCCGTGTAAAGTTGTAGTCTTTTCTGGTTATATATTTTTCTGTGTTTCTGTTTTATGTCACAAATGAAAGTTATTAGATAATTAAAAGTTATATTTTTTAAAAGATTATTATTTTAACAAATGTCACAAAAATGCTACTCATTGGCAGTTTTAGCAGTTTTTCTCAAACACTGAAGGGAGGGGGCGCCGGCGCCGGTTTGAAAAAATCTTAGATCCGGGGCTGCATACTTAGGAGCAAATCAGGTTAACAGACTTGTGAAAATATATGAATGAAAACCGGCCAAGTGCGAGTCGGACTCGCGCACCGAGGGTTCCGTACAAACCTCAGCTTAAAGGTATTATAGACCTGAGTAGTTGAAATGAATTTCAATTTAATACTTCTACGCGTTCATGAGGAAAGGGGTAAGTTTAAAATTATTAAAAATATTTTTATTATATGATGTGACTAAAATTTTACGGTTTTCGCAATTTATCCTTTATCTATGCTATAAGACGGTACTTCGTACCAAATTTCAAGATTCTGAGTTCACGGGAAGTACCCTGTAGGTTTTGATTCCCTTGCGAGTGTCGAAAATTTGCGGCATAAACGGCTTACGGCTGTATATTTTGATTGCGTTGGATAAGAAGTTTTATTTTTTCACAGCTTCAAGTGACAGTAGACCTGAGTATTTGATATAAATTTCAGCTTGATACCTCCACGCGTTCTTGAGAATAACTTTTCGTGGTACGGCACCCTAAAAATAACCAAGAAACTATTCAGCGCTGCACAAGAGGATGTCTTCAAGGTTCTGGACTGGAGAGGGCTAGGCATCAACGTCAACGGCGAGAACATCACTCACCTTCGGTTGGCCGATGATAAAACTGTCATGGAGACCATTGAGGGTCCCAGTACAACGCTCGATGACCTCAATAGAACTTCCAAAAGAATGGGTACAAAAATGAACATGGACAAAACCAAGGTGCTGTTGAACGCCCATATCGCACCCATTCCTATCAAGGTCGGTGAATCCACAGCCGATGACGTGGACGACCATGTCTACCTGGGACAAACGGTCCAGTCTAACTAAGCTAGGCAAGTCCAATCTTGAGAAAGAGGTCAACCGCCGAATCCTACTTGGCCGGGCAGTATTCGGGAAGCTGCGCGGTATCTTCTCCTCCAACTTACCACAGTATCTCAAGACGAAAGTCTATGACCAGTGTAACACACACTTATGACCTATGGCTTCGAGACGTGGTCGCTTACAATGGGCCGCTGAAAGCTTACAGTCACCTAAAGGGCAATGGAGAGAGCCAAGCTCGGAGTGTTTTGCGTTATTGAATTAGCAATGTAGAGATCCGCAAGAGAACCAGGGTTACCGACATAGCCCGAAGAATTGCCAAACTTAAGTGGCAGTGGGCAGGACACATTGCTCGCAGAACAGATGGCCGATGGGGCAGAAAAGTTTTGGAGTGGCGGCCGCGAGAAGACGTTGCGTTGGAAGGCCTCCCACCAGGTGGACCAATGATCTGGTGAAGGTTGCGGGGATCCCCTGGATGCGGGATGCACGGGACCGATCTATGTGGCTATGGTTGCGGGAGGCCTTTGTCCAGCAGTGAACGTCTTTCGGCTGAAATGATGATGAACAGAAAGAACATGAGTGAAACTCTTGTCTTTCATAAACTTTCCTATACATATTTGAACTTGTAGAAATAATCATGAAGTATGATACTTCAAGTTTATTTCTGACAGTTATTGTTGATTTTTTTACCCGTCCGCCCCTTGTGCCCCTCCCAGAAAAAAATCCTGGATCCGCCCTTGCGTGATGTTATATATGTTAAGTCATATTTCAAATGGTATTTAAGTTATACATGTGAACGATCTTGTAAAGATCGCTAATTTAAATATGTTATATGAATAGTTGTAAAACATAACTACTGTTATTATGGACGACTGAAATGCGAGAAAAGATTTTCTGGTAAACAAAGTAACTTTTGTTTAGAATATGCAAACAGTTCTTGAGTAAATCAGTCAATATTAAATTGTACCCAAGTTGAAAGTAAACTAAATTACGAAGTATTCAATTCGTAACTAAGAACTTACTAGTGCCTTTGTAGAAATTTTGTTGTGTGCTTGATGACATGCTGTGCACCCGACCTGACCCAAGTTTTTCTTTTGTAAACTTTCTAAGTCAGTATGCAAGCAAAAACAATGGTTTATTATGGTCAGACTTAAAAGGGTCTTAAGAAATTTAAAGAACCATAAATCTCAAGTTGGTTTTCAAACAAAATAATTGGAAGTGGCTTTGTTCATTGTGAATGGGCTGTAACATAATAGATAGAAAAAGTACTAGTACGAGTTACTTGTTTAACTCTAAGTATTTGATAATTGCACAATGTGATTGTTATGCCACAAATGGGCAGTAAGCTATGATAACAACATAGTACATAAAAGCAAAATAAGTAACTACATGGCTAAAACCAAAGCTGAAAAAGACTTGATTATAATTAAGGATGTTTTAATTATAAGAGCTTGGTTATAATAAGTAGATGAATAACTTTTATAATTCATTAATTATAATAGATGATATAATTAATTGGTTTGATTAGGTTTTCCTGGGTTTTCCCAAATCCTGCGCAACGAATGTTGGACCATGATGATATTGTTTTCCCCTAGAGAGAGAAAAAGGAAGGTGTGTATTTTTATTATTGTATAAAGATGGTTTGAGGTAGGTAGGTTTACTAACGTAGGTAAGGTAAGGTAGGTTAATTTATTTAATTTTTTTCCTAATATTCTGATATTTGGAGGATAGAAAAAGATAACAACATTGGTGGACAGAATAATGTTTGTTTACATTCACACGCAAGTGCAATGCTGCCAACTCGTCTAAGCAAAAACGCGCTGTTAGCTCTTTAAAAACGCGCTAGAAAGCGCTAAATGGTCGCTGTAAAAAAAAAAATTATTCGGCGCCAAATACAAGCAAAACGCCCAGCAATTTGAGACAGGGACGTACAAACGTATTTTTTTATTGAATCAAAATATGTCTTAAACAAGAGTACATTCATTGTACATTGAGTACATTGTACCCAGTACTTGTTTAGTGATAATACACACATCAACACGGTCTAGGGATATTTCATACTCAATTAAATAACTCGAAAAGTACTGGCCGCATTGGAATTATTTATACACCGATTTGTTTGTAATTTATCTCAGACTAATTCCAAATTCAATTTTTTGAAAATTCTTTTGTTTCGGTGGCATAAAAATGTATTGATGTGTAGGAGAGGGAATTTTCATTTGTGCGAAATTTAGAAAACAATACGAATTACGTTTAGTTACAGTTTTTTTTCATTTTTAAACGAACGATAAAGTTAAAATTGAGGTATTGTAGCCATGCAACGCCAACATTTGACGAGGGCGGAGATGTTACGTGCTGTAGGAATGCTGGAAGCTGGGTTTGTTCAGCGTAATGTTGCTGAGGCCATAGGGACCCACCAAAACGTAATTTCAAGATTGTGGACACGCTATCGTGCCACAGGTGAAGTAGCGGAGAGGCACCGGGGGCCTAGTCGCATCACTACCCCCAGACAAGACCGATTTTTGCAAATTACTGCGCGAGCTCAACCAAATGCAACGGCGACTCAATTGGTCCAAAGGCTGCGAGTGGAACACCAAGTGCTTGTGAGTGACCAAACTGTAAGAAGGCGACTGCATGAAAGCAATCTACGCTCTCGTAGACCACTCCGGGTCTCACCTTTACGGAGAGGCAATCGTGGACGACGATTAGAATGGATTCGGAACCACGTGGACTGGGGCCGTGAGCAATGGTCCAATGTGCTGTTCACGGATGAATCCAGGTTCGGCTTCCATCCAGATTCACGAAGGACGCGTGTTTGGCGAGTTCCTGGACGATGGAGCCGTCTTCAGAACCCTCAGGAAGTTCACCCATACCAAGGATGAACAATTATGGTTTGGGCAGGAATTCGTCTTGGTGGACGGACGGATCTCGTTTGGGTGCGGGGCAATATGACGGCAGAACGATACGTCCAACAGGTGCTGGGGTCCGTAATCTTGCCCCACAGAACACAAATGGGGCAAGATTTCCTGCTCATGCACGACAATGCCCGGGCACACACGGTGAGAACGGTAGCAGCTTGGTTACATACACACAATGTTAGGGCCTTAGACTGGCTTGCTCAATCGCCAGATCTAAATCCCATTGAGCATGCGTGGGATATGCTGCAAAAAAGAGCTCTAAAGGAAGTTCATGAAAATCTGGCTACAGAAGATCAACTTTTTGCGCACCTCAGAAGGACATGGGACAATATTCCGCAGCAAGACATTGACAACCTTGTTCTGAGCATGCCGAATCGTTGCCGATGTGTTATGAAAATCATGGGCGCTTTCTCAGACTACTAACTTCAAGTTTATAAACACAAATTAAATGATTTTTCTATTTTTTTCAGTTTTTACTCATAAATTAAAAATTAATTCATATACGGTTTCCGTCTATGCTTAATTTTTTTTCCATAAAATCCTGAAAATTTAATCGAAGTACCTTAACCATTATTAAAAAATGGTAGAATATTAAATAACGTATCTTTTAAATATATACATGTCATATAAATAATTAACACATTGATAGTAATTCGCTTTTTTAAAAATATCCCTAGACCGTGTTGATGTGTTTATAATAAAATAATAACGTGTTAATATAATTATTTCCTATTATAAAGAAAACAAATTAATTCACCATTGTCTAATTCTACTACAATTGCTTCTACCGCCGAATTGGTATGGTTGGTCAGGTAGGTCTTGATCAGTTTTGGACTTGAATTTATATTTATCTGTGGATGAAATTTGCCTCAACACGTCGTTTAGATGTAGATATTTTGCGAAATTACTTTTTTTTTAAAGATTGTCCAAAGTTTCAAAAAGCGCTAGATTTAGCACTAGGCGCTAAAACGCGCTATTGAACAAAAAAAGCGCTAGATCTGGCGCTGAAAGCGCTAAGTTGGCAGCACTGCGCAAGTGACAAACACTAGCTGTCTCTTTTTTCCTTGTTGGTTTTATCAAGCCATCCCTTTCGACTTGTATTGAAATGTCAGATGAATGAAAAGTGTGAGTGCGGAACACTTTTTCAATTGTTTTGTGTGTGTATAACGAATCTGTTTATTTGAATATCATTGGTAATTATACTATATTATTGAAACCCTTATAAAACGGTCTTTCATTGGTGTCCACCTCTACCCATAAATCCCAATACAGACTATCCAGAAACCCATTAGTAAGTATACGATTTGTATCCGGATCCTCCTGATACGGCGATGTATGAATACGTTCGTAGTCGTACAAATCGTATATTATCGTATGTACCTAATATGTAACCGATTCCTGCCGTGTTCCGTCAGAGACGGGAAATGTGTGACCAGCGCTTAGAGTAGGTATGCATATTTCATGGACTATGTGGAACAGGTATTTGAATCGAATATTTGAACTAGGTGCACCTAGAGCCATGTATGATTGTTTATTCTGCAATTTTTTTCAAGTGAAAATGATTGGCTGTTTTTTATTTACACAAATGATACAGTTTCTTGTCTCAAGTTTCTATGGATTATAAGGCTCACTCGATATATTTGCTACTAAATACTCTTAACACATTAGAATGAATTACAGGTTATACATAGATTTAATCTGAAAAAAAAAGTATGAAACGAAGTCTAAAGTAAAACTAAAGACGTGATTCAAAAGCCTTAATAGCCAGATCACGGACTTTAGTAAAATATAAAAAGTTTATTGAACTTAAAAAAAACGAGGGATGTGACATTCAACATAAAAATCGATTTGTAATTAATCAAATGATTAATGAATAATCGATTAATAAATAATCAATATTTCTTAAAAAAAATTGCGATGTTATATTAATCGTTATTTCCCTAATTTTTCAATGAATTTCAAACTAAACGCCCTAAATATTATATTAATCATAGTTTTTATTCATTAAAAATAAACAACAGAAATCAAAAGGTTTTTAAATAATCAACATTATAATAGGTTCAAATTAAAATGTTTTTTTTTTCTTTCAACATAAATTAACAAAATTTAACTATTCAAATAAAAACAACTAGAAATCCGTAGACAATGAGTTCAAGAATAACAACTTAGGTAAGCGTTTGGATAATATTCGGATATATTGTTATTTTACTTAAAAAAAAACGATTTCAATCAATTATTTCCATAATCGATTACTTTTTACATCCCTAAAAAAACTGAGCTGTCATGTCAGTTGATGTCAGTCAGAGTTGTGTGTGTTAGTGTTTTATTGTTTTTGTAATTTTGTCTAGCAATCGTACAATATTTTATTTCTTCTCAGTTTTCGGCTACCAGTTTAAAGAAAGGGAACGATATTCGGCGGTAATTAAACCAAATGCTAGAAATTACCTCCATCGACTGGCTAGCTGGAGAGATAAATAAATCTTAACTAAGTCTTGTGCCGCCGCCGACTGCTGAGTGCTGTCGCTATCGCTACTCTTGTCATGTTTATAACGAGGTCCAAAGAGGGAGTGCACACACGATATTTACAAGTTTATATTAAATTTGTGGAATGCTTGTAGATTAAGAAGAAATCGAAACAAAGAAAAGTCACGCCAGTTTCAAATACTTACTCAAAGGGTTTTTCAAATAAAAGTTTGCTAAGTTAGTCTTTTTGAGATAAAAGATCATAAAAGATGGAAAAATTAGCAATGTGTAGGATATGTTTAGTGAAAAATGTCCGTATGTGTATAGTTGTCGACAACAACATGCAAGAACTATATGAAAAGCTGACTTGTTTTCCAGTAAGTTGATTCTTAATGTTACATACATTTGATATTATTTTGTCACAGATTATCCAGGTTGGCCCATTTACAGATGTCCTAAAATATTTTTAGGAGCCCAAAGATGACCTTCTGACCACCAACTGTTGGCTTGACAATATAAAATATATTTATGATTGGAATTAGTTGAAGTGTAACATTAAAATGCAGTACATATAAGACATATTTTGTTACAGTTTGTTACTGACGACAGTAGACCGATGAGCGCTTGTTTCTTCTGCTTTGCTAAGCTAAAGCAATGCTACCAACTGCAGAGACAATGCCTGGCAGCTGAACAGCTGTTCACTCAGATGATGAATGAGGTATTCTTCAACAAAGATTCTCTTAACATCTAATTTATGTCTGGAAGTGATTTGACTTTACTTTGGATTTTATCGAACTTGTAACCTTAAGTAATCTTTGAATTCCACCTCACCCTGGAGAGTATATCAATCAAATCCCCCTGCGTGCGAGATGTTAGTGCTATGCCCATACGCACCCTGCCTTTCTCACTGGATTCGCCAGAGATCGACTGATCTTTATAGGATAGGATAGGATAGATGGAGCGCTTATCTGAACTTTGGACTCGCATTTGGTCCGCTGAGCATGCAGGCCTTCTCTCTGTGAGAGGGAATGGGCCATGGGTAATCGACCACGCAGGCCCAGTGCATGTTACATGTCTTCGAATTCTTGGTTCAAAGACATGTTGGTTTCCACATGATGGTTCCTTCACTGTTTTGAGGGCAGTGATGATAAAATAATTTACACAAAGAGCCTGCCTGGGTTGGAACCCACAACCTGTAAGTCACCCCGTTACCACTGGGCAACCATTGCTCTCACTGATCTATGTTCTATGTTATTAGGTCTGGTTTCCGCACTTAGTCCTTCAAGTGGACCATTGTGCGTGGGCCATGGCGGCCGTTGGGTGGATTATTCCAACCAGCCCACCTCCCTCCAGAAGCCAATTAGGGCTCCTGGTTTTCTTAGAACTTCTGTGTAAGATCTGGGCGACCCGAGGGTTAGTGATCTAATCTGGGTGACCCCTGTGCATTCAAAGAGAACATGCGTAACGGTATCCTCAGTCTCCATGCATGCCCTGCATAGAGGACTGTCCGTTTTGCCTATTGTGTGGAAGTGTTTGTTAAGTGAGCAGTGTCCCGTGATGGTCCCCGTCACCAGGCGCAGGCCATTCCTGTCCAGGCGTAGCAAACGTCTGGTAAGCCTACTGTCCAAAGATGGCAGAGCTTCTTTGGACTGCCTACAGCCTGGTGCCGAGGTCCACCAGTTTTCCGCCTGTGCCTGGGTGAATTCCTGTAGCCACCTGCGTATTTGGTTGAAGGGGATGGGTACAACAGTTTCGGGTCCATGGATCTCACTGATCTTTATAATAACAGATGGTTACGGCCAGCAGACTGTAGGCAGTTAAAAATGGCTTTATTATATGTACATTAACCAATAAACTTCACAGCCTAAATATAAATAATCATAGGGAATTATGGGGCACAACATCCGTAGTAAAAATCTATTCAACTTAGGCGACAGACAGCCCACATATATCAGGGGCTACTTTAACGCTGAGATCAGCTGCCCACGACATCCTGGAATACAAGGCTGTGCCTTTCCAACTTGTAGCAATCCTCAGAATAGTGAGGTCCGTCCACAAAGACTGGGGAGTACCCAGGAAGCTTCTGTGCTTTTGTGCGGATCTAGCCTGGCTATGTTAGGCCAGCAGAATCCCCATGCACTACGGACTAAATGAGATTCTAATTGCAGAAAAGGCAGTCTATCTATAACTACTATACTACTACTAAGTAGCCATGTATGCAGGCTCTTTTGAATGAAAATAGAAACATGAAAAATGGAATCGGAGAATCTAAAATTAAGTATACATCCATTATTCCATATCTTTCTTCGACAAATCTTTTACAGTTCAAGCAGCTCGTTTGTGGAATGCATTACCTATTGAAGTGAGGCGTGCTCAATCCTTACCAACATTAAAAAACAATGGTGAAGGAGCATTTCCTTTCACTATAATTAGTCTTCTCCTTTCTCTGTGATATTTTTGTTATTTATTAGTATAATTATGTATTATTGTATGTATGTATTTTATGTCTAAGTATTACTTACAGCCCTAAATTTCTCTCCTCTCGTTCAGGCCATCCAAAGGTTGTCTGTAAGAGATTGTTCTGTGCGATAAGACCGCACATTGTACACTTGCTTTTCTGATTTTTTGTCCTGTATATATATTTGTGTGGTGTACAGTAAAGAATATAATAAATAAATAAAAATGTTTGTGTTCACAGACCTGATTACTATTTTTGATAAACTTTCACAGCCAAATCCTGTAATAAACCGTGGCCAGCTAGAGTCTTTCAATGGTTTTATGACAACACCAATAGAGAATATAAATATAATTGATGTTGGACAACTTGAAAGCATTGCTGTTAAAGACGAATTCCCAGCTGTTGGTGCGAGATTTGATGATGTTATCGAGCTAAAGCAGGAACATCAAAGTGATGGTAAGTTCTACAACAAAATAATGATGAAAAATCAAAAATGTATTTCACTACTCCTTAATTAGGTATTTGAAAAAGAGAAGTTTAATACAAGCAAAAACACTTTATGTACCTAGTGATTTAAAACAAGTATGTCATTTTAAACGGTTGAAGATATAATTTAAAATGCTGTCTTCATAACCAATAGTTGTTATAAATATAAATAATGGCACAATAGGTCCTTGTG
The DNA here is from genome assembly GCA_964057195.1 of Orthosia cruda. NCBI lineage: Eukaryota > Metazoa > Arthropoda > Insecta > Lepidoptera > Noctuidae > Orthosia > Orthosia cruda. The sequence continues at coordinate 18,755,853 of OZ059853.1, forward strand.
ATAGGGCCTTAAGGCATAGCACGCACAGCGATTTTCATTCGCGCGATTTTTTTTCCGCGCGAATTTTTTAGTACTATTTGGGCGCGATTTTTTTTCCGCAGTGCGTGCAGCTTCATACATTTCCATAGGTCACAGAATGCGCGGAAAAAAATTCGCGCGAATAAAAATCGCAGTGCGTGCTAAGCCTTACATTCCGTCATAATAACCCACAGCAAAACCATTACAAAAAAGAAAAAAAAAAAGACGTGTGGCACTCGGGGACTGCCGCGGTAAAGCATTTAATTTTTTAGAATTCAAGTCATTTTCTTTCACCTATTGTTCTTAAAATCTACTTTCTTTTCCCAAATAGTAAATGCAGATCACGGTCCACCCAGAATAATAAACCCTTACTTAGCGAATTTGAGCCTTTAAATTAAAAACGTTAAAAACTCGAAAACGTAGCGAGCCAAACCCCCATTTATTTCCGAATAATAAAACTCTAAAAAACAAAACAAAAATATAAAGTGACCCCTATCTACATTGAAAGCATAAGGTCCACATTGATCACCATTGTCACGTTTCGTTATGGAATTTTTCGTTACGGAATATCTGGATTCGGTCTCCACGCTCAAGGCCCGCGATAGAAGCTATGCAATAGCTTAAAAGAGATATAAATCTAACTAGATGACGCGACTGTATGTACTTCGCGTGTCACAAAACGGAGTAAAATTACGATCAATGATCGTAATGTGAGCTATTCATTCAGGATTATCGGCACCGGAAATCCACCGAAATCTAGAAAAATGCTTTCTTATCTATACTAATATTATAAAGAGGAAAGATTTGTATTTTTGTATCTAACGAATAAACTAAAAGCTACTCGACCGATTTCAAAAATGCTTTCACCGTTGTGAAGCTACACTATCCCCGGGTACTTTTTATCCCTGTATTCCTACGGGAACCGCGAGGCGTCCGCTAGTGCCATGTATTTCATTGGGAATGTTTTCTTTCATTGGTAAGTAAAGGTGAACGGCAGATTTTATACCGCATAATTTTTTTGTTGTTCGGTTATAGAATTTGTACCGCTTATTAAGGCAACTAAGCCATTTATTTTCACGTAAGTTTACTATTTTTAGAACTTCGGATTAATTAATAGTATCAATAAAAAGATTTTAATAAATAAACGTAATAAAATCGTATACTAAACGCAGTTATGTTTTTCAAAGTTGCCTTATGTAAAATAACACAAATATTGAAATGATAATTGATAGAAATAACAATAAATATAATCAAACACATCATTATCAAACTGTTGCAGTCAGCTGCTAGACATAGGTAATCCTAATGGAGTAGGTACGATCCTCACTTCAATCTATCTACGTAATGGTAAGTAAAACACTACAAAGATAGCAAAAACAATTTACTACTTTACACATTATGTAACAATATGCAACATTTACCTATATGTAACAATCTACATTGGTACCGACACTAGTACATAATCTTAAAAAATAAAACTAGTTATAAGTTTTACGTCCCAAGTTCTAAGAATTTAAAAAGGAATTATCTATCATATTAACTACTAATTAAAACAAAAAATATCCCAAAACACGAAATTTTATCAGCGGTACGAAATTCCCATACAAACCTGCCATTCGGCTTTGTTTTTAAATTGTGTGTGAAAAAGTGGCACGCTTGGTTTTCATACAGATGGAGGGACTTGCGTTATCTAGTTAGATATATATCTGTGTATACCATTAGATACAGTGATTTAAGTGAAGTCGCTATAAACTGGTTTGAATGTATGAGTATAATACTAACAACGGATTTTTCTGTCACTGAATTGGCTGCAAGAGCCTGCACAGTAGCTATTTTTGTGTCAATGTTGAAGGTGAAGATAGCATTCTATTCTGTCTCTTTCATTCGCTTACTGAATGCAGTATACGCGATGACAAACTGTTTCTTGCTCAATAGTTGGCAGAGCCAACTTCAGAGACACAGAGATCCGCTGTGACTATTATATTGCTTTTAATCATTTTTGTTTATGCTCAGGTCTAGAACTGGAAAATAAGGACAACATCCATCTGGATGTAGAATATACACCACTAGACCATTCCGAATCAGATTTAAATGATGTGCCTCTATTGGAGTTAAAAACTGAAGTGAAAGAAGAAGATGTATCGAGGAAGAAACGCAGAGTCAGTGACACAGGAAGTGAGTATTACGTGCAATACACGCCAACGTGCAATCTAGGGGTCCTTAAGTCACCAAGCCCGAGTCGACGGCGCGTTGTGTTCCGCGTTGTGTTACGCGCGCCTCAAAGAGATGTCAGCAAAACTGACGGGGTCCGCTAGGGCCGATGCCTGTCTGGGTCGCGGATAAATTTGAAAAAGAGTTACCGCGGCCCTGGCTCAAGCAACTGAAGGAACACGGGTGGGTTTTAGTCATAAAAGTCTGAAACGCCCTCCCGCTTCACCCAGAGCGGGAGACGTCACTGGAAGATTTCCCACCATAAAAAAAAGGGTTCTTAAGTAAATAGTGTATAGGTTTTTACTAGGCAAGCGTGCTTCAACGTCGACCACATCATCGCTTACCATCAGGTGAGATAGTGGTCAAGCAAAAGCCTATAGATGGTAAAAATAACCGGCCAAGTGCGAGTCGAACATGCGCACGAAGGGTTCCGTACTTGGTAAATTGCGGTTTACGATTTATGACGTATTAACCTTTTGAGCGCCACGGTCTTCTATTAGAAGACAGCCGTTTCCGTGCCCCCCACGCCACGTCTTTATTAGAAGACAATATATAATCTTATCGTTTATTACATTAAAATACATGAACAAATGCTTTGTGCGTATTGCTACTATTGCCTAAAACCCTAAACTTAATGTTTTATTTCAATAGTGGTCTTTGTTTATATAAAAAACAGAAAAATAATACCAGCCAAAATTTTTGCCGTGTCCCAGGCGCCGTAGTCTTTATACGAAGACGCCTAGTGCTGTGGTTACTTGATTAAGTTTCTAAAGTGTCGATATACACAAAAGTTTAAAAAAACACTTATTTCGAATCAAAATGTTGAGTTTTGAAATAAATGCGATCCTTATGGAAAAATGGCTAGCAAAATTACGTACATTCGTACGCTGCTAGCCCTTACACATATATTTACTTAAATCTTTTAATACACACAAAGCCGGACTTTGGTTAATACTGATATCGATATTAAAAGATCCCGCCACTACGAAACTAATAGATATCGGTGCCTCGTGCGCCATGGACATCAATAGAAGACAACCTGTGACGTCATAGACGTAAGTGCATCAAGGTCAGTTTGAGATAGTGCAGCGCTGTTATGGATCGTTATCGATAAAAAAAAATTGTAAAGCTAATGAATTACGTTCTGAAGAACTTTTAAAAATCGTACAAGGTGTGGATTAGGAAGCTGAATCCGATAAATACGAGAGTACATCAGACGAAGATTTTGAGTGTAGTGTAAATTACTTAACGGTAAGAAAAATTTAATAAAATATTTTCGTTTAATAACCTCATTAGATTGGCGTAAGTAGGTACCTGCATTCGAAATTAGTATGATATCTCAGAATACAGAACATACCAAAAATTGCGTTTTTACTTTGAATGCGATACGCCGAATCCAGAAACGTGGCCAAGCAAAATCGATAATAATAATATTAATATGTGTTTAGCATAAACACAAACATCGATACACGAAAAAAAAAGAAAATTGAACATACACATCCCTATAAAAATTGAAATTTTACGTGCTCCGGGCGCCACAATCTTGATTAGAAGACTACTGGATGACGCCAAAAGACAATAGGGATGTAGGCAACTTCTTATGGCTAAATTGAGTTATGTATCTGTTTGGTCATTATCTATAGTGTATTCTGCTTTTTCTTATCAAACTATTGTTAATAAAACAAAGTATCGAAATGTGTCATTATTTTATCGAAATACGTCATTATTTCTATTTTTCTGGTACATTTCTAAAAAAAAAACATGTGAGTAACATTTATCGATACTATAATTACCCACATCACTACTTTTGACTATATATTCGTTACACATTTATAGCTTGGCGCTGGGGGACACATCGCATTCGGTACCGCTTGGCGCTCAAAAGGTTAAAAAAAACTACTTAGTAGATCTCGTTCAAACCAATTTTCGGTGGAAGTTTACATGGTTTACATTTACTTACACAGTATGTCATACACACACACACACACACGTAGGTACATCATATATTTTTTTAGTGTTATCATTCTCTTATTTTAGAAGTTAAAGGGGGGGAGAAGCATTTTACCACTTTGGAAGTGTCTCTCGCGCAAACTATTCAGTTTAGAAAAAAATGATATGAGAAACCTCAATATCATTTTTGAAGACCTATCCATAGATGATTCCGGGGCAGTGGTCCAACCGTTCTGTCCAACTAGTTGGATCATGGGTCTTTAACTAATAAAGTTTATAAAAATTTGTTACCCGACTTTAATTTTGCTATTTTACTGCAAAGAGGTTTAATATAACCGTAAACCAGTAGGTACCATACACACATAAAGATGAAGTTGTGTTTTTTAGAGTTGGCAAGTTATTTTTTAAATGAATTGGACCACGGAACTCACAAAAGGTGCTGTGGATCAACTATTTTTAAAGTTGGACAACTGCTCCTAGTAAAGACCCATGGTCCAACTAGTTGTACAGAGCAGTTGGACCACTGCCCCGGACTCGAAAAAATATACAAGGTTTACAAACCAGAATCTTTAGAAGCAGGGGAAACCCAACTGTCCACAATAAATGCAAATAAAAGTAGGCTTGTCACTTTGTGTAGGTGGGTTGTGGAGGTTGTTAATGGTCGATTTAAACTACAATTTAAATTAATTCGACAAGAATATTTTAATGTAGCATCCTCCCATTTAATGGATGACCTTAAGATATGTGCTGAATGCCTTCCATTCTCCCTTGGTAGACCGGCCAGATGCTGAGACTATATTGAATAGAGCCCTGCAACGTGTGAATTTTCTAATGTATTACGAGATTTCATTGTTGCAAACAAGATGAATAGACGAAGAGCAAATTTGTATACAAATGACTATATATTATTTGCTTTGGGTATATACCAAATCAAACAAGCATGCAGTTACTTTGGTGAAAATATAAGGCGGAATGGATCATTTGTGGTCGAAATATGCAGTGAAGCCCAGTGTTTCTTTCAGATACTACTTCGGGGGGGCTTTGCCCCCTTCGGGGCGTTTGGAACTTGATCAATAGCAATAGGTTGCCGCCCGCTCAGTTTCGCACGTCTACAGCATATTTACGTATATTCGCGACGAATATCCCTACAATTTGCCAAATTATTTAAACCTGGTATCATATAAGAGCTGGAAACCGTTTACTGTCGTGAAGTGGCACTCAATCAGCCAATCAGGAATTGAGTAATGCATGATCTATTAAAGTAGCCAATCAGAAACTAGAATAGCGCCTAGAAAGAACGACATACTTTCGAGAATATCGCCATCCCTTTTCTTCTAACGCTATCTCATAAGGCTCTCACTCTAAACAGCTGTTTACAGACAGTAATTTGTAGAATGAAAATTATAGCTGTATCCTGTCCTTATCTTTATGTATACCTGTGCAAGAAAAAAGGCACGAAGAATAAGATTTTTGTAAAGAATATTATTCTTTGTGGCTTTTTACAATGTTACTTTGACAATATTGATTCAGCTTATAGCATCTTTTATTCATGAACATATTAATAATAATTGGAGTTGATTTTAAATATTACTTTGTTTCCTTTATTTACACCCCATATCTCATAACTGCCCCCCGGGGAATTTTGCCTGAAAGAAACACTGGTGAAGCCATGGTGCCAGGCACACTATCAGCACATGAAAGTATATTCATAAGAGGTAGAATTAAATCCCGACACCAGTCATAAAATATACTATACGTAAATTTTGATATCTGCCAGACAGAATTGGGAAAATGTAATGTAATTGGGTATTGGAATTTATTATTGTAGTTGCATTTGTAGAATGCCAACTGTTGGATGTTGCGCACATGTGATGACAATAGTCTGGTACCTTGGTTGGGCTCGATATTAAAATAATGTTATGGCACCAGCATCGTTCCTTGACGATGTTTTAGTAAGAGAAGAAGAATAAAGTTTGTAAGCTGATTTGTTGTTTCATTTATTTTTATGTATAGTCATCGGCACGTAACTTGGCAAGAGTCGTTAGATGCGCAGAAGTCGTTTTTTAGGTCTCCTTGGTAGTGAAGCGGGACGCGGGGTACAAGGTCGCGCCGATCCGAGCGCACGATTGGTGGCTCAGTCGACCCGCGCCTCCCGCACCGTGTCCTCTTGGTAGTGAAGCGGGACGCGGGGTACAAGGTCGCGCCGATCCGAGCGCGCAATTGGTGGCTCAGTCGACCCGCGCCTCCCGCACCGCGTCCTCTTGGTAGTGAAGCGGGACGCGGGGTACAAGGTCGCGCCGATCCGAGCGCGCAATTGGTGGCTCAGTCGACCCGCGCCTCCCGCACCCCGTCCTCTTGGTAGTGAAGCGGCACGCGGAGTACAAGGTCGCGCCGATCCGAGTGCGCGATTGGTGGCTCAGTCGACCCGCGCCTCCCACACCGCGTCCTCTTGGTAGTGAAGCGGGACGCGGGGTACAAGGTCGCGCCGATCGGAGCCCGCGATTGGTGGCTCAGTCGACCCGCGCCTCCCGCACCCCGTCCTCGCTCCCGATTACACTTGCGTGCACGAAAGTTGTAAACATTGTTTTTGTTGAGTTTTTGTTAAGATTTTGTTAAGTTAGTTTTTGTTAGGAGTAGTTGTTATTGTTTTGAATTTAGTTTTTATTACGAGTGTTACTGTTGTATTTTGATAACAATGCCATAATTATTACTATATTTTTCAAATTTTTTTTTACTTGTAACTGTACATATTTTATTTATAACACCTAATAAACTTCACGAATTCCTCTTCAATATTTATTTTTTCTCTGAAAAATGACAAGAAATAAAAGTGACCACTTTTTTGTGACAATAAGTGTACGATGCGCGAACTTACCCCCACTACGCCAAAACCTTGTCAAGTTACTTGCCGATGACTATACCCATACTTGTTCTACAATTACGTTTTAACTTTTCATTTAATCTATAGTATTATACTAATTCATTCAGTCATTACAGTCTCAGCATATCCACCATTTAGTATCATTAGATGAGATCCATTTTCCGAAGGTCATATCTTGAAATAAACAACGTGTTTGCCGCCAGCAGAGATTTAACTCAGTATTAACTTAATCATACTAAACAAGATGAGCTGAAACAATACTTAAAGAAATGGGTTAAAAGATTTAATCGTGCCTTAGTGAGCCACTTTTGTCAATATTTTTTTAACGGAGTGCTTAATCTTAAAGTATATATCGAAAATAATCACAGGACACAGTTCTGTAAGACAATGACTTATATAATTTTTTTTAGGTTACGTAAACGTCAAAACTCAAACCTCACATGGCTTCAAATATTTTTAACCTTTTGAGCGCCAAGCGGTACCGAATGCGATGTGTCCCCCAGCGCCAAGCTATAAATGTGTAACGAATATATTGTCAAAAGTAGTGATGTGGGTAATTATAGTATCGATAAATGTTACTCACATGTTTTTTTTTTATAAATGTACCAGAAAAATAGAAATAATGACGTATTTCGATAAAACAATAAATAAAATAATGACACATTTCGATACCTTGTTTTATTAACAATAGTTGTAATAAGAAAAAGCAGAATACACTATAGATAATGACCAAACAGATACATAACTCAATTTAGCCATAAGAAGTTGGCTACATCCCTATTGTCTTTTGGCGTCATCCAGTAGTCTTCTAATCAAGACCGTGGCTCTCGAAGCACGTAAAATTTCAATTGTTATAGGGTTGTTTATATTCAATTTTCTTTTTTTTTACGTGTATCGATGTTTGTGTTTATGCATAACACACATTAATATTATTATTATCGATTTTGCTTGGCCACGTTACGTGCTTCGTTTCTGGATTCGGCGTATCGCATTCAAAGTAAGAACGCAATTGTTGGTATGTTCTGTATTCTGAGATATCATACTAATTTCGAATGTAGGCCTACTTACGCCAATCTAATGAGGTTATTAAACGAAAATATTTTATTTATTTTTTCTTACCGTTAAGTAATTTACACTACACTCAAAATCTTCGTCTGATTTACTCTCGTATTTATCGGATTCAGCTTCCTAATCCACACCTTGTACGATTTTTAAAAGTTCTTCAGAACGTAATTCATTAGCTTCACAATTTTTTTTATCGATAACGATCCATAACAGCGCTGCACTATCTCAAACTGACCTTGATGCAAGTGCATCAAGGACAACCTGTGACGTCATAGACGTAAGTACGTCTATGACGTCACAGGTTGTCTTCTATTGATGTCCATGGCGCACGAGGCACCGATATCTATTAGTTTCGTAGTGACGGGATCTTTTAATATCGATATCAGTATTAACCAAAGTCCGGCTTTGTGTGTATTAAAAGATTTAAGTAAATATATGTGTAAGGGCTAGCAAAATTACGTACATTCTCCATAAGGATCGCATTTATTTCAAAACTCAACATTTTGATTCGAAATAAAAGTGTTTTCTTTTAAACTTTTCTGTATATCGACACTTTAGAAACTTAATCAAGTAACCACAGCACTAGGCGTCTTATATAAAGAATACGGCGCCTGGGACACAGCAAAAATTTTGGCTGGTATTATTTTTCTGTTTTTTATATAAACATATACCACTATTGAAATAAATATTAAGTTTAGGGTTTTAGGCAATAGTAGCAATACGCACAAAGCATTTGTTCATGTATTTTAATGTAATAACCGATAAGATTATATATTGTCTTCTAATAAAGACGTGACGTGGGGGGCACGGAAACGGTTGTCTTCTATAGAAGACCGTGGCGCTCAAAAGGTTAATTTTAAGTAAAAACATTTGTTATTAAGAAAAAAATTTTACTTTATTCTATTCAGGGGTTTGTCTCCCAGCTTTCCTAAAAGGTACAGGTTTTGGCCGGAGTCCCAAACAAAAATGAAACATCTCCTTTTGGGGCCTTTTTCACTTTTTACTCTAAAAGTCATAAACTATGCGTTTTTGACAAAATTGTGTACTTTTTAGGGTTCCGTACCCGAACGGTCCAAACGGAACCACTCACGTGTCCGTCTGTCTGTCTGTCAATCACAAAATTTTGTGCCGAAGAATTTTTTTACTTCCCGTTGACTTACGAACTTGAAAGGAGATGTTTTTGAACAAATGTTTTTTACAGTGACGTGACACTCAGTCAAAGACCTAATAAATAGTATGGACTCGAAATACCTACAAAAAAAACGTGTCTACCTAAACCTTGAAATGGCACTTAAAATGGCTACCGATGCTATGGTTGTGTTAATCACGGAACACACACACATTAAGATTACAAAAAGTAAACAACCATTTGACAGCAGGACTACCGCGAACACAACCACAAATTTCGGCAATTATTATGGCGAATATGGCACGTACTGACAGCTGTCACTACGTCATAACAAAATGTTGCCTTAATGAGCAACAACTGAAATATTGTTGTCTCTTTTGTCAAATACGATTACTACATTAGAAGAAATGAGACAAAATGATGTTTCACATTCTGTATCGTATTTCACTCATATTTGTATAAGCTAATTTATGTATAGAATAATAGGGCGCCTCCATGTTTTTTCCTAGCTCAATGCACTCAGTAGACAAACAAAATGTCATTTTAAATTATTCGTTCAGAAGTACACTTAAGATAATAGCTATTTATGCAACTGTTACGTTATTAAAAGACCAATAACGTACAGTTGCATACAAGATTTTATCTACGAAGGAAGGAATAAAACACAGATATAGACAAATAAGTATTTCAGGAAGTGTGTTTAAGTATTTCATTTCTCTTACATGTCTTGATTTTTCTGGTAGTAAATTATTTGTAGTTGCAACTGCTCTATTTGTTACATCTGGTGGAGTATTTTCACACTTTTCACTTGATGTTGAAGACATTTTTAATAAAATTTGAAATAAAATTTCACTCAGAAATTTTTTCGCGCGTCCACTTTATTTTTATTTTTTTTATTTATTCTTTATTAGGTATAGGGCAAAGATCTTGTAGCCGCAACAGCCAAATAGTGTACGATACTTTTGTTCTAAAATTGTTCCATTTTTAAAAACATTATTTATATTGTCTCGATTTCGAAGTAATATTCTAGGTACCTGGCTGTATGTTCAGAATGTCTTTGCTTGTGTTTTAGAATTTATGACGATTCGCATAATGCAACCCGATGTCGTTATTCTGTCAATTTTGTAATTGGAATATAACGAAACCGAAGTAGATAAATATGTTTTTAACGATGAAATCGTAACACTTGCTTTTATATTAGTCGTAAAAGATGTTTATGAGAATTATAGTAATTTTTACTAGTACTAGAACACTTTCCTTTCATATTTAACATCTACGTTATTTATTCTTTGATGTGACATGATTTCATAACGAAATCGAAATGACAACTATGAGAAACACCATGTTGAATAGATTTATAATAATTGAAAAACGAATACTTTTAAATGCAAGAAATCAGGCTTAAATTCATAAAAGAATATTTTTCCTCAATTCGTGGGCTATTTGCCACTTTTTTGATAAATGTCAATTTGGTGCTGGAAGAGGGCGTTGTCCGCCCTCCGCTGAAGTCTAGCGTCTGCTCTGGATCGGGTGAGTGGATGAAGTCTCCCTCTCCCTATCCGCGGCCTCCTTCTGCGAGGAATGTTTCGCAGAAGGATACCACCGCGTGCCAGGACTCCTAGCTGCCGACTATGGATTCGATTACGGCCGGCAGCGACAGGTTACTGCCTACTTCTGAGATGAGAGCACGGCACGGCTCCTCACAAGCGGCACACTCTGCCAGCGTATGCCGCGCCGTGTCCTCTCGGCAGTCGACACAGTAGCGACACCGGGCGTCCGGCGTCGTCATTGTGTATGTGACAGGTACTTCCCGAAACAACCATTCCCCGAGAGCACCTGCGTCACCCGAAACGACAGGGAGCCGTGCCTCCACCCGAGCCAGTGCTCGAGTAATGGTCGGACCGCCACAATGGTGATGAGGGTGTGAAAGCCTGCCCGTCATTCCGCCGACAGGACCTCGTGGATTTGAGACCGACGTGAGAGTCCTGGAGATAGTGCAGTTATGTGTGACTCCAACCCACTAAAACTACGGTGTCCTCCTGTGCCGCTTATGGCGTGAACACGCTTTAGCACTCACCGCGAAAACGCCGCGGTTGTCGGTCACCGGACCCTCCTCTGGGGAATACCTCCCATCACCGGCGCACCAGAACACAATGTACGCCGGTACCACCCCAGGGACCAAACCAGCTCATGGGCGCCAGACGACCGCGTGTATGGCATCCTTGGTCCCCTTGTGACGGGACAAGGTCAATTCTCCCCTGCGGCCCCACCGCGTCAGCCATCAAACGGTGGTGACCCCGTCCAGGCCACGGAAGGTAGGCAGAGCGGCGCACCGAGTTTACCCGAGCACTACGGGCGGGTACGCGGACGACGAGTCTGCAAGGCGCCCTGCCTTCCTGAGCAGGCTGAGACGACCAGATTTCCACAAAGTGGGAAACTGGCCCCGCTCAGGGCACGCCCCCATCTCTGCTCTGTCACCTCTGGGACGCTGATGGCGTCCTCCTCAGTGGACTCTGCGGCAGTGGGCAAAGCCATCGGCGGCTGGATACGCTCTGCTCTCGCCGGGTAAAGGGCTGCAACTACCTCCTCCTCCTCGGGTTGAAGACTTTCCGTAAGTGGAGGCGCGGAGGGTCGAGTTTTCTTCGAACCGCTCGACAAGGGCGACCCCACGGATCCCCGTCTAGAGTCTCCAACATCTCCTCCCTGGCTCGCTTCTTCGCCTCGCCGATGACCGGCCGCGGAGTCTCCTTGGCCGCCCGGTACAACACATACCGCGCGGCTTCTTTGTCAGGGAACCGACGACGCACATACAGATGTTTGAATGATCTACGCGGCCATAATTCAAATTTACAAAATGCAAAACAGTTAAAGAATAACGACTACCTGTGCTAGGGGACATGTATGATAACAATACCCAGCTCTGCCCGCCCATCGTCCGTGCATGCACGTGCAGTCGGAATTCGGTCGTACCGTTTGGTGTATGGGAGTATGTGTCTGTTCTCGGCTTTCGTGAATTACGTTTACCACAGCCGGGAGAGTGGAAAGAAACCCGAAATGATTCTAAACTTTTAATTATTAAAGTTAATTATAATTAATTATCCTAGAAGTGTCTATTCCAAGTCGAGGTTGGATCATGGAATGGTTACAACTACTAACTACAACTAGTTAACCTACGAATGTCCATTCCAAGCCGATGTTAGGACATGGAATGGTTACAATAATTAAATAGACTAACTAAAACTAACTAGCCTACGAGAATCCATCCTACACGATGTAGGAATATGGAATGCTTCTTTCTTACGAGAGATGCTCTTAAATATTAGTTCGGCATTGATCGATTCCTTGACGTCATGGCTGGATCGGTTCCAAGGTAATTGCACAGTCAGCAACTTCCTATGTTTATGCTCCGTACGTTTCTGTGTCAGCGAAAGTCTAGCTACGTGCGTTGACTTCGCGGTAACTGCACTGTCATCAAGGTCTATGTATGTATATTGTCCGCAATGTCAGCAGATTCCTAGGCATACGTAACACGTGTGTAAACAAAGACTTTAACATTGAATATCTATTATTGTGCGTTTATATCGAAAGAAAAAGTTGGATGAATCCTGATACAGCAGATAATTATCAACTCATTAAAATAGAATTTGGATATATTTTGTAATTGAAAATATTTGTTTGGGTGTACTGAAAGTCTCGCTTATTATGGAGACTTTTATTAGCTACGATTTGTGTTTAGTAGGAAATTTGTTATACTTCCAAGTTAGATCCTGTAATAATTCTTGATACAGTCGAAAGATTAATGTTTTCAGTAGAAAATAATAATAAAAATGCCCGCGGAATGTCGCGAATAAGTGCCTAATTTATAGTGTTTTTTTAGGGTTCCGTACCTCGAAAGGAAAAAACCGAACCCTTATAGGATCACTTTGTTGTCCGTCCGTCTGTCTGTCAAGACCCTTTTTCTCAGGAACGCTTAGAGGTATCAGGCAGAAATTTATATCAAATACTCAGGTCTACTGTCCCTCAAAGCTAAAAATCTAACTTCTTAGCCAACGCAATCAAAAGATAAAGCCGTTTATGTCGCAAATTTTCGACACTTAAGGGAATCAAAACCTACAGGGTACTTTCCGTGAGCTCAGAATCTTGAAATTTGGTACGAAGCAACGTCTTGTAGCACCGATAAAGGAATAATTGCGAAAACCGTAAATATTTATTATTTATAAAAATATTTTTTTAAATTTTAATCTTACTACCCCTTTCCTCATGAACGCGTAGAGGTATTAAATTCAAATACTCAGGTCTATAATACCTTTAAGCTGAGGTTTGTACGGAACCCTCGGTGCGCGAGTCCGACTTGCACTTGGCCGGTTTTTTTTTTTAAGAAACCTTTGAAGTCATTATCTATGTGAAGTGCATTTCTATAGAAAGTCTGTTTCTATTTTATTTTAGGTTCACAAAATACCTCGGGAGCAAGAACTGTGACCCGTAAATACTTGTTCGACCGCATACAATGTTTTGATTTGCATAATTTGGAAGAAAAACTGACTTTCTTAAATGAGGAGCTTTTGCCATGTGAAGGGTCCTCGGAAGACCAAATTAAGAGTTTCAAACGAACCTTTTCTCACTTTAAAAGCCAACTAAGACAAAGGTGGTCAAACGCTCATAGGAAGGAAGACGTATTTCGCAAATATAATGATTCGTGGCTTGAAGGAACAATTGAGATGCCCCTGCCCACGTAAGTTATTTAGAGAGTCAAGTGAAAAAACTTAAAGGAGGACAACAAAGGAGATTCGGTGTTATCTGGAAGAAGAAGTAGTTCTTCATGCTGCCCAGATTGAGTTAAGGAAAAGTGGAAAACAAAATGCTTCCGATATATTAAAAGAAATCATCAGTAGTCCAATACGTGCAACAAAATATATAAAAGTATTTTCTAAAGCAAGAAAAATTTATGAATCTTGCACTGTTACACCGTTACAAGCATTGGCAATGTTTGTAGAAGCTGACATAACTCGTCGTCAGTAGGAAATAATAAGAAATATAAATATAAAAATATAGTAGTATAGTAAAAATAGTAGTTCTTTTTTCTAATCTATATATATAAATATTAATCCCTATTTCCCTTGAGACCGATTTCGCTTATTCTTTTTTTGTGTTTGTTATTGTTAGGAGAAGTTTCATAAGAAAAAAAATATGGTTGGTAGGTAGGGTAGGGTAGATGAATGTTTGGTGTTTTTATGGCAAAACAAAGTTTGCCTGTTCAACTAGTATTTCAATAAATATGACTCGATGTGATATTAAAACTTTTGTTTTATTTACTAACTAGCTGACCCCCACGGCTTCGCTCCCGTCAAAATTATAGTCTATGTTACTCAGGAATAATGTAGGTTTCCATAGGTGAAAGAATTTTTTAAATCGGTCCAGTAGTTTCGGAGCCTATTCGGTACAAACAAACAAAAAAATCATTCCTCTATAATATTGGTATAGATATTTTTTTGAACCAATATTGACAATGAAATAATTTTGGCCGCGTAGATCATTCAAATACGAGTGTATGTGCGACGTCTCCTCCGGTATCGGGTGTACTGGCGTCTGGTCGCTACGCTACGCACGCAACTGTGCGATCTCGGCGGACCACGAGTACACCTGGCGCTTTGCTGACTGTGCGTGGATTCGGGGCATGGACGTGTCGCTGATTTGCACCATCGCCCCGCGGAACAACAGCGCCTCCTATTCGACGTCGTGGGTTCGGTTGATGCCGACTCCCGGCTTCAGGCCTGGACAATGGTGGCCTCCTCTAGAAATTGCCTGCCAATGCGCGTACGCGCCCAACGCAGACCGTCCGTTAGCGGGGCTGACGAACCGCTGGTCTGGGTGGAGACGTCGAAACGGATGTATCTATGATCCGATAACGTCTCCACCTCCACTGCGACACGCCAGTCGCGGACACGGCTCGCGACAGCAGGGCTAGCAAACGAGACGTCCACTATTGACAAACCCCGCTGTCGCACGCACGTGTGGACCGAACCCCGGTTTAGGACGACCAGGCCGGTGGTGACTACCCACTCTTATTTATTTATTTAATACTTCATGCACACAAATTTACAGAGGTGGACTTAATGCCTTAGGCATTTTCTACCAGTCGACCTTTGGGTGATGCAGAGAAAATAGTGGTAGGTGCAATACTTTGAGTTAAGTAAATCGAAAATTAAATGTATTAAAAACGTATTCATATATTCCAGCACCTCACCCCCTAGCATCAGTTACCGAAAATCCCCACGTCGCAGATTTAGCGGCGAGAATCTTGGGCGAAAAATACGCACTAACTGACTCTCTAACTGAGAAGACAACGACCTCCTTAGTGACCGACAATACGGCTTCCGCCGAAACCGGTCAACTGGGGATCTTCTAGCGTATGCCATTCACATCTGGAGTGAGGCCACCGAGAAACACGGGGAGGCGCTTGCTGTCTCCCTTGACATATCGAAGGCCTTTGACAGGGTCTGGCACGAGAGCCTTATAGGTAAGCTTCCTTCCTTCGGTCTGCCTAGTGGTCTGTGTGACTGGATTGCAGACTTCCTGAGGGATCGGTCCATCCGAGTGGTTATCGATGGTTGCTCGTCCGGTCAGTTAGGTATTAACGCCGGAGTCCCTCAGGGGTCAGTGCTCTCGGCAACATTGTTCTTGCTGCAAATTAATGACCTGCTAAAACCCGGAACCTTTGGGTATGCAGACGACAGCACTGTTGCTGAGAGATACGTATCTGGCGCACGGGCTACTGGGCCTCAAGTCCGGTCTCTTCGGGAGGCTATGGTTGAGCGCTTGAACCTGTCTTTGGAGGCAGTCTCCGAATGGGGCAATGCCAATCTAGTCAGTTTCAATGCTGCTAAGACCCGGGCGTGTCTTTTTTCCGCAAAAAAGAGCCAATTCCACCCGGCTCCATCCTTCCGTGGTGTAACCGTGCCGATAACGGACCATCTCGAACTTCTTGGTGTTACGTTAACATCGACCCTCAATTTTGGTCCATTCATTGAGTCAAAGGCTCAATTGGCTGCAAAAAAGTTGGGGATCCTTGCGAAGGTGAGACGGTACTTCACGCCTGAACAGCTGCTCAACTTGTATAAAGCGCAAGTTCGGTCATGCATGGAGTACTGCTCTCACCTCTGGGATGGATCTGCCAAATACCAGCTTGATGCACTTGAGTCGATTGACAGACGGGCTAAAAGGCTTATTGGCAACGATGCACTGGTCGCCTCAAAGCTCCAGAGCCTCGAACATCGACGCCGAGTTGCCAGCCTGTCGGTTTTTTATCGGTTACATTTCGGGGAGTGCGCGACGGAACTGCACAATTTGATTCCGCCAAGCCCTTTCCATCATCGGACTACAAGACGTACGGCAATGTGCCATCGGTACATGGTGGATATCCCACCAATACGCACAAAGCGTTTTGAAAATACTTTCATTGTGCGTACAGCTAAGGAGTGGAACTCCCTGCCGGCGTCCTTGTTTCCTGATAGCTACAACCTAGGGGTCTTCAAGTCAAGAGTGAATAGGTTACTTCAAGCGTGCTCCACCTTCGACTATATCATCGCTTAACATCAGGCGAGATAGTGGTCAAACGCGAGCCTATAAAGAATAAAAAAAAAACTGTACTAATGCCGTCCGCAAAGGCGGCTACCCAGCCGTGACCTCGGGACGGGTTGAAAAGAGCCCCGCTAATGATGGCCACCAAACCGTCGAGGTCTCTGAAACAAACCTAGTTATCCCTGGGTGGGTTCCCTGGAGGAATTGGTAGAGCGTAATTATGCGCAATCCATTCGCACCGCTCATGTGTTTCTAGCTAGTTTTAAATACTTTAATAGTAATCTGTGGAGAACGCAGTGGGTAGCATATAATTGTATAAATGGAATATTTAAGATAGTATGACTGTTTCTTATTGTGCTACTGTTTGTTTTTCCTTAAATAAATAAAATAAAAATCCATTCCCCCGGCAACCTGGGGCCTCTTTCTCCTCTTCTGCTGCGCGGGTGCGCTACAGGCCTTTCCTCCCGCTCTGTGCCCAGCGAGCCTCCCTGCAGCTGTACAGAGGCTACAGTTCGGCGCCGCGGAGCACTGGGCCGTCTGTGGCTGGGGTGACCGCAGCAATAGCTTTGCTCGCTGCGGTCTGTTTCGGCGGTGCATGGTGCCCTGACATGCCCTATATCCAGGCAACGATAGCACCGCAATGCCCTGGGTTGCAGCTGCTTGACCCACGCTGCAACCCACCCCACCAGCAGTCGCCCAGCGTCAGCGACTTTGTTTGCCGCCGCCACTGAACACCGCACCCAAATCGCGCTGAGCCCAGAAGCGTTGGCGCGGATCTCACCCGTCCGCACGTCCTCAGACATCCGCTGGCTCGGGCGATGTCGACAACGACCTCAGCTGGAGTAGTCGTGTCGGCCAGACCGTCGACAAGCAGCTTAGCAGTCTTCATCGGCCTGGACACTCAGACGTCCTCCGGGTTAAGGACCTCCCGAAGTTTGGCGGCCGTTCGGCGCTAGAAGCACACGACAACTTGAGCAGCCGCGCCCCCATAATCGCCGGCCTCATTTTTGAAGCCGGTAGGTGTACCAAGGTCGGGGAAAGCGACTTTGGCTCTCGCCTCTGTCAGGACCGCCTTATAATAATAATACGAGTAATTAATTTATTTTCTGACAACAAAAGGTCCACACTGACAAAATAAAAACACTTAAAGGGTGTTAGTAACAATATAAAAATATAGGAGACGCCCCTTTCGAAGGCTCCGGGCTGCAGCGTGATTACTACAGCCGCGGAGCGTGGGGCTCTGACCTTAGGCGGTCCCGGTTTCTGTGGTCCAGCACCGGGTGCCTGCGTCGTCGTCCTCTTCTTTCGACTACGGCCACTCTTGACCACCGTCATCCAGGTCTCCGTGAGGGGCCAGGTGGTGTCGCCGACTGGGAAGTGGGCGCGGTCCTATCCTCCGTGGGCTGTACGGCTCCTTTCTCCGCTTGTCCGCAGAGAATTTTGCGGAGGGCGGAGGGTTTCGGCCGGCAGAAGTCTCGCCTCTATGGCCTCCAACCGGGAACCCACCATTTGACCGCACTGCATCATGCAGATGAGAGCGATCCTTTCGACCTCTGCATCCGCAAGTGCAGAGGCCGACCATGGGCCTGGAGATTGAACCGACGACGGGGCCAGCGATGGGGCCGTGGCCCTGCCGCTTACCACGCGCGCCCCTCTTAAACGTCGCGGTCAATCACCTGATTCCCCCTTCCCCCAACGAGAGGTCGAGGCCCAAGATAGAACAACGAGATGGTTTTTAGTCAGTAGGAGTCTGGCGTCCTTTATTCTGTTCTATATCGCCGAAGTTCTTTGTCAGATCTTCACAAAATATAAATGGGACCACATGAGAAGCACCGGCTTACAAATAAAAAAAGAATCTTTAAAATCTGTTCACCTGGTAAAAAGTTTTGAAGTAACAAACATCAAAAAAATACAGTCGAATTGATAACCTCCACCTTTTTGAAGTCGGTTAAAAAGAAAGAAACGAACACCGACTGCCGAAATTGAAGTTATTTTTCACTTTGCAGTGTTTTTATTTGGAAGTCGGTTGTATTTTTGTAAAAAAGTTCTTAGTTTTGCTCCCGTCCGGATCAAGTTATTGGCAAAATTGCTAGTTAGCATAGGGTTTATAGATTTTTTTATTTTTATGATTTATAGAGCTGCGGTTGTTCTTAAATTGATGCCAATGATAATGAACTTTAAATAACACGGGATTTTTTTCGTCGCAAAACGAATAGTTTATGACTTTTGAGCAAAAAGTGAAAAAATCCCAAGATTTCGCAGTTTTCCACGTGGTGTGCACGTTTTTGGAAGTTGCAAATTTGTATTAAGCCTATCATAACTGGCCCAAGCAAAATTTAAAAAATCCAGAACTACTTCAAGCTTTGCGATTTTAATCTAGATTATAAATGATTATGATAGTTGTTGAGACTAGTCGTTTCTATTAGTTGTCAATCAAAGCGATTCGCTTAACCTTGCTAGAAAATACTTTATGCACCTACTTCTTCACGTTACGTACTGGCTAGCAGCTAGTTCAGGCGAATTCGCAGTTCCCCCAATGTCTCTGCCTCAATCTACTTCAATGTCTGAACTTACCAGATTTATCTTTGCAGGTTCGGCCGTTGCGAAGAAACCAAAACTTGACACACGTAGAGCAAAACTAGACGATTTTATTACAGAAGAGGAAAAGAAAAATGTACAATCAGGCACGGAACTTATCCAGAAAAATCAAAATCGTACGAGCAAATCTATATTAAAACAGCCTTATGAATGTCATATATGTCAGCGTAAATATATAAAAAAGAGCCATTTTAATAATCATATTCAAACACACACTGATGAGAAACCTTACAAATGTGAAATGTGTCCGCGTAAATTTAGTAAAAAGGGTAATTTAACTAGTCATATTCGTACTCACACTGGTGAGAAACCTTACAAATGTGAAATATGTCAGCGTAGTTTTAGTAATAAGAGTGATGTAAAAATACATTATCGTACACACACTGGTGAGAAACCACACAAGTGTGATATATGTCAGCGTTGTTTTGGTAAGAAGACTCAATTGACTATTCATGTTCGTTTACACACTGGTGAAAGGCCGTATAAGTGTGATATATGTCAAAGAAGTTTTAATGATAAGAGTATTTTGAATAGACATATTCGACAACATTCTGGTGAAAAACCTTACAATTGTGATATATGCCAGCAAAGTTTTAATCAAAAAGGTAATTTAACCCAGCATATTCGGACCCACTCTGCTGTGAAACTGTACAGGTGTGATTCATGTCAGCGTAGTTTCAGTACTAAGAGTTATTTAAATAAGCATGTTCGTACACACTGGTGAGAAACCACACAATCAAGTGTGATGTATGTCAGCGTAGTTTTGCTATTAAAATATGGTGTTCGTAGTCTCAGCGGAAAAATGTCGAATATCTTAATTTCAGTTTAGCATATAGTTACTGTATGACGTCGTGTAATTGTGTATGGTAACTACAAATTTGTGTATCCAACCATTGGGGAGCTAATGAATAAAAACTGTTTCCGCTGGAACTACGTCATCCCAGCGGAACTTTTTTTTCCTATGCACGTAGAAGAAAAAAATCATCCAAGAATTAGTGTGTAACGAGAGGTAAATGTGTATGCTTGAATGAAATTTGTGTGACATAAAACTGCGGCAATAATCAAGTTTCCGCTGCGCTGACGTTTGACAATTTGATGAAAATCATATAAAACGGCTTAGTGCAGAGTTGATTTTTTTTACGCACGTTGCTTTGAATTTGTGTGTAATGATTGTTAAAACAGAATTTGAAAAAAACATACCGTTCAGAAGATATACACGTAAAAGTAAAATAAGGTTATTACCTTCCGCTGGGATGACGTAGTTCCAGCGGAAACAGTTTTAATTGATTAGCTCCCCAATGGATGGATACACAAATTTGTAGTTACCATACACAATTACACGACGTCATACACTATCTGCTAATTTGGAATTAAGATATTCGACATTTTTCCGCTGCGACTACGAACACTAAAAGATGACTAGCTAAAAAAAATTAAATAATAATATTCGTATGCACGATGGTGAGTGTAATATATGTCAGCTTTGTTTTAGTAATAGGGGTGAATTAAATATGCATATAGGTAATACTATAAATACTTTCATTGTACTTTCAGCTAGGTATTGTTGGGTACGCAGATGTCAGTACTGTTTCAGAGAGATACCTGTCCAGCGCAAGAACCAGCGTGGATGAAGTTCGTTCCTTGAGAGAGACTATGGTAGAGCGGACAGATTTGACCTTAAGCCTTGTCTCCCAGTGAGGTGATGACAATCTGGTCTCCTTTAACGCCACCAAAACACAGGCGTGTCTTTTTACCGCTAAAAGGAGTCTTTTCGATCGGACGCCTACTTTTCGGGGTGCGTCTGTTCCAGTGACTGATCGGATTGAGCTCCTAGGCATGGAGTTGACATCCAGTCTTAACTTCGGCGCCTCCATCGAGTACAAAGCCCAAATTGCGGCCAAAAAACTGGGCATCCTAAATAGGGTGAAGCGATACTTTACGCCTGGACAGCTTTTAACCCTGTACAAAGCGCAAGTCCGATCCTGCATGGAGCCACCTTTGGGATGGCTCAGCAAAGTATCAGCTTGGCGCACTTGACTCGGTGGAACGCAGAGCTAAGAGGCTCATCGGCGACATTGAACTGGTGGATACAAAGCTTCACAGCTTGGCTCATCGCCGCAAGGTTGCCTGCTTGTCGGTCTTCTACAGACTGTATTTCGGTGAGTGTGCTCAAGAACTCCACGACCTCAACCCACCAGCCCCCTTCTACCATCGGACATCTAGACGCACAGCAAGTTACCATCCTTACCTTGTTGCCATTCCACCAATTCGCACCAAGCGCTTCCAAACATCCTTCATAATGCGCACAGCGAATGAATGGAACTCACTACCTGCATCTGTGTTTCCGAACGCATTCAACCCGAATCTCTTCAAAGTTAGAGTAAACAGGCTCCTTCTGGGTAAGCTCACTCCATCGTCGACTCTGTCTCTGTCACCTATGACTTAGACTAGAGTCAAGAGCAAACTCATCACAAATAAAAAAAATTGTGCGTACAGCTAAGGAGTGGAATTCCCTGCCGGCGTCCTTGTTTCCTGATAGCTACAACCTAGGGGTCTTCAAGTCAAGAGTGAATAAGTTACTTCTAGGCAAGCGTGCTCCACCTTCGAGCATATCATCACTTAACATCAGGCGAGATAGTGGTCAAACGCGAGCCTATAAAGAATAAAAAAAAAAGGTAAACCCACTGATGACAGACAGGATTATAATATGTGTATTTGCATATTTAGCCCCTTCTTCACCGCTTGTTTGGAAAAAAATTCGTGATGATGCTTCTGTTTGTGCATATATACTTTAAAAAAAAAACTTGTAACGTAGGATTGAACTTGAGTAAAATATTTTTCCTACTAGGATTTTATCTAACAGTTAGTGTCGAAAAAAACCTACATATAATATTGTGGTGGCTGACGCGACAAAATGTATAGTCGACAACTGTATTCATTGTGTGCGGGAGCGCAGTCCCTAACGAACAGCGGTAGCAATAACATGTGGATAGATTGAGAGGCTACAACTTAAATGTGTCAGTTTGAGTGAGAACATTAAACTACTGTGAGACTCCGATATCCGTGACTTTCAATTACTTTCCCTACCCAAGGCACACCACCACACCAGGGACTCAAAATTGGTGACCCCGACGTGAGGACAGTGAAGACTCATATTCGTTATCTATTTTCTCTCCGATGTTCTCGATTCCTTGCAGAACCGTATTGTCCATAAACCTCTGGAAAGTCTGTGCTGCGTTCCTAAGACCGAAGGTCATGCGTGGCAATTCATACAAACCGAAAGGTGTCTTGATTGCGGTTTTTTCCACGTCTTTCGGTGCGAATTCAATAAAGTGATATGCCCTATTTATATCGACATGAGTATGTACTGTTTTACCTGTCAATCCGTAAGTGAAGTTTTGGAATCTGGGTATCGGGTATCTGTCCGGTTTTGTTACCGCGTTCAGTCGCCGATAGTCTCCGCAAGGTCGTATATTTCCGTCCTTCTGCACGACATGTAGTGGACTGGACATATTCCTAGTTCCAGGTTCACTTTTTGGTACTTACCTGGTGGGAGTGATCTCGGCTTCGCGTACAGTGGTGGTCCAGTTGTATCTATGTGTTGCTTACCCGAATGCATAGGTAATGTTTCTTTAAATGATACGGGCTTAGTAATATCAAAAAATTCCTCCAACAAGTCACGAAACGGTTGCGATTCTTGTATACTTTTGATTGTTGACTCATTGTACTTTACAATGGTGCCCACAGTATATAAATAAGTAACTGAATCTACTAACTTCCTATTATGTAATTCAACTAATAGTCGAAGCGTCTTTTATTATTGGTTTAACTACGTCACTAATTATAAACGGCCATTTAAAACTACGCCTTAAACCTAACTTAAGTTCTAATGTTAAAATGCCAAACGTTTTAATTTCGGTGCCGTTGGCAGTAAAAAGCTTATAACTACATTCATGGTTACGTTTTTTAGAGCTAACTTTGGTGACTGGTATCACCGATACATTGGCACCTGTATCAGTAAGAATCCATACCATTTTTCGAATCCGTTACACACAAGCGATGGTTTTCGTTGACGTTGATGCATGCTACCACCGCCTCGGGCTGCACCCTCTTCAGTTTTCCTGTTTGTTCAACTTCGCCCAGTTACATGGTGACTCGCATCGCCGTGCTGACTCGCGGTACCGAAAGTGGTATCGGCACAACCAGTCCGGATTGTGCGGTGTCCGCTGCGGTGTTCGGGACCTTTGACTAGAACGGGAATGGTTATGCCTCCATCGTCCTCTACCACTTCGTTGTTGGCGCTGACCGATGCTGTTTACCTCGTTGCGCAGTGTCTTGAGCACCAATGACATGTTCCTGAGCTGGTTTAGTAGCTCTATGTTTACATCTACCGTAGCTGAAGTTGGTGCTGATCTCTGGGCATGTGTTGCATCTACTGCGGAAAGCTGCCCGTTACGCATATTGTCCATGATCTTGTCGGCCATATCTGCAAGGTCATCCAATTTGGTGTCTGATTTGTTCGTGGCCAGTATCGCGCGAACCCACGCTGGTAGCCGTGTCAACCATAGGTTTTTCACGGTGTCTCCCGCAGCTCCAGAATTTATTGCTAGCTCACTCATCTTAGCCAGCAGTTGTGATGGGCGTTGCTGTCCAAGGTCCATATCCGAGACTAGAGCTTTTGCGCTAGCTTGGAACATCTTCAGCAGCATGTTCTTGAGAGCTGTGTAGCGCTGTTACTCCTGTGGGTTGCTTATTAGATCTCCCACTTGGCTCAATTCCTTCTTTGCCAGCTTGCCTAAAAGCATGTCATATTTGACCTGCTCACTTTGATGTTGTGGTCCCATTAGGGCCTCGAATTGTGAAAACCATATTTTGGCCATTTCCGACCAAAAAGGTGGTATTCGCGATGACAACCCGATGGCAGCTAAATCGCTCACAACTGTCGGTGAAGTCAGCGTTGGCTGCGTCATTGTGGCACTATTCCCGGACACTTATTATATTTTGCACTTCCGTTCCCTACTCAAGGCTACGTCGCGCGTCGGGGTCACCAATGTTGAGTCCCTTGTGTGGTGGTGTGCCTTGGGTAGGGAAAGTAATTGAAAGTCACGGATATCGGAGTCTCACAGTAGTTTAATGTTCTCACTCAAACTGACACATTTAAGTTGTAGCCTCTCAATCTATCCACATGTTATTGCTACCGCTGTTCGTTAGGAACTGCGCTCCCGCACACAATGAATACAGTTGTCGACTATACATTTTGTCGCATCAGCCAAAAAGACTACCCATACGTCATTACTCGAAATGTTCTGCGTAGTACATGTTAGGTTTTCTTTGATAAAAACATCTTTTATTTGTTAAGAATTAAAATATTTATTTTTAACATCAAATAGTATTTAAAAGTTGTTAAATTGTTTACCTTAGAAAGTATTCGAAAGTCAAATGACGTCACATCGCATAACAGTTGACGATCGGAGGGACATTGTTCGGTTCGGACGCGAGCAGAGTTGAGGCTGGACGATGAAAGATGGTTGTGTTGACCTAAGTGGATATATTGTATTCAGTTGATGGTAACTTAGAGTGAACTGAAAAATAAAGAATAGTTCAAAGCCTAAACTGTGTGTTATTTCTGATTTACCAACTACACGTGAGTTTTATTTATTCTTTAGTATTTTTCTACCCAGTGTGGCTGACTCTGGCTTGGCCACCATCAGGGATTTTAATTTTGATAACACTAATATTTAGTCGCTAATTAGTCGCCAAATATCAGATTTAGTCGGTCACTGGTTCAAAAGTTAGAATGGTTTATTGGTGGCCGATCTGGAGTCACTTCCCCCGGCTTGGCCACATTTATATCTCAAAATTACCGTATGGTGACGGACGTAAAGAATTTCACCATCCCATACCTTCCCGTGGGTGTCGTAAGAGGCGACAAAGGGACACACCAGAGAATGGGCAGCAGCGTTCTCTGTGCACTTTACCAACAAACTGCGATCGCCAACCCGTCTGCCAAGCGTGGCGATTATGGCAAACCCCCCCAAACCAATATGAATAGCACAACAAAAAAACGGCCCCGAGTGCCCGGCAACCCGTCTACTCTCGGCTACGGTAGCGGTCGAGGCGATGGCGTGGCAAGGGGTGCAAAGAATCTCCGGAGTGGGCCCGGCTACCCCAATAAACACTGACGACTGGACCTGGCAACGTATAACACGAACACTCCGGTCCGACGAAAAGATAGCCGAACTCGAGGAAGAATTGAGCAGGTTACGATGGAGCATTATAGGGTTATCTGAAGTCCGAAGAGAGGGGGAGGACTCGATAATCCTCAAATCCGGTAACCTACTCTATTTCCGAGAGGGTAACCGGCAGTCCCAGGGTGGTGTCGGCTTTATCGTCCACAAGTCCCTTGTGAACAACGTGGTGAAGATCGAGAGTGTGTCGACCAGGGTGGCGTACCTTATACTCAGAATATCCGCAAGATATTCGCTGAAGGTCATACAGGTCTACGCCCCGACCTCGGCACACCCCGATGACGAGGTAGAGACCATGTATGAGGATATCTCTAGAGCCATGCATGGTTCCAAAACTTACTTCACCGTTGTCATGGGGGACTTCAACGCGAAACTGGGCAAACGAGACGAGGATGACCTGCAAGTGGGGCAATTTGGAGTTGGACGTCGGAACCACCGGAGTCACCTACTGGCCAGTTTTATGGAGAAGGAGGGCCTCTTCATGATGAACTTCTTCTTCAGAAAGCGTGAGCACAGGAAGTGGACCTGACAAAACCCCGATGGTGCTACTAAAAACGAGATCGACTTCATCATGTCAACCAAGAAGCAAATGTTCAATGATTTCTCTGTGATCAACTCGGTGAAAACCGGATGAACATGGACAAAACCAAGGTGATGCTGAATGCCCATGTTACACCCACTCCTATTAAGGTCGGAGACTATACACTCGAAGTTGTGGGCGATTATGTCTACCTGGGACAAACGATCCAGTTGGGTAGGGCCAACTTCGATAAAGAGGTCAACCGTCGAATCCGACTCGGCTGGGCAGCGTTCGGGAAGTTGCGCGGTATCTTCTCGTCTAACTTACCACAGTGTCTCAAGACGAAAGTCTATGACCAGTGTGTGTTGCCAGTGATGACTTATGGCTCTGAGACGTGGTCACTTACAATGGGCCTCATCAGAAAGCTTACAGTCACCCAAAGGGCAATGGAGAGGGCTATGCTCGGCGTTTCCTTGCGCGATCGAATCAGAAATGTAGAGATCCGCAAGAGAACCAGGGTTACCGACATAGCCCGAAGAATTGCCAAACTTAAGTGGCAGTGGGCAGGACACATTGCTCGCAGAACGGATGGCCGATGGGGCAGAAAGGTTCTGGTGTGGCGACCGCGAACCGGAAGACGTTGCGTTGGAAGGCCTCCCACCAGGTGGACCGACGACCTGGTGAAGGTTGCAGGGATACGCTGGTTGCGAGACGCACGGGACCGGTCACAGTGGCGACGCTAGGGGGAGGCCTATGTCCAGCAGTGGACGTCTTTCGGCTGATATGATGATGAGAGATATAATAAATGCCTGATTGATTAAGGCTTCGTTTCTGGACCAGCGGCCCGTCGGGCGGGGCGGCTAGCACTAAATTCAAACATATTGCGTTTTACGAGAGTTTTCATGGAAAGGCAATCTTACACGTGTTTGCTTGAGAGAGATGCAGGCCGCGTCCGCTACCGCGAGGCTCGGGCCTTAGGTATTTTTAACATTTTACTTCAATTAGTTAAATAATTTTTAATTAATAAATAATTTTATATTTCGACAACAGAAGTTTTATTTTTCTAACCATTTTATATTTCGACAACACAAGTTTTATTATTCTAACCTTAATAAGAGCCAAATGGTATCATATTAGGTGTCTCAGTAGGTATATACATCTTTGATTTAAGTTTATTAGGTATGTATTTTCAACCAACTTCAAAAAAAAGGAGGAGGTTCTCAATTCTTCGAAATCTTCTTTTTTTTATGTTTGTTACCCAAACCCGAAAAAGCCGATTTATCCGATTTCTCAAAGACGCCTGGAACGATTTGGAAAAATCTACTTGTTAAATACATGCGGATCCCAAGCCACTCCTGGATCCAATCAGAACCGTATCCCACGAAACTGCCGTAACGCAGCAGTGGAAAGCTAGGGATTTGCTCCCTATTGGGAGAGATACTGGTACCTATCTCACAGGTGGCACAAGGGTTGGCCGGTAATAGTATAGTCAATATGACTTACCTTAGATTCCTGCGGTAGACTCCTGGGCGTCGATCGATCTCGTGCCGTGAGGTTAGGGATAGGAGAATATATATATAATAAAGGACAATAAGGGATAGACTGACGGCTGTCTGGACCGAAGAATCCCGCCGGCATCCACCAGGCAGCACGTTTCCCGCAAAAGCACTTCGATGCGCGTGAAATATACACGAAACCCACTTTAGGGGCAACAAATACAATGGGTGAAACACATCTCGATTAGATATGTTTCTACAAGACCCGACTTCAGCGTGTGCTCACGTTATAAACATTTTCTCTCGACCGTTAAGTGTCAGCTGTCAAAATCGTTGACAGCTGACACGGTGTTGCAACTAAATACCAATGATCGGGACAAAACATCCCCCCGTCTCAGACATAAGGAGTTATGTCCGCTAATAAATGGGCAAGCGTGCTAAATTGCCACTGCTCGCTTCAAAACCGAATCTCGGACCATGACCTTTGCAACTCTGGGATCTCCGTCAGACCCATAAATCAAATCTACAATGCGTCCACGACGCCAATATAAAGGCAACAAATTAGGTTCTTTAACAAATACAAGGTCTCCGACTTTGGGAGGGACAGTTTTGTCAGACCACTCAACGCGCCGCTGTAAAATATGCAAATATGCCAAAGACCAGTCAATTGCGAAGATTCAATTTCCCTGAAGGGGTATTCCGGCAGGGCGTTGAGGGGCCGACCAATCAAAAAAGGACCAGGGGTCATGACTTCCAGGTCATTTGGGTCTGTGGAAATCGGACAGAGAGGTCGCAAATTGAGGACGGCCTCAACTTTACAAAACACCGTAACAAGTAACTCAAATGTGAAAATAGTTTCACCAACAACACGGCGGAGAAGCGGTTCTGCTACTATACAAATTTATTTACAAAAATACCAATTAATTTCCATTTGCGCCATGGCAAATCTCAAATTCTGTTTATCCTTATTTAGATAATTACAAATATCATTTAAATATCTATCAGTGCCCTTATAATTAGTACCGTTATCAGAACGGATCAAAGATGGTAGTCCTCGGCAGGAAACAAATCTACCTAGCGCTGCAACAAACGCATCTGTGCTGAGGGCAGTTACAAGTTCCAAGTGAACCGCCTTGGAGGCCAGACAAACGAACACACACAGACGTTACTACTAAGACCTTAAGCACCAAGCAGTAGTTGGTTTATTCAATGAAAAAAAAGCCTTTTTTAATAAATATATAAATGACAACATTAACGACTCTAAATCATTATGGTATAATCTAAAAAAACATGTTCTCCCTTTGAGTAAGGACGATGGTGTGCTCCCTGAACAATTTGACGACCCAGACGGGATAAATGAAGCGTTCCTAGATGTCCCGGGCGACCCTAAAGTGAACTCTTCTCAACAAACCTTCTTAAATAAATACGGTGCCGCAATTTTCACCTTAATGCCAACAGACACAAAAACAGTATTAAATATCTTAAAAACCATATCCACAAATGCGCAGGGTATTGACGGTATATCGAAAGATATGTTAACTCTTACACTACCACAATCTTTAACTACAATAACCGATAGAGTAAACAAATCAATTACGTCAACCGTATTTCCTGATTTGTGGCGTAATGCGATTGTGCGGCCTCTTCCAAAAAACAATAACCCACAAAGTTACAAAGACCTTCGTCCCATAAGTATTTTGCCATATTTGTCCAAGGTGTTGGAGAGAGTGGTGTATCTGCAGGTCATCGATTTTCTCGAGAGGCATGATATGCTGCCTGAACTGCAGTCAGGTTTCAGAAGGGGACGCGGAACCGCAACTGCCTTAGCGGACGTCGTGGGTAACCTCCTTGAAGCACGGGACCGTGGTGAGGGTTCTATCATGGTGCTGCTCGACTACTCGCGGGCTTTGACTCGATTAATATTCATTTACTATTATCCAAATTAACATATTACGGTTTTGACAGCCAGACTACGGAATGGTTTAAAAGTTATTTAACGGGTAGGTCGCAGCGGGTTGAGTTGCGCAAGAAAGACGGTTCCACGGTATGTTCTTCCCCGAAAGTAATCACAAGGGGGGTTCCCCAAGGATCACTGCTCGGGCCTTTACTCTACATACTCTATAGTGCCGACCTAACTGCGTGTATTAAAAACTGCAAGTATCATGTATACGCGGATGATACTCAGTTGTATGTCTCGTTCAAAACTAGTAACACAACAGCCGGAGTACGTACCCTGAATGAGGAACTAGATAGAATCGCGTCGTGGTCTAAGGGCAACTCACTTGTGCTGAATCCAAAGAAATCTAAGTTTATGGTCATGGGCAGCAGAAATCAAATAAAGTCAATTCTTTCTACTAAGCCCGAAGTTAAAATCATGGAAGAAAACATCCAAAGGGTGGAAATCGCTTGCAACCTGGGTCTAGTCACGGACCCAGAACTTCGTTTTGAGGCGCATATCAATGGTGTAGTAAAAAACTGTTTTTATAGATTAAAGGTTCTGTACCGGGTGAAAGACCTCCTTAGTGTTGCAATGAGAAAGAGATTGGTGGACAGCCTGGTACTGTCCAAACTGAATTATTGTGACACTGTATACGGGCCGTGTCTCCTTTCCCGCACAGAGCGTCTAATACAGCGGGTACAAAATGCGTGTGCGCGTTACTGCTTCAGTATACCCCGGAGGCATCATATCACACCCTACTTGAATAAACATAACATGTTAAAAATGGTTGCACGACGGAAATTGCATTTAGCAGTCTTAATGTTCGGCGTCATACAAACACACAAACCAGAATACTTGTTAAAAAAGCTTAGCTGGAGACACGAGCACTACAGCTACTCCGCCCGCCCCTCGTCCAAACCGCTCTCGTTGCCTCGTCGTAGGCCCGCAGCCTTTAGAGGATGCTTTAAGTATGCCGCCACTCGCTGCTGGAACGATATTCCACCACCCATAAGATCGCTGAAAACAAGACAAAGCTTTAAATTTCATTTAAAAAGAATCCTGTTAGAAGAACAGAAGGTTGAACAATGTAGGTATATACTATAAATAAAAAAATGCTTTAAAGTTACTCAATAAAGGTTTATAATCCATTGGCATCGAATCCAAGCGGTCAGAGGCAGCGGCATCACAATACTTCAGGGGCAACGATGTAGGGGGCGTTCTTTACTAGGCACAACACTTTCCCTTCTTCCTTTGTTGTCTAACATCACCAATCGAACCACACGAGCTAATCCCACGGCAAATGCCAGCGCGGGGCTCGTTTGCCGCCTTGACGACATCCAACGTCTCAATTTATTATATATAAGTCTATGATCCAACGAGCGCGCGCACGTACTACTTCGCGTAGGCTCACAAAGTAAGACTTTGTGGGAACGCTGCGCGAGTGTGGGTGTGGGAGCAGGACAGAACACTGAACGATTTTACGTGTTTTTGCGGGTGTATTACCCGCACTTTCTGTTTTGTCAATCGTGTGCCGTATATGCATCTCTTCGGTGTTTCTGCATTCCTTTTATTCAAAACCTAATAATATTTATAGTTTATTCGTAGTTTATTTTAAATATCTTACTGTATTTTTTTTTTGTTTTTGTACCTATTTTTACATGCACTACAGACCTTGGTATCCGTACGTCAGGTCCTAGGCGACCACTGAAAAACAGCGCCGTGTTGTGGATCCTCCACGGCACAGCATTATGCTCAGTGGAAGCCTTCTTGCCACAATCACGACATGCATCTGCTTTTATTTACACTCGCATTTTTTTTTTTTTGTCTTTTATTTTACATTTCTAACATAATTTAAGAACTACTAACACTATTGTTAACCACTATTCTCGTTCTTGAAATGTAATGTTTGTATGTCGTTTTGTGGCAATTAAATATTTTTTCTTTCTTTCTTTTCTTTCTTTCACAGGTAGGCCTTGACAGCCTTGGCGTTCCGAAGTTGAGAAGTCTACACCAAGAAGGGACCAGCGAAATCGGTTCCGACCGAAGCAAATGGTCTGCTCTCCGTCACTCGGTCGGATGGCAAATTACCCATTATGGGTTGAGTGGGAGCAGCCTTCACTGCATACATTCAAAGATGATGCCACAAATAGTGCGTCTGGCCGACAAAATCCAAAATTCACGCTGCAAAATGGCTACGAGGACGTTGCAGTCGGCGTGTGCGTTATTAATGTGTCGATCGGACACCAACGCTCCTCCCATAAGGAGCGACAAAGGATAGTACCATAAGGCTAATTCGAATTCCGCAGTCGTCCTCCGATTTCGAGGAAACCAGATTGGTCTAGGAATGGATTAAGACGAGCGATTGAGCCTTTCAAAGCTGAGCATTTCTTCAGGGCTTCAATACCCGGTCAAAGTTCTCGGCTTGTACAGCACGAACCAACAACTTCAGGGCCTCTTGGCGTTCATGAGGCGACAAAACTGGGGATAACAGTTTATTATGAAACAGCGGACCCAAGCGGTAACTCCTAACAATTTCGACAAAGAACTGTATCTGTCCAAAGATTATTCAAATTATATGCAGGTTGCGTTTCAACAATTCCAATACGCAAAACTGGCAAAACCTCTGGAGAGGAGAACCTATTCTGGGGCCAGGACGACTTGTAATGCGTCAACCAGTCTGGTACCCACCAAAGAGAATGGTCAACAAGCGCAGGAGCCTCGCAACCACGTGACGCGCAGTCTGCGGGGTTCAATTTTCCTGGGACATGTCCCTCTCCAGATCAGTTTAGTCTCAGAGTTCTAACTCTGTGAAACTCTATTCGTCACAAAAAACTCCAAAGCATGAGCTCAGGTGCGAAGCCAACAAAGGACCATGCCATTATCAGTCCTTGGTCCTCAATCCGCGGGGCGGAGCCCTTCAACACGGGACCCGTAAGTCCAAAATCAAAAACCGTCGGTACAACTACTAACCTATTCGTCTGCAGAACCCACTTGGTCCAGGACAAAATCAAAGCCAAAACATCCGCACCCATATACGGGTCCGGGTTCCAACCACTTCGGGTCGGCAAAAGTTAGATCCGACGTCAATTTCACCACTGCAGGGCTAATGGTTACCTGCGGGTGTCTGCCCAAAATATCATTCAAAACAACGGCCTTGGCCAAGATTCTTGGCCCACAATGAACAGGCGAAACACAAATTTCAATTTCTCCCCGTTGACCAACCGCTTCAATACCACCCATATGGTAGAAGGGTGGAATCACGTGGGAGACTCAATCCTTCCACTAAACAAAAGGATACAAGACAGACTTGACAAACCGAATCCAAAAGAGCACGAACTAACAAAGATTTACTCTTCGGGCCACAGATCATTACAGGGACAGCTGGCAGAAGGACTGTCTCTGGCTGGGCGGTTGTAGTGGAGGAGAGGGAGGCGACTACCTATTGTTGATAACCCCCTTGGGGTTGGTAGTCGTCCTGAAAAGCGGACGCTTCCTCCAATTGAGGAAGGGGTGGAGGGGTGCCCCCGCCTTTGCGAGGTATACCCCGTCGAGGATCCACCTGGGGTTGGTGGGAATGCGCTCCCCCTCCTATGGGGGAGCGTCCGGCATCATCAGGGCCACCAACACCAGTTTGGTCCGGACACAACACACGGTGGTGCCTACCTTGACAGTGCGGGCAAGGATACGACCTCTGGCAATCCCGCTGCAAATGCTGTCCCAGACAAGTGTAGCACCACTTGCGGCTGTTGGCGATTCCAGGTCGGTTCCTTGTGTTCCGTTCTAGGAACTTCGGACAGGACGTGACCATATGGCCATCCGTGTTGCAATATAAGCAACGCATACTGCGATCCTGAGTGGCTACAAATTTATGAGGCTGGCGTCGTGGCTCACCCAACCCACAAGTGGAGGGGCGCGCACCAACACGACGCTGGTCCGGAGAGGGCCGCTCTGGGGCCCGCAAGGGACCTTCAACACCAGAATTGTCCAAAAGGCGACATTCCTCATCCAAAGACTTCAACAAATTATCAAAAGGGGGAGGTGTGTGGCATCATCCCCACCATATTTCCCATGTGCAAAACCCCTCAACTTAGCGGTTGCCTCAACAATGTCATCCGAGAAACCGTAAAACTGCGTGAAGTCTGCCTCAACCGCAGCGGCCAACTCAGTGTCCTCGATGGACAATAGCGCCAAACACTCCGCAAAGCATTCATCCACCCTGGCTTGACGGGCTGGGAGTTCACTAAAATGGGCCAACAAAGCCTCTGATCTATCAGATCTACTTATTAAAGAGGCCACCAAGGTCACCCATCTCAATTCTGCTCTAATCTTACAAGCAAATGTATAGGCAGTCATACTTTCAAAATGTAAGCAACGGTGATTATATTAATTAATACACAAAATGTTCAACAACTTAAATTAATAATGTACTCTCTGACATTTCTAAGGATTTTATGTTTTCAAATAACATAAAGCAACTCTAACCTAGTAATATAAAAATATGTATTTAATTGAGAATTTATATCTCTCTGACATTTCTAAGGATTTTAGACCGATAAAACTAGAAGTATATTACACATATTAATAGAAATATTTTTTTCTAGGCTATTTTTCGTAAACTTTTAGATCTAGCTCTTAGACTATACCTAAGTTGAACTCATTTTATCTTCTAAACTAAGACCCGACTAAATCTGTGACTTGGCGACTAATTTCGACTAATTAGCGACTAAATCTGAGAGAAAACAGATCTTCGCTAGGTGCCCTAGTTTTTGAGATATAAATGTGGCCAAGCTGGGGGGAGTGATTCCAGATCGGCCACCTACAAACCCTTCTAACTTTTGAACCAGTGACCGACTAAATCTGATATTTGGCGACTAATTTCGAATAATTAGCGATTAAATCTGGGAGAAAACAGATCTCCGCTAGGTGCCCTAGTTTTTTTAATATAAATGTGGCCAAGCTGGCGGGAATGACTCCAGATCGGCCACCTATAAACCCTTCTAACTTTTGAACCAGTGACCGACTAAATCTGATATTTGGCGACTAATGTCGACTAAATATTGGTGTTCTCAAAATTAAAATCCCTGATGGTGGCCAAGCCAGAGTCAGCCACACTTCAACCCACTGTCCTTGGACTCAACCGCTTGCTTTGTACTAGCTCTGTTGTTTATTTAATGAGAGCCACTTTTGTCCTTGGACTCAACAGCTTGCTTTGTACTAGCTCTGTTTTCTATTTAATGAGAGCCACTTTACGGTGGACGAAAGAGGGCGTTATCAAACCTCCTCCTGTGCCCGGACCGTGGGAAGCGAATTTTTGGATCTTCCGACCATAGATTTGATTATGGACGGAAGCGAGAGATCGCTCCCCACTTCGGCAACTAGGGCATGCCGCTGCTCCACCCAGGCTGGGCACAGCTCGCGCATGCTGTGCCGTATACTCGCTGTAGTTGTAGTTATGACATCATGACGTCGGTTCCCTGCCGGCAATGTGACACAGATACTTCCCAAAGCAACCGTGCCCGGAAAGCACCTGTGTCAGCCAGAATTTCAGTTCTCCGTGGCGCCGCTCCACTAGGGCATGCAATTTCGTACATTTTCAATTTCGAAATGAGCTTACTAAAATTGGATTCAGTTTCAAAATTTCGAAACTGGGGGGCCAAATATAATGTAAATCAGAATAAACTGATTTCAAATTTTAGTCTGGAGAGGTGCTTAAGTGCAATTTATATTCAAACAAAGTGAATTTTCTTTTTCTCAAGACTTCTGCTACAAATACTCCACTACCTTCGACGATACAATCCAGGTTTCCGAGCTCGGAGTGGCAAGAGACGTTCGGTCGGTTGATTCCCGAGATGGGGTTAAAGATAGTTACAGATAGCGCCTTATAAAATTGCGGCGCTGCCGAAGAGCAGAAAGCCACAATAGGAGATGCGCAAGTCCACTATCTTGGTTTAGCCATGTACGGTGTGGTGGGGCTTGGCTGAAATGAGCGGGGCGCATCTCCTACAGGCACATTCAGGTACTCATCGGGCACGGTTGCTTCGGTGAGTACCTAAATAGGATTGGGTGAGAGGCCACGGTAACTTGCCATCACTGTAGAGGCAACTTGGATCCTGCACAGCATACGCTCGAGGAGTGCCTTCTTAGGCCTTTGAGCGATGGGTCATAGTCGCCAGGATTGAGCGAGACCTGTCTCTGCCAGTATTAGTGATGAATATGCTGACAGAGACTAAAAACAAGAGTGAAATAGCAACCGAGTGGAATCGTGAGAAGGCCAATCCATCGTGGAGGCAACCACCTCGATGTAGACACGCCGGAACCCCGCCTGTATCATTTCAGGCAGGTGGAACTCCGGGTTTTCGGGCGCTCAGAGTGGGGACTCTGTCCTTCCACCGAGTGACAGCGAGGCTCACGGAAGACTACTTAATAGTCTCCTCAAGGATGTGGATTTTAAGAAGTGCTGATGGTGATCACCGGTTTGGTTTTCATGAGGTAAAAATACCTGGTTTTTCCCCAAAAGTTCAGGCGCGAGTACAGGTGACGGTTTCCCCCCACAGCAAAAAAAAAAATGGGCATTCCCAGCAAACGATTGTAGACCTTTTCAAAGTATTCCCCTCACTGGCCACCATTATTATAAAGCTCTGTTGTTTTAAATGGCCAAGCTTCTTTCACTCTTCTTTATTTATTTGACACCATGGTAGGCCTTTGTTTTATTGTAATGTTAGCACACACAAGGTGACCCAACGCAACGGTCTAATTAGCTTTAGATTCGTATTTAGACTCATTTTCAGATGATCCTCTATTAGTTTCAATTTATGGGTGTCAGTTTCGAAATTAATTAACATGCAAATATGGTCAGTAATTTCGAAACTATGAAATTTCGTAATACGAGAATCGTACATTCCCTACAAATCAAATCAAAATTTCTTTATTCAATTAGGCCATTAAGCGGCACTTTCGAACGTAAAAAAAAATTAAATGTAATAATAATTGATTCTACTGTTCATTCGGAAATGTTGCTTGTTATGGAGAAGAACGGACAAGAAACTCCACACTTACTCTTTTAAAAAAATAAAGTGTTTTACAAGTATTTGGTTACAATAATCTTGTAGGAAAAATACATATATGTGAGAACGATGTAAAAAAACGCACTTAAAAGCGTCTAGAGTAAAACAAACAATTAAAAATACAATAAATAGGTAATTAAAAACAGGCGGAGGCAGCTAAGATATGACCAATCCCAACTGATGGCACCCGTTCACGAACATGACACATGGATCGCCACCACTCAGCTCAACCATCATGAAGGGAACCGAATGATCCAACACATGTGCCACCATCAGAGAGACATTAGAGAGAGCATGACACACTCAACTGCCAGGGCACACTGAAGTCAACGAACGACACATAGGTACAGTAAATGGTAGATTTACAGTTGGTACATAGTACTCACATATGTGCTGTGCAGTTATATAATCCAAAAAATAAATTGAGTTTATACAACACAATTATATTCATACAGTCTTCAGCAGGTCCAACAATACTTCAGAACTTTTCTGCTTATCACTTGTTTTTGTGCACTAGTGGCTGTGGAGCTGGAATAGCGTTGGGCCAAGCATTTTTATCAGCGATGTAATCCCCCAACCTATAATATGCCTGCCTGCATAGTGTGCGTTTTATACAAGTTTTAAATTTCGTACTCATTCAATTCTAGAATGTGTGGCGGTATTTTATTGTAACATTTTATACAGTAGCAAGTAATCATCAGTGTTTCCTTCGAACCTGTGACGTCAACACGACTACACTCCTACAAACTGGCGCCCATCGTGGGGCAAGACTGCAAACCCCTACAAACTGGCGACCAACGTGAAGCAAGAAGACGAACCAAAGTACGTCACACGTTCCGGACGAATCACAACGACAAGTGTCAGTAAGAAAGCAGAGATGCCTATCCTACACTGATAACTCGGTTAACTACCACGACTGTGCTGCGGCAGGCAGACGAAACAAAGCCCTATACCCTCAAGACCGATGCCAGTATCTACGCACTTGGGGCAGTTCTGGTCCAGGGGGAGAAGGAAGATGAGCATCCCATTAGCAGATTGTTGCACCAGAAAGAAGATTACTGCCGACGTCTTTGAGGATTGAGGGGGAGATTGTAACACCCCTAATTACTATAAACCACAATATTCATGTTTAACAATTCTTACAACTAGCGCCATCTGCGTATAAAATTGACAAACAAAAAAAAAAACGGCCCCATAAAAGATGACGCTACTTTAGCCAGCCTGAAACCTGTTTGAATTAATTGGTCCCTATTTCTAGTAACATAACTATGTCTATTGCTGTTTTTACCAAAAAGATGTAAATTCTTTCTAACGTACATGATGTTTTCGCTACGCTCCACCCATTCCACAAGTGCAGGTTTGAGGGATCCGATAGTCCTTAGGCCAGCCCCAGGTCGCATCAATTCTACCATCACTTTATCTCTGAGCTCATTTTGCTAATTTCTTACTATACTTGCTGGGATCGGTGTTCCCACTTTCTTGCGCCAGATGTACAATGAAATGACTTTGTGCCCTGGGTGGTGACCATACGCTCTTAGAGTAAGGTCATTTTCAGTGTGTGTAAGGGACAGATGTATATGACTTGCACTACGCACACTCAAAATAACCTTACTCTAAGAGCTTATGGTCACCCCCCAGGTCCCATGGCACCAACCCAGCAAGAACACACGCCGCCTCGTGCGATATCCGCGTATAGCACGGACTGCGATAACCCGCTGCGGTTTACACAGTAGGGCTGCAGCGCTAGTGGTTATTTCATTGGCCCACACTGGAGCTCCATAGAGGGCCATTGAATGTATGCCATGTACCTATAGCCACCTACAGCTACTATTCGGCCCTCGAAGGTTTGGTTAGAGTCGGCCAAGTGCACCAGCGGCACCCATCAATCTCGTCACAAGGCACTGAAAATGGGCGTTAAAGTTCCAGCGACTGTCGAGCACGAGCCCAAGATACCTCATGGTCAATTTGATCTGAATTTGGGTCCCACTGATGACAATATGAGACCCCTGAAGGTGGACCTATAACGTCGACGGTCGACCGACCCGCTCCAAACCCAATAATATATTGGTTGTCGGGTAAATCTGAGCTAGCCATCTCTGTTTACATGCTTGATGAGACGAGCAGCGCAATAATACTGTTACGAACTGGAATTCAGGCATAAATTATTTAAATTGGTTAACCTAACCTATCTTTGCAGAATATCAGAACTAACCTTACCTTGTAGAAAATCATAGCTAACCTTATCTTGCAGCGTATCACAGCTAACATAACTTTGTAGCGAGTGTCATTCTGAATTTCGACAGTTAATTATTTCGACACAGTCTCAATTTAGAAAAACAATAGTTCGACTACTCATTGCTTCGACAGAACATATATTCGACTAGCATTAGTTCGACAGAATATACTTCGACAACACACATCTTCGAAAAACTCTGCTTCGACAGAACCCTTCTTCGATATGCACTTGTTCGGCGGATCTCTATTTCGACGGAACATACCTTCGACATAATACTGCTCTAAAATGGGACAATACGATCACGTGTCGGAGTTTCGGACTAAATTGAAATGGCTGCCGATTCGGCGTCGTCGAGATACCCATATCCTATTTCTTATCTAGACTATCCTACACATTCCTAATTCTCCTCCATAACTTCGTGAACGCTTTGGGTACTTTGTCCCGAGGAGTAAACCCTGTCGCACTTCTACTTCTCTTCTCCTTCGTACCCCACGTCACACTTCCAGCCGCTATGATGGCTCCTTCTCTGTTACTGCAGTGCG
Source organism: Orthosia cruda (assembly GCA_964057195.1). Classification (NCBI taxonomy): domain Eukaryota; kingdom Metazoa; phylum Arthropoda; class Insecta; order Lepidoptera; family Noctuidae; genus Orthosia; species Orthosia cruda. The sequence goes on from OZ059853.1 coordinate 18,795,328, forward strand.
TCTCTGGAACTCTCTACCACATTCCCTACGACAGCCCTTTTCTGAATGTCTTCAAGGATAATTTTCTGGATTTTTCTGGATGCCGGTTCTTTTTTTTTAAGTAATGTTTCCGGGCGTTAGTAGCCTTTTTGACTCCTACAAGCTCGAATAACCCAATCTTAAAGCAGTGTTGAGACAGGGAGATGTCAATTCTCCAAACTGTTCACTGCTGCGCTGGAGGATGTCTTGAAGGTTCTTGACTGGAGGAGGTTTGGCATCAACGTTAATGGCGAGTACATCGCTCACCTTCGGTTTGCCGACGACATAGTGGTCATGGCTGAGACCATGGAGAGCCTCAGTAAAATGCTCGATGACCTCAGTATAGCTTCCGAAAGAGTGGATCTTAAAATGAACATGGACAAAACTAAGGTCATGGTGAATGCCCATGTTGCACCCACTCCTATCAAGGTCGGAGACTACACTCGAAATTGTAGACGATTTGTCTACCTGGGACAAACGGTCCAGTCCAACCTACCCCAGGTTCGATTTCGAGAAAGAGGTCAACCGTCGAATCCGACTCGGCTGGACGGCGTTCGGGAAGTAGCGTGGTATCTTCTCGTCCAATTTACCGCAGTGTCTCGAGACAAAAGTCTATGTCCAGTGTGTGTTGCCAGTGATCACCTATGGGACCGAGACGTGGTCGCTCACAATGGGCCTTATCAGAAAGCTCAAAGTCACCCTAAGGGCAATGGAGAGGGCTATGCTCGGAATTTCCTTGCGTGATCACGTCAGAAATGATGATATCCGCACGAGAACCAAAGATACCGACATAGCCCGAAGAATCGCCAAACTTAAGTGGCAGTGGGCAGGGCACATTGCTCGTAGAACGGATGGCCGATGGGGCCGAAAAGTTCTGGAATGGCGACCGCGAACCGGAAGACGATACGTTGGAGGGCCTCCCACTAGGTGCCACTAGGTAAGCTTTTGTTGTGCACATGGATGTACTATCCTCAAATGCATATTTCTCTACGCAACTGAGGTTTGCTGTTAGAGAACCCAACTATGGGTTAAGCTCGCCTTTGTACATAAACTGTCCTATTGTATTTGTATGTTTCTATGTTTTGTGTACAATAAAGAATAAGAATAAGAAATAGGTGGACTGATGACCCGGTTAAGGTTGCGGGAAGGCGCTGAATGCGAGACGCACGGGATCGGTCATTGTGGCGACGCCTGGGGGAGGCCTATGTCCAGAAGTGGACTTATTTTGGCTGAAATGATAATGATGAAAGCAGTTACCATTACATAAATTGTATATGCTGAAATCGGAAAGCCTGATTTTCGGGCGAGAGTAGAGTAGCTTCGCGCATGCAAAAACTAATAAGTAAGAAGATATTGTCGTCAGTCATACTAGATTTTTTTTCGAAAGAAATATGTTTTTCGGTAATAAATGTATAGGGGCCTCATTATCATAATGTGCCCAGGGCCTCAGATCCAATAGGTTAAAGACGGCCCTGCCTCATCGGTTTTGTTTTCTTTCTTTTAGATTGGTCACTGGCTGCCTACAACCTTTTGATAGCTTCATATAAAGCGAAATTCAATTATTATTGTCCCATTTCAGAGCAGTATTATGTCGAAGGTATGTTCCGTCGAAATAGACATCCGCCGAACAAGGGCATATCGAAGTAGGGTTCAGTCGAAGCAGTGTTATTCGAAGATGTGTGTTGTCGAAGTATAATCTGTCGAACTAATGCTGGTCGAATATATGTTCTGTCGAACTAATGCTGGTCGAATATATGTTCTGTCGAAGCAATGAGTAGTCGAACTATTGTTTATCGAAATTGAGACTGTGTCGAAATAATTAACTGTTGAAATTCAGAATGACACTCCTTTGTAGCATATCAGAGCTAACATAACCTTGTACCATTTCAGAGCTAATCTTGAAGCGTATCATAGACAACCTAACACTGCAGCGTATCATAGCTAAACTAACCTTGCAGCGTATTGGAGCTAACCTAACATTTTAGCATATCATAGCTATTCTAACCTTGCAGCGTATCAGAGCTAACCTAACCTTGTACCATTTCAGAGCTAATCTTGAAGCGTATCATAGACAACCTAACACTGCAGCGTATCATAGCTAAACTAACCTTGCAGCGTATTAGAGCTAACCTAACCTTGTAGGCTGTCAGGGCTAACCTAACCTTGCAGCGTATCAGAGTTAACCTAACCTTGTAGGCTGTCAGAGCTAACCTCACCTTGTAGCATATCAGAGCTAAGCTAACCTTGCTGAGCTTCATTGCCTCGGCGCTTTTCTGGTGGTCGCCACTGTTGATTCTGGCTTTCAGGAGTTGCAGTAGTTTGGGAATAGTGCGGTGGTATAGTCCCAAAAAAAAAAACTAACCTTGCAGCGTATCATAGCTAACCTAACGTTTCAGCGAATCTGAGCTAACCTAGATTCTTAATTCAGAAAACGGGGGTAAGTAAGGTCACATTAGGTACATTAAATTAAACAAAGACATTAAGTTTTATATTTGGCTATATTTAATTTAAATTTACCAACTGTCCTTTAGTATCCAACAGTCCTGGATTATCTTCATCTTAACCGACATTAAAAAGGAGTTTATTAATTCGGTACGTAGGTATGTATATAAGTAATGTTGTTGGAATTACACATTATTCACATAAGTTACTCTATGTGGACTGCCAAACATATGTGCCTAATTATTTTTATTTTCTTAAGTGAATAGTTATATGTAACTTTTCCACGCATTTCTCTGAAACTCGATCTTAGATCAATTTTTTTTTTTTATTGTATTAAAAAATCTCTCAATCTAGGGAGTAATGCAAGTTTCATTAAAATCGGTTCAGCGTAATGGATTTGCATGTTCGTATTAATTATTTGACTTTATATAATTAATAAAAAAACGCAGTTATTGTCTTGAAGTCGGTTATAAACAATTTATAAAAAAACATTAAAACAAAAAAATGGTAGATACATTTTACACTAAGTATGATCATTTAAAAATTCTGTTAGGTTATAATAATTTTTTGCTATCATATCTTTTTTTAGATGTAAGTTTTTTTAAATACAGATGTGGGCATGTGTCTAATGGCCAATGGGTTTAGTGATTTTATTATAAATATTTGGTGCTAAAGAGAAAATATATTTACAACACACCTGCTCCTAAATTTGCTGTAATTTCACCGCAATCTAAATCGAAAAATAATAAATAAATAATGACACCTTTAATCAAACTGTGACTTTTTCATTGCTATTATTCACAAGTGAGTTTTATTTTTTTGTTGAGTTACTTTTTTCTAAAAAAAGTTTCGGTACAAAAAAGATCGTGCTCAATAGTACAAATAAATTAATGTACCTATTGCTTTCTCATTTCATGCAACTTCGTATTTAAATAGATAATTTCAACTTGTGCGTGTTTAATAAATAAAACTTTCACTCAAATATAACTTTTGTTTTTCTCTGAAACTTAAAATTCCCCATTTTGTACGTGGCTAAAACGCTATCCGCGGCAAGCCAAAACCGTATTCTTTTAGTCTATGGCCGATCGCCATTGTTAGATGCGCGCATAGGAAAACTGATTAATTTTGCCCGCCATTGCGAATTTTTTTTCACAACTTGTTTTCACTATTAAAAATGTTTTTTTTTTGTATTATTTTCTTTACAAGTGTGTTGAAAAACGTCGTATGATACACGTGATTATTGATGATTACCGTCCTCGGCTCTCTTAAGACCGCCTCAGCGGCGCCTCAGCGGTAATCACCAACATTACACACTTGTACCATAATGTACTAATACTTAATAAAATACGGTTTGCAGCTATCCGTTTTTTTAAGCCGAACATATCCCTAATGCACATTTTTTGTGAAGATATGGAACATAAAACGAAACTCCTTAGCGACAAACAGCAAGAATGGTGTAAATTGATTTATTATACTTACTATGGAGATTTTGTCAAACCTTTAAATCTTACCCATTTTTAGGGTTCCGTAGTCAACAAAGAACCCTTAGGTATAGTTTCGCTATGTCCGTCTGCCCATCCGCATCTTAGCTCAGAGACTCTTAACACAACAAAGCTAAAATTTGGCATGGATATAAATGCCGAAAGAGATTGAAAAAAGGAGCGTGCATGTGAGAATTCAGGAACGAATAATACCATTCAGTGGATTTCATTAGTTGAAAAATTGGTACATTATCATGAAAGTCGCCACAGAGCACCGAACACTATGCGGCCACTAATAGAGACGGCATTTTTCAAACCTTTCATACAAACCAAACGTGACAGTGAGTCGATATGCGATATCGCGCAAAGCATTTTCTTAGAAAATGTCAATTGCAAATCGGTAGAATTGCATCGCACTTCGTCCATGACTGAATTCCCGACACGTAACTTGGCAGGATTTTGGCGTAGTGGGGGTAAGTTCGCGCATAGTGCACTTAATGCAACAAACATAATAACTCGGGTTTTTTAAGCATATTTATAGTCCTCGTACATACACATCTGCGAACAACCGTGCCGCACTATAAAAGCGGGGCAACCCCACCAGCATCCTTCCTGGCCGGATGCTAAGAGATTAGTCTCCACAGGGTAGCCCGGTTAAGCATAGGACGGTCACTCTGACTGTTTGCGAGACGCCGAGTATTAAAAAAAAAAAACAAAAAAAAAACCAGCATCCTAGACGTGTTATTAAACTGCTCCATTTGAAATAACATTAGATAGTTAAACAATCCCTTTCCAACCAATTTTCACTCGCAACAAATGGTAGCGGTAATAAACAGTTCGTTTTGGTATCAGGTTTATGCTTTTTGTGTTTACGGAATAGAACTCAAGATGTTTATCAGTCGCTGCTATTTTTTAAATACAATACAATTCAATCGTAATGGCGACACTATAGGATGGTGTAATAATGTGTTTTTATTACAAAATGAACAAGTTCGATGCATAGTATGAATAGTGTCCGTTATGCTAGCGTACACCAGAACTGCAACGAGTTAGTTTCTATGCCAAAAAACTCTGTGTAAATACTGCCTAATTACTGTAAAAATAAAAAAAAATCTTCCTCTTTAGTTTAGGAAATAAACACCATTTTCACTATGTACGCTAGCGTCACGATCAAGCTAGCGTACACATGGCCGTACTCGAAAACGGCTAATTGTAAAGCAACAGATTTGGACACAAAAATACTGTTCTAATACTTCTCCCGCTATGCAAAATTTCGTAACGATTGCTCTTGTAGGAACAGAGATATTGAACAAGACTTTTCAATGACATTCGGAGCTGGCGTCATGGCAGCGTACACATAGTAGTTCTTATAGAAAGGGAACTTTTCTTGTAATGAATGCTATATATATAAATAGTGCGTGAAATTCTGCCTCTATTAGTGTAAATACTTTATGCGAATTCGCAGGGGAATAAGCAAAAAAACCTATGTTAAGTTCTAGGAACAAATATACTGACGTACTGTCGCGAACAAAATGAACTTAAACTGTGATTTGTCAGTAACAATGTGATTATACTGTGATTTAATATAGTAATTATTTGTACAAATGAATGATTTCATGCAGCAGTTATTATTAGTAAATATTCTCTAAGACTGATTATTGTAACGGTTCCTAATGTGATTATACTGTGATTTTTAATATAGATACTTATTAATGATTGTACAATTTTTATTATTTGTAAATATTCTCTAAGACTGATAAATATGGTTAAATCGTAACCTGTTATGTTGTATTACATTATAAACACAAACAAAAACTAGTACTAAAAAGAAGTAAATTGTCATTATTGTACCAAATCAGTAATAATATGATTATACTGTGTTAAAAAATAATTGTTTTTGGCATAATAAATGTTATTTGAATTTTTCCAATTATTTAATTTTCACTCAGAACTATATCTACAATGAAGTGTACATACTCCTAGTTCAGTACTTCATCACGTTTCAGTTTTAGTTCTCTATTAAAAAAAACTTGACAAAGCACCTTTGAGCATATCTGTACCTGTACTATGAACAGAAATTAACAGGGTTTTTTACTTATTCCCCTGCGAATTCGCATAAAGTATTTACACTAATAGAGGCAGAATTTCACGCACTATTTATATATATAGCATTCATTACAAGAAAAGTTCCCTTTCTATAAGAACTACTATGTGTACGCTGCCATGACGCCAGCTCCGAATGTCATTGAAAAGTCTTGTTCAATATCTCTGTTCCTACAAGAGCAATCGTTACGAAATTTTGCATAGCGGGAGAAGTATTAGAACAGTATTTTTGTGTCCAAATCTGTTGCTTTACAATTAGCCGTTTTCGAGTACGGCCATGTGTACGCTAGCTTGATCGTGACGCTAGCGTACATAGTGAAAATGGTGTTTATTTCCTAAACTAAAGAGGAAGATTTTTTTTTATTTTTACAGTAATTAGGCAGTATTTACACAGAGTTTTTTGGCATAGAAACTAACTCGTTGCAGTTCTGGTGTACGCTAGCATAACGGACACGAATTCGTGTCCGTTATGCTAGCGTACACCAGAACTGCAACGAGTTAGTTTCTATGCCAAAAAACTCTGTGTAAATACTGCCTAATTACTGTAAAAATAAAAAAAAATCTTCCTCTTTAGTTTAGGAAATAAACACCATTTTCACTATGTACGCTAGCGTCACGATCAAGCTAGCGTACACATGGCCGTACTCGAAAACGGCTAATTGTAAAGCAACAGATTTGGACACAAAAATACTGTTCTAATACTTCTCCCGCTATGCAAAATTTCGTAACGATTGCTCTTGTAGGAACAGAGATATTGAACAAGACTTTTCAATGACATTCGGAGCTGGCGTCATGGCAGCGTACACATAGTAGTTCTTATAGAAAGGGAACTTTTCTTGTAATGAATGCTATATATATAAATAGTGCGTGAAATTCTGCCTCTATTAGTGTAAATACTTTATGCGAATTCGCAGGGGAATAAGTAAAAAACCCTGTTAATTTCTGTTCATAGTACAGGTACAGATATGCTCAAAGGTGCTTTGTCAAGTTTTTTTTAATAGAGAACTAAAACTGAAACGTGATGAAGTACTGAACTAGGAGTATGTACACTTCATTGTAGATATAGTTCTGAGTGAAAATTAAATAATTGGAAAAATTCAAATAACATTTATTATGCCAAAAACAATTATTTTTTAACACAGTATAATCATATTATTACTGATTTGGTACAATAATGACAATTTACTTCTTTTTAGTACTAGTTTTTGTTTGTGTTTATAATGTAATACAACATAACAGGTTACGATTTAACCATATTTATCAGTCTTAGAGAATATTTACAAATAATAAAAATTGTACAATCATTAATAAGTATCTATATTAAAAATCACAGTATAATCACATTAGGAACCGTTACAATAATCAGTCTTAGAGAATATTTACTAATAATAACTGCTGCATGAAATCATTCATTTGTACAAATAATTACTATATTAAATCACAGTATAATCACATTGTTACTGACAAATCACAGTTTAAGTTCATTTTGTTCGCGACAGTACGTCAGTATATTTGTTCCTAGAACTTAACATAGGTTTTTTTGCTTATTCCCCTGCGAATTCGCATAAAGTATTTACACTAATAGAGGCAGAATTTCACGCACTATTTATATATATAGCATTCATTACAAGAAAAGTTCCCTTTCTATAAGAACTACTATGTGTACGCTGCCATGACGCCAGCTCCGAATGTCATTGAAAAGTCTTGTTCAATATCTCTGTTCCTACAAGAGCAATCGTTACGAAATTTTGCATAGCGGGAGAAGTATTAGAACAGTATTTTTGTGTCCAAATCTGTTGCTTTACAATTAGCCGTTTTCGAGTACGGCCATGTGTACGCTAGCTTGATCGTGACGCTAGCGTACATAGTGAAAATGGTGTTTATTTCCTAAACTAAAGAGGAAGATTTTTTTTTATTTTTACAGTAATTAGGCAGTATTTACACAGAGTTTTTTGGCATAGAAACTAACTCGTTGCAGTTCTGGTGTACGCTAGCATAACGGACACAGTGAATTCTGCAAAGGAAACAGTTTGGAACCTTCACAAAAACGACTTTACGTAAGTTTTGCATATTACACTCTGAAAAGGAAAGGAGTCGAACCTTTCTATGACCAATATTTTGACGTAGAATTGATTGTAAAGAATGAACGAAAGCGGAAGAATCGAGAGAGATGTCCTAATTATTTAGAAATAAATCATTCGAGTTTGATGAAACATAACGCTGTAGATGAACTTCAACTCAAAGGATGATCGTACTGTTTCCAAATTAGTTTCGCAATACCGAAAAAGTTGAAAGAAATTATTCTAACTCTTTGAAGGTTCCAAACTGTTTCCTTTGCCGAGTTCACTTACGCAATTCTGCTGCAGTTTTCTCTAATTGGATTGATACATTTTGAAAGTTTGCTTCAATATTGCATTGGGTTTTGTACCTGTAATAATAGTGGTAAATGATGATGAAATTTGTACAAGTATTTATAAATTGAGCAGTAACTCTGATGTTAACACATTATTTTAACTTTTTTGATGTAGAAGTTAGCTTTAAGTTAATTGAGTGAAGTGTTGATGTGTGTTGTTGTGAGATTGTCTTATTGTGTTTTGTGTAAACAATAATTAAATAATTATAAAAATTGACAAATAAAAGTTAAGTAGGTATAAAAAAATATATTTATTCGATAAATCAAATTTGCTTAATAAAATACAACATTAGTAGTAATTAACAAAATTTATATTTATAAGTAACTTAATTTAATTTCGATAACTCAATATAATAATTATCTTCAGCACTTTAACCTTTATAATTTCAAATTAGTATAATTAGTTTAATTTTATTATAATTCGATTCAATTTCATTTCATTTAATAATCTAATTTAATAATTCAATACAATAATTCATTTTAAGTAGTTTGAATTAATGGATTACTGGCATGTCGTCAGATAAGCAAGTGGTCAAATACGCATTTCGTCACCTCTCAGGGTAGACTCGCAACTTGTCAGAAACGGAATTCTACAGACACGCAGTTCGACAGACACGCAGTTCGACAGACACGCCACACGACAGATACACATTTCGTAAGACAAGCAACACGACAGATGCGCATTTTGTCAGACATTTGAAACCATCTACACAGATTCATGCAAACAAAAGAATTAGTCAAATAAAAGAGTAAATAATGATCAAATTTTATTAATAAACAATATCAGATAAAAATGCACTCTGCATATTTATTAAAACAGTTTATTATTGTGTAAGATTTAGTTTTTGTATGTGCTTTAGCTTTTAATCAACTTAGGTACTTAGTTTATTTATTTTAAGCTTCTATATTAAAATGAATAAACTTGTTTAAAAATTTAATTGGGGTGATCTTATTTATCTCCAACTTTTCAGTAATTTTTTTTACCTTTCTTCAAACGCTATTACTGAATTTTCTTGTTGCACGTAACGTTGCCTTAATCATATTAAATTTTAATGATAATATACGAAATAGTAGATTACTTTGTTTGAATAATTGCGTATGTTTAAGACTCAAGCGTTTAAAATCTATTAATTGACTGTCGAGATGATTATCAGTCAACTTGCTTAGCTGTCGAGGCGCGCATCTGTCAAGTTGCGTGTTTGACGCGGTGCAAATCTGACAAGATGCGTTTCTGTCAACATGCGTTTTCTGGCGAAATGCGTATTTGACCACTTGCTTATCTGACGACATGCAAGTAATCCGATTTAATCATTTAATTTAAAGAGGTGCATCCTCTCACTATCGTGCACACGAAAATGTTTACTCAAATTACTTTTAATAGCAAAACTACGCTCACATAGACCACACTGATGTGGTTTCTCACCAGTGTGTGTACGAGTATGCTGAATTAAACCATACTTTTTACTGAATCTACGCTGACATATATCACACTTGTGTGGTTTCTCACCAGTGTGTATACGAATATGCTTATTTAAATCACTCTTATTACTGAAACCTCTCCGACATGTACCACACTTGTGCGGTTTCAAACCAGTGTGAGTATGAATATGATTGGTCAAATTAATTTTTTTAATAAAACTACGCTTACATATATCACAAATGAAAGGTCTTTCACCACTATGTAAACGAACATGATTAACAAGATTACCTTTCGCGTTAAAACACTTCTCACAAATATCACATTTGAAAGGTCTTAAACCAGAGTGTTTACGAAGATGTGCTTTCAACATATTCATATAAATAAAACTACGCGAACATATATCACACTTGTAAGGTTTAACACCAGTGTGTGTAGCAATATGCTTATGTAAATCACTCTTATGGGCAAATGTTTTCGGACATGCATCACACTTGTGTGGTTTCTCACCAGTGTGTGTAAGAAAATGTTTATTTAAAACATAATTTCTGCTAAAACTACGCTGACATATATCACATTTGTGAGGCTTCTCACCAGTGTGTGAGCGAATATGATATTTTAAATGACACTTATTATTAAATCTACGCTGACATATATGACATCCATGTTTTAATATAGGTGTGCTCGTACCATTTTGAGTTGTCTGGATAAGGTCTGTGCCTGTTTGTAAAATTTTATTTTGGTCTTCTTTATGTATATCTTCTAGATCCATTATTTGTGTAACGAGGTTTAATTTCTCCGCAACGGGCGCTGCTGCGATAAAAAAATATGGTAAATACAAAATTTAAAATAGAATCAAACGGACACGGGCTTGAATGGTTCACACCAGGGCTGAAGAGGAGCTCTGAGCAAAGATTATTCTGTTATTGAATATTGGAATTTATTATTAGAGACAAGAAGTGCAAAGATTATCGAACATCGACGCAGACACGTGCGCATTGATGTTAATAAACCTGGTAATGACAAATCTACCCTTATATGATCGATCAGAACTCTTCACAATAAGAAAAACAGCTAACATCTAAATAAACAACACATTTCAGATAATTCGTTGTGGCCCAGTGGCTAAGACCTCGCCTCTCGTGCTTGAGGTTGTGGGTTCAAACCCGGGCAAGTACCAACGTGACTTTTTCAAATTCATATGTACTTTCTAAATTTATCTTGGACATCACAGGCAACGGTGAAAACATCGGGAGGAAACCTGGACTTATATAGTTAACTAGAGGACGCCTCGCGGTTTTACCCGCGTAGTTCCCGTTCCCGTGGGAATACAGGGATAAAAAGTAGCCTATGTCACCCGGGGATAGAGTAGCTTCCCAACGGTGAAAGAATTTTTGAAATCGGTCCAGTAGTTTTGGAGCCTATTCGGTACAAACAAACAAACAAAAAAATATTTTCTCTTTATAATATTGGTATAGATGTCACTCCGAAATAGCCAAGCCAGAGGTTTAAATGACTGACACCAGAGGTCCACGTTCCCGAAAAAAAAAAGAAAGAACACATTTTAGTACAATGAAACTGTAACAACGTGCAAAAAATACTTTAAAACAAAACATCACTGAATTGCAAAAAAAAACACGAACCAAATAAACCTTTTTAATTGCAAGTTACTGCTAATAACAATCTATCGCGGTGAGACGGAACCGAACGCGTTCGATGTAGTTTTAATAAACAGTGCGATCACTCCATCAAAAACGCTAGTTACCTCGACACAGATTATGTCTATGAGATGAGGCATCTATATGCTAGTATTATATTATCTGTGCCAATATTAAGAAAACCCGTAACAAGCAAGGCGTGATTTTAATACGGTTGAGACTGGGCCATGTTTGCTCGCCAGCCCATCTTGCCAAATTTCATATCATCGACGACCCAATTGCTCGTGTGGCACAGACGTAGGTGACTTGGATCACATATTTTTCTCCTGTCCTTTACATGACCGTTCTTCCTTTCTCTGTAACCTCTTGTCCCTTAATTCCTTTTCCTACCTCAATACTTTCTTTACTTTGTACAAATAGCTTTCCTGTGTATAAATGTATAGTCTCATTCATCACCTTAAATAATATTAAGCTGTAATTTTCGTCACTGTAATTTGCTTATTATTTACTCGTTTATTTATTTTTATTTATTTACCATTAAAATATACTGATCCCATATATCCATCCTTTTCTAAATTCCATTAAATTGTTTTTTTTTATTTGTTTTCCCTACCTTTTTTTACCCGGCTGCAAGGAAAGGGTTATGTTTTTCGCGCGTATCTTGTATGTTTGTATGTATGTAATATTCTTTATTACCTCATATCTTGCAAACCGCTAGATGGATTTTTATAATGAATACATCGTTAGATAGGGCTTGGCCGCCCAAGTGTTCTTAGATAAGAGACGTTAAAAAATATCAAAAATGGCGGCTTTTATGCGCCATATTGGGGGAGACTCAATATTTTTTTTCTTCGAAACCCATCGAGTGGGATATCAAAATGAAGGATTTTTAAAGGTGATTACAAAAATATATACTACTTATATGTTTAAATGAGAATAGAGAAAAAAAATAGGTACCTAACTAAAAAGTTGTAAATAAAAAAAGTTAATTTAAAAATCAAAAACCCGACTGCGAACTAAAAAGATGTAAACAAGTAGAAAATCATGCTGTGCAGTCGGAGGATACATATTCGGGTGTTGGCTGACCACCTGATCCTCCGACTGCACAGCATGATTTTCTACTTGTTTACATCTTTTTAGTTCGCAGTCGGGTTTTTGATTTTTTTATTAAAACAACCTGGCGTAACATTGGCTGAATGCACAAACCATGCCAAGCAAAACGAGGAAATAAAAAAAAGGAAGGCGTGCATCCAATAAATCCCATACAAAGAAACCGATCCCGACGTACTGTACTTATTATACTGATTATTTTTTTGTACATCGATCACGATCGGTTCCGTTCCACGGATATGGATGGTGATCTAACTATCGCCGTGGAACGAAACCGAACGCGATCGATTTACAAGTATTATATTATCTGTGGTACTATCAAAATACTACCTTGTTGGCAACAACAGAGTCTTTTTACCAACATGTGCTAAAAGTTAAGACTGTTATACCTTTTTAGAAAGCTTATTAAACAAGAAAGTATCTCCTGGAATCCGTATTTTGTGTAAACTTCAACAAACGAGAAGATTGAAGAAGTTTTCATAGCTTCTACTTTACGACGCTTAAATTTCAAAGGTGTTATAATTTTTTTGATATATTTTTAAGCGACTGATCGTTTTTGTTCGTCAGGGTGAACATTTTCAAAAAAAAATCTTCGTATCTATATATATAAAAATGAATCCCTATTTCCCTTGGTCAACGCCATTAATTAAAAACGGCTTTACCGAGTTCATACATCTTTTCTTTTAAAGTTTACTAATTTTTGTAGAAGGTTCTTACGGAAAGAAAATTTTGGTAAAATAAATAAAAAAGTGGTAAGTAGGTAAGGTAGGGTATGGTAGGGAACGGTAGACAGTTGACGGGCGCGAAGCCGCGGGCACAGCTAGTGTTCAATAAATTGAATACAATCCAATTTGAACCCCATGTCGTCGGGATGAACATTGTTGTAAATTAGCCTCATTTCACAGAATGCAACAAATTACCAGTCTGCATACTGTCAGAGTGCATTATTTTCGATGTTTGAAAAAGTGATGTCTCAGGAATGGTGATTCGTTGAGAACCAACATTCAGCTCTAAGCGAATTATTGTAACTTTGAATATGCTTTTTTTACGGGACTAATCAGCTTCTGTATGTTATTACTTATTATTCAGACGTTATGATAAGCGGGACTGCTCGAACACGAGCGGATACTCCAACATCCGCTGCGGCCGCCGACCGCATTTTATCAACAACTTTTGAACCCGGATCTTGCCGTCCCACTTTTTGAACAAATTTATTTTTATCGCCCTTCCTCTAACCTTTAAGGTTACACTATTCGATCATTATTCCATACAAACGTAGTATGGCGATAACTCCACTGATTGACGATATGTACGTTCAAAATAAAAAAAATATATTAATTTGTCTTATCATTATTTAGCCCTGTATGGAAACAAAAAAGAAACAAAAAATATTTGAAAGTTATGAGCGTCGAAAGTTCCATATTTCAACACTAATTTTAACGCATTGTTGGGCGGCAATAAATAGGAAGCGGGAAAATTGCAAAACGGTCTCCATACTGGGATGGATTACTCATTCAAAAATGCAAATAATTTTATTTTGGAAATATACATTTACTAGTTTTTTCATGATATCTAGACTCCCAAAGGTCTGTTTATAAAATTGCGCGCGCTCGTTTTCGTCCTAAATCATCGAAAACAACGACTAGGATATCGTTGTAGGTAATTCTATGGAGTCATTGCAACGTTTTAATAATATTTTCTTTTTAATACAATTCAATGTGATAATAGATCGTTAATGAAGTGCAAAATAAAACACGCACGGATTCATGCGCGATTCCGACTCGCAAGGATTTTCGTTATTTTGCACCAGTATCGCAAAAAACGGCAAAAAATTTGTTTGTTGTATGGGAGCCTCACTTAAATATTTATTTTATTCTGTTTATAGTATTTGTTGTTATAGCGGCAACAAAAATATATCATCTGTGAGAAGGACATGGCCGGCATTTGTATAGAGTTGTGCCCTAACAAAAAATATTCATGTACATTGACATACAGTACGCCGTATTAAAGCTTAGAGGTATGTATGGCTTTACAATAGTTTAGGGATGTGACCGATATATCAAAACGTAACTTATATCGGATATGGGGTTCAATATCATATCATATCGATATCCATATCAAAATAACCGATATCACAATAACTGTCTGTATCGAATCAAAACTACTTGCGACGAACGAACGAATAACTCAAAACTTAAAACCGTAACAATGCAAAAACGTACGAACAAAACGCAAACTTCACAAGCGATAGGAATTATATCGCTACCTCTTATACAACCCCTTTTTACAGTCCGTTCAACTGATTTGGAGTTCTATCCCGTAAGTATAAGGATGGCATACAAAGCATAAACATGTTACCAAAACTAACTGTTACAGCTGCCATATTACCAACGCAATAGAAGTCAAAATCGGTTGAACGGGCTGTAAAATGGGATTATTTAAATGTATAATGTTATCTCAAATGGAGTTATTGTCATGTTTGTTAACTTTTCTGCTTGTCCTAAGCCTAGTATAGCATGAAGGAAAATTGCCGTAGTTACAAGTAGCTAAACTGATAAATAACTTTATCTACTCCGGTTTCGTTATATTCGAATTATAAAATTGACAGCGGTTGCATTATGATACCCATAACGACATCGGGTTGCATTATGTGAATCGTCATAAATTCTTAAACACAAGCAAAGACATTCTGAACATACAGCCAGGTACCTATAATATTACTTCGAAATCGGGACAATGTAAATGATGTTTTTAAAAATGGAACAAGTTTAGAAAAAAAATATCGTATACTATTTGGATGTTGCGGCTACAAAATCTTTGCCTTATACCTAATAATGACTAAATAAAAAATAAAATAAAAAATGGACGCGGGAAAATAATTCTGAGTGAAATTTTGTTCCAAATTTTATTAAAAATGTCTTCAACATCAAGTGATATTGAAAATACACCACCAGATATAACAAATAGAGCAGTTGTGGCTACAAATAATTTACTACCAGAAAAATCAAGACATGTAAAAATGGACGCGGGAAAATAATTCTGAGTGAAATTTTGTTCCAAATTTTATTAAAAATGTCTTCAACATCAAGTGATATTGAAAATACACCACCAGATATAACAAATAGAGCAGTTGTGGCTACAAATAATTTACTACCAGAAAAATCAAGACATGTATACGAGAAATGAAATACTTAAACACACTTCCTGAAATACTTATTTGTCTATATCTGTTTGATTCCTTCCTTCGTAGATAAAATCTTGTATGCAACTGTATGTTATTGGTCTTTTAATAACTCGTGCCCAACTATTTCGGTACGCGCTACGCTTGTACCGAAAAATGGCACTCGTATTAAAAGACCGTCCATAACGTAACAGTTGCATAAATAGCTATTAAATACCAGTAGCTGCACCGTTTTACTGAATAACTGTAAAAGTTCACGTTTGCTTTAGTTTGCGTTCGTTGTTAGTTTTCTCAAATTAATATCATGTTAACGTTTGCAAAATTTACTACTGATAACGATATCTGAAAACCGTTTGCGCCAAAGACCGAAAACGCCCATCCCTACAATAGTTTAAGTTTTATGATCAGAGAAGAAGCGAGAACCACTATAAATAGGATAAGATCGTGACAAGATCAACGCAAAACTTAACCACAGATTAGACTGCACCAGTGCAGTGCGCGCGCGTAGAAACGTCAAAATGACTAGGACGTTCGGATATACATTCTAGAATATATTGTCGATGCATAGCATTATGACACAACGCGCGGCAGCTCGAAAAATGTTGTCTGCGATAATAGTTACATTTATTTTATAGGTATTTACCTAAAGGAGCGTCCTCACTGGTAGCATTCTTTCGCGAGCATTTGAAAACAAGCAATCGTAGGCGAGCAACAAATGCTTCCCAGCGAGCCCAGCATTCACATTCGAGCAAAACTATGAACGTTCGAGTCAAACATTTATTTACGAGCTTGGAGCATTCGAATACGATCTCGTTAAATATCATTCATTCGATAATAAGTTTGACCAAGAAGGTCACCCTTTGGGTAGGGATCCCTAATTATATACATACGAGTACATAATATAAAAGAAAAGACTCGACTTCACATTGCAAAAACAATGGTTAAAAGAATCACAAATGCCATATATGCGCCATGGGACTATACAAGAACTGTGAAGTCCTTACAGTCAGACAATTATTTGTGCTAAACACAGTAGGTATAGTCATCGGCAAGTAACTTGGCAAGGTTTTGGCGTAGTGGGGGTAAGTTCGCGCATCGTACACTTATTGCCACAAAAAAGTGGTCACTTTTATTTCTTGTCATTTTTCAGAGGAAAATTAAATAATACTATACTATTATATTTTATACTTTATCAGCACCAAAAAATCTTCTGTGAAATACCCACCACAAGACGCAAAGACAAGGTATGCCAACACTTCCGTTGTCAATACTCTTAAAAGAAGATTTCCCTGTTTCCAATTTGTATGTCTCTCACTTTGAAAAATACAATATTTCTCCGAAAAAATGTTGGCAGACCTAGTACGTACCCTGTGGCTAGT
Organism: Orthosia cruda; assembly: GCA_964057195.1. Lineage (NCBI taxonomy): Eukaryota > Metazoa > Arthropoda > Insecta > Lepidoptera > Noctuidae > Orthosia > Orthosia cruda. Next base: position 18,812,530 of record OZ059853.1, read on the forward strand.
TCCATTCCATAGTTGTTGTATCTGTAGAAGTTACTTTGAAGCCTCATGAATAAATGTTGACAACCAAGGTTGCAAACTCGCAAATTTTCCCTATGAGGGTGGGTACAAACTACAGAACGACACCAGCTACAATTCTTACACACCCTTTCACTCTTATTAGGGTTCCGTACCCAAAGGGTAAAAACGGGACCCTATTAATAAGATTTCACTGTCCGTCTGTCTGTCTGTCACCAAGCTGTATCTCATGAACCGTGACCGCTAGGCAGTTGAAATTTTCACAGATGACGTATTTCTGTTGCCGCTATAACAACAAATACTAAAAATAGAATAAAATAAATATTTAAGTGGGGCTCCCATACAACAAACTTGATTTCTGTGCCGTTTTTTGCGATAATGGTACGGAACCCTTCGTGCACGAGTCCGACTCGAACTAGGCCGGTTTTTCTTTGTTTCCTTTTGCTTTTGTGTTATGAGTACTGCGCACCTGGCCTTTCAAGAAGAACATCACCAATAAGATCCATGTATATCCAGGGCGTCCTCTCTTGGTGTTGCCACTCATATCTGACTTGTAATGGCTTTTGTTAGTCACCTTTCATTCATCCTCTCAACATGACAAAACCATCTAAGCACACTCTTTAAAATGTTTGTCACTAGGTACATCTCCTTTTACACCATAAGTACCTGGGCGACCGAGCTCGGGTGAAAATAGAGAAAACAGCGTTTTCTAAAAATTAAACCTACCTAGATCGATTTATCGCCCCCGAAACCTGCTGCATAATAAATTTCATGAAAATCGTTGGAGCCGTTTCCGAGATTCAGATTATATATAAACGCTAGCTGACCCCCGCGGCTTCGCTCCCGTCTACTGGCTATCTATCTACCTACCTAAACTATAAACAAACAAACTCTTCAGCTATATAATATTAGTATAGATGTTGATAAAACTCCTTCGCAAATGCACAAATTTGACTACGATAAAAAAAAAACGTTATAGTGAGTCAATCTTAAAAGTTTGACATTATGCTGTCGCGGACTTTTTTTTTGTTAGAACATTTAAAGAGGAACAATTATTTCGCGCAACTGCAGCGCACGCAACGGAAGCTCTCAAAAAGGAATAATTTTGCCCGTTTTTGCACCTTTTTTCATTTATGCTCCGCTCCTATTGGTGTGATGTTATATAACCTTCCTCGACAAATGGACTATCCAACACAAAATATTTTTTTCAATTCCAACCAGTAGTTCCTGAGATTAGCGCGTTCAAAGAAACTCTTCAGCTTTATAATATTAGTATGACGAAGTACTTTCAAAATAAAAAAGATATCAATCTGTCTCATCATTATCTAGCCCTGTATGGAACCGAAAAAATAAAATATTTGAAAGTTATGAGCGTCGAAAGTTCCATATTTCAACACTAATTTTAACGTATCTTTGGGCGCAAATAAATACCATAAGAAGAAGGAAAATTAAAAAACGGCCTCCATACAGGGATAGATTAGTAATTCAACAATCCAAATAATTTTATTTTGATCAGATACATTCAGTAGTTTTTTCATGAAATCTAGACTCCCAAAGGTCTGTTTATAAAATTTCGCGCGCTCGTTTTCGTCCTAAATCATCATCCATTTCGATAAAAGATTGCAGAAGTGCTAATTCGTACGCGAACTAGCTTCTTACTGCTCATCACAGCATCTATATATTTCGCACGTGTTGTGGGATGAGATAGCATGCATTTTAACCTCGCGCACAAAATAGTTCGTGCCGTCGACTAGTTTAACCTTAAAGCTTTTAGATACTGGACCGTGGCGGCCATTTTGACCATTTTGACAGGTCGGCAGGGCGCGATGGCGCGAAATGCCGTTTGTTATTACATCATCGTTATCTCGAAAGTATTATATAGGAACCCTACATGAAACTTATGTTGCTGGAATCGTGATGAAATAAGCTATCAAATTTTATGTCACAAAAAAAAAGGTAAATGTTGACGTTTGTGACAAACGACTGAACCAGTCGGTGCCACGCTCGACAGGTTAGATACATACGTTCCCTGTGCGTGACACACATGTGAGGCATTTAGTATTTTAGATGAGGCAGTGTGACATGTGAGTTATTCCCGCGTAGAATATTTTAGTCTTGTAAAATCTCGCACATACAGCTAAAGCATTATATTTCATTTACACGTGTCGGCTATGAAATTGTAAACAAAAACCTTGAAACAATTGAGGGGTCACTTGCACAGTCAACGTGATACCATACCCTTATCACACCATTACTCAATATTTAATTAAAAGTTACACCAAACCACAGATAATATAATACTAGGATACAGATGCCTCATCCCATACAAAGAAACCGTGCCGACGTAACTAGCGTTTTTCGTCTGATTATGCTGATTATTTGTATTAGTACTTCGATCGCGTTCGGTTCCGTTCCATGGCTATAGATGGTGTTAGCAGCGTCTTGCAAGTAAAAGGGTTTTCTCGGTTCGCGACCATTTCTCTTTAAATATAGTGAAGATTTGTTTTATAGTATATTTTTGCACGTTTTTACAGTTTCATTGTACCAAAATGTGTAACAATACAAATAAAAAAATTGAGAGGCATGCCTCAGAAATTTGAAAACGCGCCATCTATTGGAATCAATTTAAAAAGATCCGTTCAATTAATCTTTGTAATGTGAATTAAGAGCCCAATATTCCATAACTGTGTACTTAGGAGAGTTGATTAAACAAGAACATACAATTTATGATCAATTCTAGAAAATGTTAATTTTACACACAATTCAATAACAAATCGATGCGTATCGCGCCATCTAGTGACATTTATTTGAACCAAATTTACTTTGTTAGCGTTGCAAAATTGTTGCTAACAAATAAGTACCTGTACATGTGTGTAATTTGTTTTATAGCGACACACTGGTACAGTAACATGAGAGGCTGACTGCTCCGAAAGCTAACCAGTTCCTAACAGATGGACCATCAGCCTGTTTGCTTACTTAATACTTACTTGTTGTGTCACTGGCTCTTTGGTCGTCTTCCACTTCAGTTTGAAGTTCCACTAAAGGTTTATCATCCAAATCTGATTCTGAATAACGCAGTGGTGTATTTTCTTCATCTGAATGGTTGTGGTCGTTGTTCACTTTTTCCAGTTCTAGATATGTACATAAACAAAAACCATTATGAGTAGCCAATACTCCTAAATTGTATTTGTAGTTGTTTTTTCTTAGTCAAGCAAGTTGATTCATGGTCCTTTCGGGAGAATATTAAAACTTCAAAACAGTAATGTTTTCTTGTTATACCACTCATGGTGCACTTAAGACATTTTATAACTTGTAAAAAACTGTGTCAATGCGGACATAGCGTCTTGCAATTTTGAGTATTATGCTCATTACAATAGATTTTTTATTCAAAAAAGTAAATTTTTGTGATAATGCAGAAATTATGTTTTGAATTTGGAATAAACTGTCGTCCAGCAAACATTATTTGTAGAAAGAAGTACAGAACACATTTTCAAAAACATATAACACTATTTCGGTTACAGAAGCTTATTTTAAAAGTAAAATGCCAAATAGTAAAAGTGGGTGCAAGTCATTGAAATGTCTGCAAGATGGGTAAAAAGTTGTCACTTTCTTATTAAATCGGTGAAACACACTTACGATGGTTCATGAAACAATCTTGTTGACCGTACTCTAACACAAACTCATATATATGATCACGTCATCTTATTACTACACACAGACACACACATACACACGTGCACATTATTTTGTTTTATAAAACATACCATCACTTTGATGTTCCTCCAGTGGCCCAAAAATATCCTCAAGTCTCTCACAAACATCTGGTAATTCCTCTTTGATAGCAATGTGTTCAATGAGACCAACATCAACTATATTTATGCTCTCTACTGGACTTTTCATAAGACCATTGGAAAACTCTAGCTGGCCTCGGTATATTGAAGGTTTTTGCTGTAAAAGATTTTATAAGTTTTAATCATAATTATCAGTATTACAAGCACAATTTTTTTAAATTGTTTTTAAGTCACCCAAAAGAGACTCCACAAATGGTTATAATGAAGAAGTTTAACTCACCTGTAGCCAAGTTGACAATCTACAATAGATAACGCTAATAGAAAATTAATCGATGTATGGGAATGACACATCTGAACGTTAAGTCACATGGTCAGACCAAACAAATAGAAGGCGTAAACGATTGTAGAAAGAGATTCAATACAAAACGTTTGTAACTTGGCTAGGGGTCTCAGTAGTCAGTAAAATAGAACCTCAATAGCCTGAGAGGCATCAGTTCCAAAGTTACTAAGGGCCGATTGCACCGATGTAACTAATCAATTAGTCCAATTAAACTCAGTTTAAGCAAATACAGTATTCTGATTAGTAGTTTCTCAGCGGTCTCAACTGATCAGAGCGCTGTATTTGCATAAACTGAGATTAGTGGAACTAATCGTGAAAGTTTCATTGGTGAAATTGGCCCTAAAAGTAGAAGGAATAATTGTCCGTTGAAGAATACCTCACCTTATTTGTCATCTGAGCGAAAAGCTTTTCAGCTGCCAGACATTTTCTCTGCAGTTGGCAGCTTTGCTTGAGTTTAGCGTAGCAGAAGAAACACGCGAGCATCGGTCTACTGTCCTCAGTTACAAACTGCAACAAAACTTATCTCATATAACTTTTTTAAGAATAAAGTACACAACATCATACCTGAATACCTCAAATAATAAAAAATAAAATTTAATAGGGGAATAATAATATACTTTCTATTTAATAAATATAATATAAGCCTAGATTGCCTAGTGCGATAAGACCGCCCATGTGTAGTAATCCTTTCATTTATAGAAAATTATTCAAATCATAGCAAAAAGGTTTTAGTAATCCCTTTAAATATTGGAAACAAATTAATCTTAAATACTGGGCCACCCTGACCCAACCGTACAATCGATGTTAAAAATTTCACTGTGCTGACACCAGATTAAGTAATGTATTAGGAATGGTATCAACTTACTGGAATATCAGCCAGCTTCTCATAGAGTTCATGTATGTTCTTGTCCACAACTACATACATGCGAACATTCTCCACTAAACATATCCTACACACTGGCAGTTTTTCCATCTTTTAATTGAAAGAATCACTTGAATAACACCTATATTGTAACTTGCGTCTTTATTCTATTTAATCTTCAAATATATTGCGGATCAAAGCTTGTGAATATCGCGTGCACTATAGCAACACGTGTAAGAGGCAGGGCTACAGCGGGAGCAGTAGCAACTTGAATTATTGTATCTCTCGCAGGCAGTCCGAGCTCCAGGGTAAACAAACAAAACAACAAAAACAAATAATAAGGATCTGCAACTAGTATTGTGCCGGTATTATAACAGATCTCCTCCCAAAATGTACTGAAGAAATATCAGAACTCGGACTTCTAACCCGAATGCAAGGAAACAAGGAAAGGGTTATGTTATTTCTAATAGTACCTATTATGTGTTGACCTCGGACCCTTGTTATCTCTCGTTCTCTCGTTATCAGCAATTCTAATTCAAATTTTTTTTTTTTTTTTTTTTTTTCCTTCTTTGGCAACTGAGCCGATGCCGACTATTCTGCCAGTGTCATGTAGAGACGACAGCACAATGACGCGAGCCGTCGAATTGAGCTATTCTTTCGGTGTCATGTGGAGTCGACAGCACGGTGAGTCGAGCCGTCGAACTTTGTTTATTCTTCCAGTGTCATGTAGAGGCGACAGCGCGGTGAGATGAGCCGACGAACTTTGTGGTAGTTAACAAAGATAGACATTGATAAAAAATAAAATAAAAAAAAAGTAACTACATTTTGATGCCATTGTCAATTATAAATTTTGAAAGGAGTTTGATAACTTTAGGAGAGAAATTTGCTAAAAGGGAATGGAAGTTGATAGGGAGGGGGATTTTAATGTTGGGAAGCATATGGTACAAGTCAAAGGAGTGGGAATACGAAGGACATGAAAAAAAGATATGGTCTAATGTACCATCATCAAGGCCGCACTCACACAAGGAAGAGTCACGAACACGGATCTTATTTAGGAATACTGGACTACAGCAGTGACCGAGTCTCAGCCTACACAAGGATGAAACAGCTCTTCTAGACATTTTAGGGCATTTGAAAAACCAAGGTTTCCGCTGGATGTCAGGTTGAATGTTGGCATAATATGCCCCTTTGAGTTTCGAGCTTGCTTGCCACTCCGCTGACCACGAGCTGAATAATTTAAGTTTGGTGTCTGAGCGCAAGTCGTAACTATGAAGCAGATAGTGTTTTCTATCCACAGGTTTGGATGTAGCAAATTTTGCCAGAGAGTCAGCACACTCGTTGCCACATATACCCGAATGGCTGGGAACCCAAACTATTTCAATGTTTAAACCTTTGTTGTGACAAGAGAAGAGTAAATTACGTATATCTACAATAATCTTGCTATGAATTTTAGATTTTAATTGATTTTGTCCTAGAGCCTGGATGCTACTATGCGAATCTGAAAAAATAACCGAATTTTGGATATTGTGCGATAATATAAAATTGATGGCTTCTAGGATACCGATGCATTCCCCTGTAAAAACTGAAGATTCTGGCGGACATTGGAATAAAAGAGCTATTTTAGAGTTCTGGAAGTATGTTGAAACACCTGTACACCCCGTTGATGATAATTTAGATGCATCCGTATAGAACAAATTCCAACCCTTCCAGTATCTCTGAATAGCCCGAGCAAACTCTGCTTTTACGTCCTGGGAGTTTTTAGTGATACCAAGGCCCAAGACGATCTTTGGCTTGAAATGGACCACCTCATATGGGGAAGCAAATACTGGAAGAGAAGGGTATTGACAAACAGGCGAAGAGAGTTGTTTAAGCTCCCTGTACCTATTCATCAATGGAATACATTTATTATTCCAGTAAGAAGAGACATTAAAAGAAAGGTTGATTTGCTCCAAAATGGGAAGTAAGGGATGGGATGAGAGGGAGAAAACTTTTGACAAGAAACGATCTGCTAAGTATTGTCTACGAAGGGTAAGGGGAGGATCTGCACATTCAACCTGGAGAGCGTTAATGGGGGAAGATTTCATGGCGCCAATAACTATTCTAAGGCATTTGGCCTGGACTGCATCGAATTTACGTAGGGCTTCTTTATTACATGGCTCAATTAAGTAGCTACAGTAATCCAACACGCTTCTAACCAGAGCATTGTATACCAGTTTTAAGGTGTATGGGTGAGCCCCCCACCAGACACCTGCCAGAGCCTTAAGAATCGAAACTGAGCGCTCACATTTTTTAACTGTATTATTAATGTGGTCCACACCTGACAATTTAGAATCCAGGATAACTCCCAGAAACCTAGCCTGTTCTTTGACTGGTATAAATTGGCCATCTATATTAATGTCAAGTTGAGGGATAATACGTCTGCGAGTAAACACAACTGATGTACTTTTTGGAGCACTTAAAGATAACCCATGATCTAACAGCCATTGGTTTAATGAGGACAAAGAAACATTCATAGATTGAGCAGCATCCACGATGGAATTGCCACAGACCAATAACGCAATATCATCAGCATACTGAAGGATTTTACAATTAAGATTTAAACAGGAAGGTAGATTGCAGGTATAAATATTGTATAAAGGGGGACTAAGAACGGATCCCTGAGGAAGGCCCCGCCAAGCTAATCTTGATGCAGACTCCTCCCCAGGAATTCTTAATTTAAGACTACGGTCTAAAAAGATATTTGATATGGTCTGACGAATTTTAGGCGGGATTCCCAGCTCTTTCATTTTCTGCCCAAGAACAGGGATGAGGACAGAATCATATGCAGCTGAAATGTCTAAGAAAACGGCTACCACAGACTCATTCCTACTAAGGGCCAACCGGATCTCTGATGTGAGGGTACCCACACTATCAGCTGTACCCAGACTTTTCCTAAAGCCAAATTGAGATGTTGGTAGCAATTTCCTGCTCTCCACAAACCATTCCAGACGGTTTTTAATAAGGTGTTCCAAGAGTTTAATGAGTATGGACGATAGAGCAATTGGTCTGTAGGAACAATGATCACTAGGATCTTTACCAGGTTTTAATATTGGAATAATAATTTGAACCTTCCAATCAGGAGGAATATATCCAGAGGAAAAGCAGTAATTGGCCAAGTCCAGGTAATACTGGTGGGTCTTATCTCCAGCTTTGGTTATGAAGGAATATGGGAATCCATCCACCCCAGGGGCAGAGTCCCTTACATGGGCAAGGACTGATATAAGTTCCTCCAATGTAAATGGTCTGTCCAAAGGATCATCTGATGCTGTTTGGTGGTTCATTGAGACACATTCATATTTACCAGGAACATAAGCTGGGGCTAATTTAGAAAAAAACTGGTGACTAAGCTCATCAGACATTATGCTCCCAGAGGGAGGCCTCAAATTATTCCTATAGGATTTCAACCTACGCCATACTACTGAAACTGGAGTGGATGGACTCAGTGAATCACAATACCTACGCCAACTATCTCTTTTTTTTTTCTTAAGTAATTTTCTGGACTTAGCCAATATATGCTGAAAAGCTATGATGTTCTCCAGGTTCATATTTAAGTTAAAATTCATTTCAGCCTCATTCCTAGCTTTGATCACAGCAGAACATTCCCTATCCCACCATGGCGGAGATGGGATTTTGCCCTTTGGCAGTTTTTTGGCAGGGAAGCAATCATCTGCTGTAGCAGATATTATGTTGGAGAATGACAAAAAGCATTCCTGAGCATTTTCATCATTAATGGAAGGAAGAGAGGAGACGCGCAAATCTATAATTTTTGAGTAAAGGTCCCAATCAACTGAGTTCAGTTGATATTTTAAAAGAGGAGCACAGATTCTATCAGGGATAATTTTGGAAGGTATTTCCACCATGATGGGATAGTGATCACTCCCATAGGTCATATTCAAGCGACTCCAATTAAAAAGGCTGGCTATATTAGATGAACAAAATGTCAAATCAACACAACTGTTATTTTGCCCAGGCACAGCCCGACGTGTGGCAGACCCATCATTTATCACACATAAATTAAGTTCATCTAATATATCCACTAAGCCTATACCAAAATTGTCACAGGTTTCTGACCCCCATCTATAGTGGTGACCATTAAAATCACCCATGACAAGTAATGGACCTTGTACATTACTTAACAAACTTTTTATGATATCAAGATCATCAATTTGTGGGTATGCAATATAAAAACTAAAAACAATTATATCCTCAGCCTTAACAGCAACAACATTGATGTTGTCACCTACAAAGGGTAGAGGAATTGGGGTGAATGATACTTTGTTATTGATGAACAAAGCACATCCCCCATATCCATCTGATCTATCATGTCGAACACCATTGAAACATGGGATTCTGAAATTACTTTCAGAACGAAGCCATGTCTCAGCAATGCTGCAGATTGATGGTTTGAATTTATTAATGAGGAAAAGTAAATCATGTTTCCTGGGAGTAATACTCCTGACGTTCCACTGAAGAAGGTGAAGGGGGAGCATTGTGAATATAATTCATTATAGATGTCAATTTGTTGGCAACGTGGTCAGGTAGTGAATGAGCAGGGTTTGCTAATATAGCCATTAGCATACTGGATATAATATTTAAAATACTTTCTGAAGAAATAGGACTGTTAGTACTTGCCCGAGGGTAAGCACCACCATTTTGGACAGGAGTGAATGAATAATCTTGAATAAGGGCTTGGTGAGCTTGCTTATCATAACTAGGTGACAGGGGCGCATGGGATTTTGGTTTGATTAATACAGTTTTGCGGTGTGATTTTGGAGTTTGGGGAGTTGATCTGGGGAACAGAAGAGGACTGGCTATAGGTTTGGTTTTTGGAGATGATCTAATTACTTCAGCATACGATCTTGAAACTTGTGGGAATACCTGACTTGCTTCTGCATAAGAGATTGATTTCTCAGCCATCAGTGCTTTTATTCCTTTTTGCCGACCCAACTCTGGGCAAGACTTGTCGGTGGCATAGTGACTTCCAGAGCAGGAAACACAAAAGCCAAATTCAGTGGGGACTTGGCAGCCATCACCTAGGTGGTCTTCACCACATTTAAAACAGCGTGGTTGTGAGCGACATACAGTGCGTGTGTGACCAAAACGACAACAGTTGAAACATTGAATAGTTGGGTACATATACTTTTCAACTGGGAGAGTAGAGTAGAAGCAATATACACGATTTGGCAAAACTTGGCCATCAAAGGTAAGAATAACGGTTTGAGTGGGCTTCCACTCAGTAACGCCCGGAGAACTCACCTTTCGGTTCATTCTCCTGGCCTTAATTACTGGACCGCATCCAGTGGGAACCCTGATATTTTCAATGACCTCTTCCTCTGTCCACTCGATAGGTACGTCTCTGACGAGACCCATGCGCGTAACGTTATATATAGGGATAGAAGTAATGTATCCATGGGATGTCAGTATTGGGCTTATTAGAAAACTGTTTGCATCCAGGTGAGTCTTAAAACTTACTGCGAGTCTATTTCGCCCCAAACGTTTCAAGCTTCCGAGAATAACATTAGCAAAGTTATTATTTGTGAGGAACATACCAAACTTAACAGGATGTAGAACAGTACCAGAGGTCTGTCCATCTTTTAAGGACACGTGAACTACATATGGTGCGTTATCTCTCGAGTTGTATGTGTGTCTGCCTATCGTATGCTTGGATTGTTTCGGAGGATTGATAGGAGTAGCGGGGGGCGAGCATGCGGGTCTTTTTCTTTGCGCAGATTCGGAGTCCATAGCGTTATCAATTTTGTCATCGGGGAGAGTAATGGTTAGAATCGGACTGTAATCAAAGGGATCGGGAGGGTCAGGGGGTTTCTTGTTATCCATGACGGATACCGGTTGAAAAAATTAAATCTATTAAAGAAATAGATTCATACAAACCCTGGATGTTAGAACACAAACACCAAGAAAAATCTTGTTTGAAATTCACACTAATAAAAACACTTAACTCAAGAAAACTCGTAATACCAATAAAACTAACTGCTAACCCAACAACACTACCAAAGAAAGACTAAAATTATCAACTCTATAGTGAAAAACTCTTAAAATCAAAATAAGACTAAAAAAATTTTGCCGCCATAAGTTGACTTGACAATGACATCCCCCCTAATTCAAATTCTCAGTATTTTTTTTTTTTTTTTTTTTTCTTCTTTGGCAACTGAGCCGATGCCGACTATTCTGCCAGTGTCATGTAGAGACGACAGCACAATGACGCGAGCCGTCGAATTGAGCTATTCTTTCGATGTCATGTGGAGTCGACAGCACGGTGAGTCGAGCCGTCGAACTTTGTTTATTCTTCCAGTGTCATGTAGAGGCGACAGCGCGGTGAGATGAGCCGACGAACTTTGTGGTAGATAACAAAGATAGACATTGATAAAAAAAAATAAAAAAAAAAGTAACTACATTTTGATGCCATTGTCAATTATAAATTTTGAAAGGAGTTTGATAACTTTAGGAGAGAAATTTGCTAAAAGGGAATGGAAGTTGATAGGGAGGGGGATTTTAATGTTGGGAAGCATATGATACAAGTCAAAGGAGTGGGAATACGAAGGACATGAAAAAAAGATATGGTCTAATGTACCATCATCAAGGCCGCACTCACACAAGGAAGAGTCACGAACACGGATCTTATTTAGGAATACTGGACTACAGCAGTGACCGAGTCTCAGCCTACACAAGGATGAAACAGCTCTTCTAGACATTTTAGGGCATTTGAAAAACCAAGGTTTCCGCTGGATGTCAGGTTGAATGTTGGCATAATATGCCCCTTTGAGTTTCGAGCTTGCTTGCCACTCCGCTGACCACGAGCTGAATAATTTAAGTTTGGTGTCTGAGCGCAAGTCGTAACTATGAAGCAGATAGTGTTTTCTATCCACAGGTTTGGATGTAGCAAATTTTGCCAGAGAGTCAGCACACTCGTTGCCACATATACCCGAATGGCTGGGAACCCAAACTATTTCAATGTTTAAACCTTTGTTGTGACAAGAGAAGAGTAAATTACGTATATCTACAATAATCTTGCTGTGAATTTTAGATTTTAATTGATTTTGTCCTAGAGCCTGGATGCTACTATGCGAATCTGAAAAAATAACCGAATTTTGGATATTGTGCGATAATATAAAATTGATGGCTTCTAGGATACCGATGCATTCCCCTGTAAAAACTGAAGATTCTGGCGGACATTGGAATAAAAGAGCTATTTTAGAGTTCTGGAAGTATGTTGAAACACCTGTACACCCCGTTGATGATAATTTAGATGCATCCGTATAGAACAAATTCCAACCCTTCCAGTATCTCTGAATAGCCCGAGCAAACTCTGCTTTTACGTCCTGGGAGTTTTTAGTGATACCAAGGCCCAAGACGATCTTTGGCTTGAAATGGACCACCTCATATGCGGAAGCAAATACTGGAAGAGAAGGGTATTGACAAACAGGCGAAGAGAGTTGTTTAAGCTCCCTGTACCTATTCATCAATGGAATACATTTATTATTCCAGTAAGAAGAGACATTAAAAGAAAGGTTGATTTGCTCCAAAATGGGAAGTAAGGGGTGGGATGAGAGAGAGAAAACTTTTGACAAGAAACGATCTGCTAAGTATTGTCTACGAAGGGTAAGGGGAGGATCTGCACATTCAACCTGGAGAGCGTTAATGGGGGAAGATTTCATGGCGCCAATAACTATTCTAAGGCATTTGGCCTGGACTGCATCGAATTTACGTAGGGCTTCTTTATTACATGGCTCAATTAAGTAGCTACAGTAATCCAACACGCTTCTAACCAGAGCATTGTATACCAGTTTTAAGGTGTATGGGTGAGCCCCCCACCAGACACCTGCCAGAGCCTTAAGAATCGAAACTGAGCGCTCACATTTTTTAACTGTATTATTAATGTGGTCCACACCTGACAATTTAGAATCCAGGATAACTCCCAGAAACCTAGCCTGTTCTTTGACTGGTATAAATTGGCCATCTATATTAATGTCAAGTTGAGGGATAATACGTCTGCGAGTAAACACAACTGATGTACTTTTTGGAGCACTTAAAGATAACCCATGATCTAACAGCCATTGGTTTAATGAGGACAAAGAAACATTCATAGATTGAGCAGCATCCACAATGGAATTGCCACAGACCAATAACGCAATATCATCAGCATACTGAAGGATTTTACAATTAAGATTTAAACAGGAAGGTAGATTGCAGGTATAAATATTGTATAAAGGGGGACTAAGAACGGATCCCTGAGGAAGGCCCCGCCAAGCTAATCTTGATGCAGACTCCTCCCCAGGAATTCTTAATTTAAGACTACGGTCTAAAAAGATATTTGATATGGTCTGACGAATTTTAGGCGGGATTCCCAGCTCTTTCATTTTCTGCCCAAGAACAGGGATGAGGACAGAATCATATGCAGCTGAAATGTCTAAGAAAACGGCTACCACAGACTCATTCCTACTAAGGGCCAACCGGATCTCTGATGTGAGGGTACCCACACTATCAGCTGTACCCAGACTTTTCCTAAAGCCAAATTGAGATGTTGGTAGCAATTTCCTGCTCTCCACAAACCATTCCAGGCGGTTTTTAATAAGGTGTTCCAAGAGTTTAATGAGTATGGACGATAGAGCAATTGGTCTGTAGGAACAATGATCACTAGGATCTTTACCAGGTTTTAATATTGGAATAATAATTTGAACCTTCCAATCAGGAGGAATATATCCAGAGGAAAAGCAGTAATTGGCCAAGTCCAGGTAATACTGGTGGGTCTTATCTCCAGCTTTGGTTATGAAGGAATATGGGAATCCATCCACCCCGGGGGCAGAGTCCCTTACATGGACAAGGACAGATTTAAGTTCCTCCAATGTAAATGGTCTGTCCAAAGGATCATCTGATGCTGTTTGGTGGTTCATTGAGACACATTCATATTTACCAGGAACATAAGCTGGGGCTAATTTAGAAAAAAACTGGTGACTAAGCTCATCAGACATTATGCTCCCAGAGGGAGGCCTCAAATTATTCCTAAAGGATTTCAACCTACGCCATACTACTGAAACTGGAGTGGATGGACTTAGTGAATCACAATACCTACGCCAACTATCTCTTTTTTTTTTCTTAAGTAGTTTCCTGGACTTAGCCAATATATGCTGAAAAGCTATGATGTTCTCTAGGTTCATATTTAAGTTAAAATTCATTTCGGCCTCATTCCTAGCTTTGATCACAGCAGAACATTCCCTATCCCACCATGGCGGAGATGGGATTTTGCCCTTTGGCAGTTTTTTGGCAGGGAAGCAATCATCTGCTGTAGCAGATATTATGTTGGAGAATGACAAAAAGCATTCCTGAGCATTTTCATCATTAATGGAAGGAAGAGAGGAGACGCGCAAATCTATAATTTTTGAGTAAAGGTCCCAATCAACTGAGTTCAGTTGATATTTTAAAAGAGGAGCACAGATTCTATCAGGGATAATTTTGGAAGGTATTTCCACCATGATGGGATAGTGATCACTCCCATAGGTCATATTCAAGCGACTCCAATTAAAAAGGCTGGCTATATTAGATGAACAAAATGTCAAATCAACACAACTGTTATTTTGCCCAGGCACAGCTCGACGTGTGGCAGACCCATCATTTATCACACATAAATTAAGTTCATCTAATATATCCACTAAGCCTATACCAAAATTGTCACAGGTTTCTGACCCCCATCTATAGTGGTGACCATTAAAATCACCCATGACAAGTAATGGACCTTGTACATTACTTAACAAACTTTTTATGATATCAAGATCAGCAATTTGTGGGTATGCAATATAAAAACTAAAAACAATTATATCCTCAGCCTTAACAGCAACAACATTGATGTTGTCACCTACAAAGGGTAGAGGAATTGGGGTGAATGATACTTTGTTATTGATGAACAAAGCACATCCCCCATATCCATCTGATCTATCATGTCGAACACCATTGAAACATGGGATTCTGAAATTACTTTCAGAACGAAGCCATGTCTCAGCAATGCTGCAGATTGATGGTTTGAATTTATTAATGAGGAAAAGTAAATCATGTTTCCTGGGAGTAATACTCCTGACGTTCCACTGAAGAAGGTGAAGGGGGAGCATTGTGAATATAATTCATTATAGATGTCAATTTGTTGGCAACGTGGTCAGGTAGTGAATGAGCAGGGTTTGCTAATATAGCCATTAGCATACTGGATATAATATTTAAAATACTTTCTGAAGAAATAGGACTGTTAGTACTTGCCCGAGGGTAAGCACCACCATTTTGGACAGGAGTGAATGAATAATCTTGAATAAGGGCTTGGTGAGCTTGCTTATCATAACTAGGTGACAGGGGCGCATGGGATTTTGGTTTGATTAATACAGTTTTGCGGTGTGATTTTGGAGTTTGGGGAGTTGATCTGGGGAACAGAAGAGGACTGGCTATAGGTTTGGTTTTTGGAGATGATCTAATTACTTCAGCATACGATCTTGAAACTTGTGGGAATACCTGACTTGCTTCTGCATAAGAGATTGATTTCTCAGCCATCAGTGCTTTTATTCCTTTTTGCCGACCCAACTCTGGGCAAGACTTGTCGGTGGCATAGTGACTTCCAGAGCAGGAAACACAAAAGCCAAATTCAGTGGGGACTTGGCAGCCATCACCTAGGTGGTCTTCACCACATTTAAAACAGCGTGGTTGTGAGCGACATACAGTGCGTGTGTGACCAAAACGACAACAGTTGAAACATTGAATAGTTGGGTACATATACTTTTCAACTGGGAGAGTAGAGTAGAAGCAATATACACGATTTGGCAAAACTTGGCCATCAAAGGTAAGAATAACGGTTTGAGTGGGCTTCCACTCAGTAACGCCCGGAGAACTCACCTTTCGGTTCATTCTCCTGGCCTTAATTACTGGACCGCATCCAGTGGGAACCCTGATATTTTCAATGACCTCTTCCTCTGTCCACTCGATAGGTACGTCTCTGACGAGACCCATGCGCGTAACGTTATATATAGGGATAGAAGTAATGTATCCATGGGATGTCAGTATTGGGCTTATTAGAAAACTGTTTGCATCCAGGTGAGTCTTAAAACTTACTGCGAGTCTATTTCGCCCCAAACGTTTCAAGCTTCCGAGAATAACATTAGCAAAGTTATTATTTGTGAGGAACATACCAAACTTAACAGGATGTAGAACAGTACCAGAGGTCTGTCCATCTTTTAAGGACACGTGAACTACATATGGTGCGTTATCTCTCGAGTTGTATGTGTGTCTGCCTATCGTATGCTTGGATTGTTTCGGAGGATTGATAGGAGTAGCGGGGGGCGAGCATGCGGGTCTTTTTCTTTGCGCAGATTCGGAGTCCATAGCGTTATCAATTTTGTCATCGGGGAGAGTAATGGTTAGAATCGGACTGTAATCAAAGGGATCGGGAGGGTCAGGGGGTTTCTTGTTATCCATGACGGATACCGGTTGAAAAAATTAAATCTATTAAAGAAATAGATTCATACAAACCCTGGATGTTAGAACACAAACACCAAGAAAAATCTTGTTTGAAATTCACACTAATAAAAACACTTAACTCAAGAAAACTCGTAATACCAATAAAACTAACTGCTAACCCAACAACACTACCAAAGAAAGACTAAAATTATCAACTCTATAGTGAAAAACTCTTAAAATCAAAATAAGACTAAAAAAATTTTGCCGCCATAAGTTGACTTGACAATGACATCCCCCCTAATTCAAATTCTCAGTACTTCAGAAGCGAGCCGATAGCGAACAAAACTTTTGAAAATGACATTAATGACAGAACTGATTTTTTTTTGGGAATTTAATTACTTATATACTGAGGCCTTTAAGTCCAGTCATTCTCAAATATTTTAATTATAATATTGCTTTTACTGTGTTTTATTTGTCTTGCGTCTTGGACGTCAGCCTGTACGAGATTAGGTTGGCTCTTAAACAGCCTAAGAACAACAAAGCACGGCGGGTGGAAAACCAGTACTTAAGGCACTTCAGAAGCTGTTTGATTCCGTCATACTCGAGGGGAAATCGCCACAGGCATAGTGCAGGCGTCTAAGAGACTCTTCTTCAAGAAAGGTGACAACCCCTACCGAAGAACTATAGGCCCATCTCACTTCTTAGCCATGTCTACAAGCTGTTTTCAAGAGTCATCACGAATCGTCTCGCACGCATGTTTGACGATTTTCAGCCTCCCGAACAAGCTAGATTCCATAAAGGCTTTATCACCGTAGACCAAATACATACGCTGCGACAGGTCATCAGAACACCGAAGAGTACAACATGCCTCTCTGCTCCGCGTTTGTGGACTACGATAAAGCCTTCCATTCGATCGTGACTTGGGACGTACTGCAATCTCTCCAACGGTGCCAAATCGACTACGTACTTTAGGTTCTGGACTGGAGAGGGTTAGGCATCAACTTCAAATACAAATTGGGTGAATACATCACTCACCTTCAGTTTGCCGACAATATAGTGGTCATGGCTGAGACCATGGAGGACCTCAGTACATTGCTCGATGACCTCAGTAGAGCTTCCGAAAGAGTGGGTCTTATGATGAAAATGGACAAAACCAAGATGATGTTGAATGGCTCTGTTGCACCCATTCCTACAAAGGTCGGCGATTCTACACTCGAAGTTGTGGACGACTATGTCTACCTGGGACAAACAATTCAGTAGGGTAGGGCCAACTTCGAGAAAAAGTTTAACGTCGAATCCGACTCGGCTGGGCAGATGGGTAATTGTTAGTAATTAATAAACAACCAAACAACTCCACCAATAAGTTCATAGGTCAATAGAAAGGAAAAAATCTTCGGTACAAAATTTCGTAAAAATGTTGACTTTGGTGGCTTCTCATTCCTTTGTTTTCCAATGTTTTAAAACAAAAAATACAGTATGTATGTACTCAACGAACCCTTAACAACGATAGGTAACCCATTCGATAACTCGTAACTCAAAACATTTTTCACGTCCCCCTTTTGATGTATTGGAGCACCCCTTAAAAACATTAAAAAAAGTGTCAATTTTTATGGTTTTGGGTCAACAAGATGCTTATACCGTGAAAATTTGAAGACTGTAGCTCCAACCGTTTGGCTGTAAGTTCGTGTGACAGACGACGGACAGACAGACGGACACGCGAGTGACAGCAATAGGGCTCCGTTTGGACCCTTCAGGTACGAAACCTTAAAAAGTGTTTATTATATTTACATCAGAAAAGCGCCTGAAGAAAAAGTATAATTTTAAGTCAAGTATAATTTTGTGGCTCTCACAATTTTTTTTAGGTGTTTAGTTTGTTAGTTTTACTTTGGGACGTCTTAGCGCAAAATGTCCTTTCTCAAAAGGTCCTTTTCTCCAAATGTCTTTTTTTAGAATGTCCGATACAAACAGAAATGTCGGGTACGATATCGCGGTGCCGAGTACCCACACTAAGGGCCGATTTCACCAATGACACTTTAGTTCAACTAAAGTTAGTTTATGCAAACACAGCGTTCTGATTGATTGAGATCGCTGAGAAACTACCAATCAGAACGCTGTATTTGCATAAACTGAGTTTAGTTGAACTAATCGCAATTAGTCTCATTGGTGAAATCGGCCGTAAGTGCCTTTTCACACGCCCTCCGGGTAGCCGGTGCCGGGTAACCGGCAGGGAATGTATAGGTATGTACGTGTGAAAGCATTATATACATGGCTAAACACTTCGCCGCCGGTTACCCAGTAGCGGCTACCCGGCAACCGGAGCCTGTGAAAAGGGGTTTTTCGTACGCCCCGGTTGCCGGTGCCGGTTACCCGGCGGCGAATATATAGGTAGGCATGTAAAGTTCTTGCCAAACTTCTTGGCCGCCCTGAAGTTGGCTACAGTGTGGTCATGTTGGCATGTGTTCATTGTTGATCGGGTTTTTTGGTACAGTAGTAAATCTCATTCAAATACAGTACCGTTTCGTGCCTCGCGCATCCGGTAAACCAACTTCAGGGCGGCCCAGAAGTTTGGCGAGGACAATACTTACGTGTGAACTGTCAGACTATACCCGGTAGCGGCTACCCGGCAAGCAGAGCGTATGAATGTGGCTTACAATAGACTAATTCCTGGGCGCGTCCTAGCCAACCATGATGCTGCGCAGTGCTGTCTTCAGGCCCTCGTTCGGCAGCAGCTCGCACTTGGCGAGGCTGTCGCAGCACGGGCACTGAGTACCGCTATACTTGAAGGCCAGCTTTATACCTACATGCAGAAGTTGCAACCCATTCTTTTTTTAAATATTTTTTTTTATTTCTTTTTATCATTATTCTTAATTTAAATTTATTTGAAAATATTTTCTTATTTTCAGTTTGGTTTTCTATTTAAAGCGTGCTTTTATAGGCTTTTATTTAACTTGCAATTTATGTAAGTGTGCTCGGGTCAAATCTTGCAATTGTAAAGCAGTTATCCTCCACCGATTAATATGAAATTTTGCATATACGTTTAGTTTTAGCTGAGTGACGTCATTCTAAATCCAATATGGCGGACGGCCCATGATGGCGGACTAGTTATTTTTTGTGCACTGCCATGATATGCGTATCAAATGAAAGGGTTTGCTGAGAAAAATAAAAAAATGCTTGTTTTAAAAAAATATTATTTTAATGAATAATTTTATTTATCTAGCGTCTGACACATTGAGACATTAATCCCACAGCTTGTTGTTCAGTGTTTCCGCTTTAATCGCTACTCTCTCTTCTTCGCTTAGAGCAGTCTCCGCTTCATTCTTCCAAGGAGACTTGATGAATTCCTTGATGAATATACTTGCTTTGGTTTTTGTTTTAGCTTGTTTTGAGGTCTTTCGTTTCTTCACAGGCGGCGACGCTTCATCTGTAAACAGAAGGAACATTCTATTCTAAGCCAGTGCGATTCAGTAATATCAGATACCTATTGAGGAACTCATACAACGTCTAAACCTTGCCATCGCACTGTTTCGTGACAAGTTGGTGAAGTTGTAACTCTATTTTGTGGCCTTGTGAACAGGTGTGTATATTTTTATTTTTCAGAAACTATACAGCGGATTGCAGTCATTCTTTTTTACCCGACTGCCGAAGGAGGGTAGTGTGCTGATCCGTCTATCTATAGACTCCTTTGTTTGTTCCTATATGGCGTTCGAGAGATCAAATGCATTGGTCGATTTTGATGTCGTCAATCGATTCGTCTTAACCTTGCGAGTGTCACTGGCTACATTAAAATTGGAAAATAGAAATTGGGCGCCCTATTGTGGAGGCCCAATTATTTTTTTGCTTCCATGCCCATCGTGTGTGGTATCAAAATAAAGACTGGATGGAAAGAGGTGATTTCAAAAATATATAATACTTCAAAAATGTTTAAATGTACCTACCTAATTCAAAAAAGAAAATATAAACTAAAAACTTAATGCAAAATATCAGAAAACCTAAAAAGACGTAAACACGAAGACGCTTCTTAAACAGTCGGGTTTTTTGATATTCTGAATTATTTTATGTTTAGGATGGATTAAGCATTCAACATAGAGAATAGTGCAAGTTTCATCAAAATCGAACCATCGTTTTTCAAGATATGAAATACACATGACGCAGATTTAACTGAAAGTATAGAAATGTGAACCCGTTGATTCTGCTTCCAACAGTGATATGGAATGTTTTGGGTCAATTCCCATGAGCTCTGCCATTTGCAAGCTAGATGAAGTTCTGTGCCCTGAAAACATAAAATACAGATTTGTGTAAAGACACCATTTTTGATTTACTACTGTCTTGTAATCAAATCAAAGTAGGTAATATATTGTGAACCTTAGGTACTAAAGCATTATGAATTATTAATCAAAGTCAATAAGTATATTTTATATAAAATATTCTCGTGTCACAATGTTAGTTACCATACTCCTCCGAAACGGCCTGACCGATTTTTATGAAATTTTATATGCATATTCAGTAGGTCTGAGAATCGGCTACTATCTATTTTTTACACGCGGGCGAAGCCGCTGGCAAAAGCTAGTATATATATAAACCGGCCAAGTGCGAGTCGGACTCGCGCACGAAGAGTTCCGTACAATTATCGCAAAAAAAGGCTAAAAAGTCACGTTTGTTGTATGGTAGCCCCACTTAAATATTATTATTCTGTTTTTAGTATTTGTTGTTATAGCGGCAACAGGAATACATCATCTGTGAAAATTTCAACTGTCTAGCTATCACGGTTCATGAGATACAACCTGGTGACAGACGGACAGACAGGCAGACGGACAGACAGGCAGACGGACAGACAGGCAGACGGACAGACAGGCAGACGGACCGCGGAGTCTTAGTAATAGGACCCTATAGGTTTTTACCCTTTGGGTACGGAACCCTAAAAAAAGTGCCCAGAACACTGGCAGAGTTGCCACGTTGCCAATGGCAGTGCTGATCCTTAGGCCAAAGGAAAGGCCAGTCCTTTAATCACGTGAAGAGTCCACTAAATACTTTCTGCTATTCCAAGACTCCATGGGCACTCGGCACCCATGGCCCACCAACCCCAAATGGCTCAAACATATATAACTCCCCGCCACCCCATAAATAATTATAAACAGGACCATTTACCTACAATAATACGATATTATACTGAAAAATTGTTTTTTGTCCGTCATACCTGACGGACAAAAAACAATTTTTTGATTAATACAAAATATTGGACACGTATTTTTTTCTTTTGTCACGTTAACATAAAGTGACGTCGATATAATGCGTTGTAATATCGTGTGACGTCACGCCGCTAGTACACTTTATACTGCCTTAGTGACGTCACAAGAAGCCCCACTCCTGAACTTTGATGCGCTTTAACTTTGTAATTTGATAATTAATAACGAATACGTGTCCAATATTATTTGATAATCTCACTGACGCGGACGGACTAAATAGAATTATAATTTATCTACTCAGAAAACATCCCTATTTAGCTCTTAGAAGGACTTTAATTAGTTAGAAAGACAAAATAAAACCAGCACAGCAACGATTTAAAGGTAATTAATATGCAGACCTAATGCACTAACCAGATAAAGGCACACCATGCTAAATTTGTTTAGTAGAAAATAGACGTAGATAATCTTTGTGACGATTATACCCTGGTAATTATTTTCATCTTTGACAGCTTAATAATGTTGCTATATAATTAATTATTCACCTTTGACAGCTTGTTATTGTTCCCATATAAATATTCATCTTTGACAGCTTGATAATGTTGCCATACAATTAATTAAGCACTTTTGACAGCTTGATAAGATTGCCATATAATTATTCATCTTTGACAGCTTGGATAATGTTGCCATATAATTATTCACCTTTGACAGCTTGATAATGTTACCATAATTAATTATTCACCTTTGACAGCTTGATAATGTTGCCATATAATTAATTATTCACCCTTGACAGCTTGATAATGTTGGCATATAATTATTCATCATTGACAGCTTGATAATGTTGCCATTTAATTAATTATATTTGACAGCTTGATAATGTTGCCATACAAAATTAACAAAAAAAAACTCCAGGTCACGCTTTCTTTTGCTAAACTCTAGTTCCAGGTTTTAGGGTCCCTCGTTCGAATGCTCTGAGTAGAGAACCAGCTGAGTTGACTCCTCCCTTGATGTCGATGGCAGTGGGCTAGCTGGGAGAATATTGATGCATTCTGTGTCTTGAATGTCGTTCTCTATATATCCTTCCGCCACTTGATCGGATCTGCATCCACCGTGGCGTTTTACCGTTGTTATATTTGCACCAGAGTCCGCCAAGAGAGTGGTAGATGTTCTTCGGAAACAATGGCCAGTGTACAGTTCCGGATTAGGCAATTTTAGATAGGTGGCGATCTCTTTAGGCATGTTGCAAAATTTATTTTTGCCTATAACTTGCTTTGTGCATTTTCCGTTTTGATAGTTGAGAAAAAATCTCGGCGTGCCCACTCCACTAGGCCGTAGATCTTGGTAGGTTTTGACGATTTTTAGAAACTCTCCACTTATAACGAATTTCCTCTCCTTATTTGTCTTTGTATTGGGCAGGTTTATGGCTTGAAGATGGGTATCAGTTTCGACATCTTCCACTGTTATGTTAGCTAAATCTATCACTCTGCAGGCACCGCTGATCCCATAAATTAAAGCAACCTGTAAAACAAAAAATAGAGTGTTAAAATCCTTTTTAACAAAAAATTGAACCGACGAAATAACGAACTGAAAAGCAAAAAATTTAAAAAATATTTTAGTCTAGCTAGCATTTTAATTTAAGTTGGCGCCAAACAAACAAACAAGCAAATTAATTACCTAAAGCGTAGAATGTCTGTATAGTTCTCGCCAAATTTCTTGCCCACCCTGAAGTTGGCTACAATGGCTGCGCAGTAGGAAATCTCATACAAAAACAGCACCGTTTCGTGCCTCGTGCATCCGGTAAACCAACTTCAGGTTTGGCGAGGGCTATAGCTAGGTTGTTCTTCGTTGATAGTGTTTGTTTGGCGCCACTTATTTTGAAGCTAGACTAAAATATTTTTTTTATTTTCTGCTTTCCAGTTCGCTATTTCGTTGGTTCAAATTTTTGTTAAAAAGGATTTTTCTCGCTTTTTATTTTACTTAATTTCAACAGAATCAGTTCACAATTGATAATTCAGTGGTCAAATCATCAATAAATCCCTTTTTTTCTACCTTTAGGGGTGGATAATATTTTTCAAATTTAAATGTGCCAACTTTGAGGTATACTTTTTGCAATAGAAAAATATTTTTTGGTATCGGACCAATCTACGAAAAGTTATGTGTGGTCATACATACATTTTTTACATAAAATAATACATTTGGAATTGAGAAACCCCTCCTTTTTTTTCGTCGGTTAAAAAGTATATTTTAATTGGTACCTACCAATTTAGTTAAGTACCTATATGAAAATAATAGGAAAACATTTACTAATGTACAGTAGTCACAGCGGATCTCTGCGTCTCTGAAGTTAGGTTCCGCGAACCATTGCGCAAGAAACAGTTTGTCATCGAGTATACTGCGTAGAGTAAGCGAGATAGGACGAGGCGACAAACGTAAGCGAGTGTAAGAGACAGTTATACAATGCTATCTTCACCTTCAACATTGTCATGAAAATAGCTAACTACTGCGCAGGGTATTGCAGCCAACTTCAGAGACACAAAGATCCGCTGTCACATAAATAAGTACCTTTGTTGCCAAATATTTTTCATTCGGTGCCCTATTTATGAAATTCTCGATATCATTCCTCGTGAAAACTTTGGACTTCTTGGCCTTGTAGCCGGTGGATAATTTCTTGAGAAAACCCGTCAAATTAACATATTTCTTTATATTAACATTATCTTTTGTCTGTATAGTTGTTCGTAACATTGAATAAATGCTCCAAAGGGTTGAACTTTGATACTTTTTGGAAAGTTCATCAAAATACGTTAGAAGAATGCCTTCCGTAAACGAATCCAATCGTTTTTCTGCCCTCCATTTCATAAACTTTTCGTAAGTATTCAAATAAATGCTTTGTGACCTTAAAGGCAACAGATTGAAAATTATCTCTTTTCCTTTCTCTTCCAACTGCAAATTAGGTTCTCCATTCTCACTGGATGATGACATTGTCTTTGCTGTAAAATAAATAATTAATTTTGTACCATAAACAACCTTTTAATGTTTCCACTGCTGGGATACAGGCATTCTCTCTGTGAGAGGGAATGGGCCGTAATCCACCACGTAGGCCCAGTGCGGGTTGGTAGATGTCGCATGACTTTGATTTTTTGGTTCTATGACATGCCGGTTTTCTCACGATATTTTCCATTACCGTTTTGAGAGCAGTGGTGATGAAATAATTTATTAAAATTGTCAAAGTACGTCACTTGAGATTAAAATAGTGTTGCTCCCGAGGTGTAAATGTATTGAGTATTGAGGTGGACCCTCTACTTTTTATCGCCCTCTATGAGAAAATAAATAACTTATGAACAAGAACGTTACGTTTGTTTATTTAACAATTAGAAACCATAAGTAAACATAGAAATAATTAGAGGCTAATGTTTATATTTGAACAAATATGGAAGTGCATCGTAAAAAATTTTTCATCACACTTGCACGTAAAAAATATCTAAACATACGGGTTAACTTGGCCGTAATGCCCCATATAAAACCCTCGGGCTTTCTTTTTGTCATGAAGCCCTAGGGCGGTAAGTAATATTTTTTTTTAATTTATGGCACAGCACACAGGTCATGCAAGTTCAAGCAAGGAGTTTACACGCAATTGAAAAAAAATCTTAAAATGTTATCTAAACAGGAATTTCTTTGCAATCTCGCTACATGTTACTTAAATACTCAACTAATGTTCTTAATAATCGATTTTAATAGTTATAGTATGAAAACGTCGAAATTATTTAATTCTTTTTACCCTCCGTCATGGCTATATACCTATGGCTGTATTTGCCCTTAAAGTTTCTGAACGAAACACTGTATAATCTGTGGTGTGGGCAAAAATTCGCCAACCGCTTAAAAAAAAGTTCACGTATTTCGAAATAACAGCTGTGCTGACTTGTGTATTAAAGCTATAATTCATAATTATTACTCGCAAATGTGATGAAAAACATTGTATGTATCACGGGCGGTACGGGAATTACGAACCTCGACTCAGAAAGCC
The DNA here is from genome assembly GCA_964057195.1 of Orthosia cruda. Lineage (NCBI taxonomy): Eukaryota > Metazoa > Arthropoda > Insecta > Lepidoptera > Noctuidae > Orthosia > Orthosia cruda. The sequence goes on from OZ059853.1 coordinate 18,838,223, forward strand.
CTCAGTCTTCGACTTCGGGCTTCTACTAGAGTCTCGATCGTGATTCCTTACTTACCGCCCTTAATACACAATGTACTAATAAGTACCATCCGATAAAGTTGTAGATTTGTTTTTTTATTTGGTTCGCACGCAGTTTCCCAGCCAGTCACTAGTTCAATACCATGTTCTCGTGCGGTCCGAAATAGAAATACAATCGCTCATTAGTCATTCACCTCATACATTCTTCGTAATCGATTTTAGCGATGTAATCCTATTTTGGACCGCATAGTTTGTGATTCATCTCTTTGCTGACTGGAACATTTACTAACAATATCCAAATTCAAATCACTTTTTTACTGTGATAAAGCCAGGGCAATGGAAAAATTTAATATAAAGTTAATAAAATCAAAACACCCGACTGCTTAAGCGAACTAAAAAGATGTACCTACCTACCTAAACAAGCAGATATAATAAACACAAAATATAGGTTCGAAGTTATTTTGAATAATGAAGTACATAATTTTTATGTATAATCAATATTTTTTTCAGCGCACGCCAAATAATGAATTTTATAGGCAAAATTTTGCTACTTTGAACTTTGGGTTACATTATTGCAATTTTCATAAGGATCTCTAACATTTTGAAAATAATTTATAGCCTATGTTATTCGGGTATAATGTAGCTTTCTATAGGTGAATGAATTTTATAAATAGGTTTAGTAATTTCGGAACCTATTCGGTACAAACAAACAAAAAAATCTTTCCCCTTTATAATATTGGTATAGAATAGCTTCTGCAGGAACCCCAAAGGAACATTATGCTGAGATGAAAAGTAGCCTATGTGCTATTCAAGACTATAATCTACCCCTGTGCCAAATTTCATCCAGGCCGTTCAGCCGTTCTGGCGTGATTGAGTAACAAACCTACATCCATCCAAACTTTTATAATATTAAGTAAGAAGTAAGATTATTTTCTAGACACCTAACACCTACATATTACTTGAAAAAAATGAAGAACTGAATAAAAATATTGTTTTTCTTAAGTTTCTTTTTATTTACTTAATTTTACAAATAAAACTAGACACAAATCAATACATATAATTAACAATAAAACATGAAATCATTTAATAAGTACAAAAAATAGTTTGGAAGCGCCAACATTTATTCAATATCCGAAAACATTAGCAACAAATAAAACTTTGACACTAATCGCTAATACATTTGAATAATATTTAAGACAACCAGCCACCCGGCGTGTACTACGCTAAAAAAAGAAAAACATTTTGTTTCATTTGTTGAAAAAAAATGGTTTTTTTTTGGTGGGGACACATCGGTTGGATGGTTTCAAAGTAACGGACATAAAGTCACCGCCAGATGACAAAAAAATAAAAGTCGTTATCACCCGTCTACCAATGTATTGCAATATTTCAAAACGATACGAAAATAATGTAAAGGCACTGTCGCTAACACGATCAAAACAAACGTATCGCGGTAAGGGGCGTCCTTGACCCTTTCATTTGGCATTCAGTAATGTGTTAATATCTCATAAACGCGTGGACCGATTTATATGATTTAAACGGATAAAATGGTTCTACGCCTATACCTTTCATTTGAGACCAAAATTATCAAAAAATCTCAATAAACAAAAAATTATGTTTTCAAGTTACGTAATAAATTTTTTTGGTACAGACTTTTCTTTTTTTGCTATCTGTCAAATACTTTAGTTGAAACAATTTTTGTGTTTTATATAACTAATAAGATTAGGATGTAGCTAAAAAAAAACGGTCAAGTGCGAGTCGAATTCGTGCGGCGAGGGTTCCGTACCTACCCATTATACCGCCATAATAAATTGGTATCATTTTTATTGGTGGCTAAGTTTTAAGGATATGGGCAAATTTGGATTTTCGCGAAAACTTGTACAAGTACTAAAATTTACCTTAATTTTCAACTTTGGTTAAAAGCAAGGTTATACAGCACAAGTAAAGGGACAATACCGAATAATAATAAAAAAAACAAAATTAAGGTAAATTTTGGTTCTTACAAGTATTCGAGAAAATCTAGATTTGCCCGTATCTTTTTATTGTGTAAATTCAGGACCTTGATTTTTATACACCTAATAGGGACTATAGACCTCAGTATCTGGTATAAATTTCAACTTGCTAGGTCCACCCGTTCGTCCACCAGTGATGACACACGGACAGACGGACAAGAGAGTGATATTATATGAGTTCGATTTTTTACCTTTTGAGGTACGGAACCCTAAAAATAACAATGTCAAGGATTTGGCATTTTATAGCTTGCTTTTTTTTCGTCTAATTTAGCTACAACCAAAATTGAATTGGCAATAGACGTCAAAGCACTTTTGAGGTACGGAACCCTAAAAATGGCGAAATCAAGGATTCGGCATTTTTCTAGCTACAACCAACATTGGATTGGCAATAGACGTCAAAACACTTTTGAGGTACGGAACCCTAAAAATGGCGTAGTCAAGGATTCGGCATTTTACTAGCTACAACCAAAATTGCATTAGCAATTGACGTCAAAGCACTTGCAATATTGCCAATGTGTTGGGACAATTGTGCAAATGCTCGTGCTGTAGTTAATTCCGCTTCCACCCGTCGTTTTTCGATACTCGCGAACTGCTCCATACTAGCATCCAACGGCCTCGGAATTAAAGAGCGGCGCCGGCGGCGTCGTGTTGGTATACTACTCTGAAGTGGCTTGGGAGACGCAGGTACTGAAATAAAAAAAAAAATCATATAACATCATCGAGTTCCTGTCTTTTCTTTTTGACATGAGATTTCCAACGCAACTTGGCGTCAAGAGTTATGCCAAGGTATTTTGCTGTATTTGCATACGCTACAAAAATATGTATTGGTTACTCGGAAGGAAATCCTGTCTCTCAATACATAATAAAATTATAATATACAAGCATATTCTTATGCCAATTTGGACGTATGGTACTAGCAATGTTAAAATTATACAACAATTTCAAAATAAAAGTACTCCGAGATGCTGTTAATGCACCATGGTACATCAGAAATGACGACCTTCACCGCGACCTTAAAATGAAACTCGTCACCACCGTTATCCAAAACTTTGCTGAAGCCCACGAACACAGACTTCATCGACATGTGAATGTGGAAGCAATCCAGCTGCTAGATAACACGGACATAGTGCGTAGGCTAAAGAGAACTAAACCATTTGAGTTAGTGTTGTGTATAATAAGTGAATAAATAATAGCAACAATACTGTGCTATACATGTAACACGTGAACTAAGTGTTTTTAACATAATATCAGACTCTAAGAAAGTGCTATTGAACTATATAAAAGTGCAAATTGACACTATTACATAACATCATACAATATAATAATAAGTTAGAGTTAAATTGCTTATTAGTCTATTAAGGCTAGATTGTAATTTATTATTAAGAACCTTAGTTTTTAATAAAATAGAAAAAAAAATGTAACATCATGTGATGATGATGATGATGATAAGAGGTCAACCGTAGAATCCGACTCGGCTGGGCAGCGTTCGGGGGAAGTTGCATGGTATCTTCTCGTCCAACTTACCACAATGTCTCAAGACGAAAGTCTATGACCAGTGTGTGTTGCTAGTGATGATATATATGGATCTGAGACGTGGTCGCTCACAATGGGCCTCATCAGAACGCTTACAGTCACTCAAAGGGCAATGGAGAGGGCTTTGCTCGGCGTTTCCTTATGATCGAATCAGAAATGTACAGATCCGCAAGAGAACCAGGGTTACCGACATAGCCCGAAGAATTGCCAAACTTAAGTGGCAGTTGGCAGGGCACATTGCTCGCAGAACGGATGGCAACGCTTGGGGGCGGCCTATGTCCAGCAGTGGAGGTATTTCGGCTGATATGATGATGAACATCATGTGCATTTCGATGGCGCGGCCACGGCCATATTTAAAAAAGAAAATCTATGCCAAGATATTGTCAAAATTTGTAAAAGTTGATTCCAAAAAAACGGTATATCGGCAATAACGTTTTTTACACCGTTTCAATGGCGCGGCCATGGGGTTTTAGTCTTACAGTGCCAAAAATATAAACCTTAGATTTTTTGTTGTATTTTTACAAATTTTGTCAAATTCGTCGATATCACGCTAAAAAAGCATCGCAGAAGTTTTTTGTTAACTTCTGCGATGCTTTTTCAGCGTGATATCGACGATAACGTGTTTTACATCGTTTCAATGGCGCGGCCATGGGGTTTTAGTCTTACAGCTCCTAAAATCTGTTATTTACCTTAATTTCAGGATACTGCAACGCTTAGTTTTAAAGATCTCCGTGGCCGCGCGGTTCGCCGCGTTTCAATGGCGAGGCTACGTCAAACCCTTAAAACTTTTAAACCGTAACTTTGAAAAACGTATGGTTTTGCGAATCAACTTTTTATTTTTACAATATCTTGTTATTGTTTTTTTTAACTATCTCCGTGGCCGCGCCATCGAAACGCACATGTAAAATCTGCACTTGACCAAACAAGTTTCAAAACTTCTGAGAAGTAACAAAAAAACAAGTCAATAAATAATACTGAAGTTTTTTTTTGCTGTAGCCCTAAATGTGTTTAGTCCCAAAACACTTCAATGTTACACACATGGATTGTGTGACTGATTTACTTCTTCATCAAACGGTCCTTAAAGTAGACAGAGAATCTGGTAATGGTTGAATAGCCGATGGCAGATATGAAAGAAGTGAAAAAAATCCGGCCATGTGCGAGTCGGACTCGCGCATGAAGGGTTCCGTAACATTATCGCAATAAACAGCAAAAAAATCACGTTTGTTGTCTAATAATCTATTTTTAATATTTGTTGTTATAGCGGCAACAGAAATACATCATGTGTGAAAATCTCAACTACCTAGCTATCACGGTTCATGAGATACAGCCTGGTGACAAACAGACAGACAGAAGAACAGTGGAGTCTTAGTAATAGCGTCCTGTTTTTACCCTTTGGGTTCGGCACCCTAAACAAAGAAAATTTGTGCGAAAAAAAAAAATGTCAGGCTGATGGAGAGATGGGCGTTTTCGGTTTTATGCGCAAACGTTTATGTAACCGATATAAAGTTATCATATCGATATCGAAAACGGTTTTCAGATATCGATATCAGTAGTACAGTTTGCAAGAGTTAACATGTTATTTAGATGAGCAAACTAACAACGAACGCGAACTAAAGCAAACGAAAACTCACTTTTACAGTTATAGACAAATGGCAGCTGTATTAAACAGTTAGTTTTGGTAACAGGTTTATGCTTTTTATGCCGTCTTTATATTTACGGGATAGAACTCAAAATCGGTTGAACTGACTGTAAAAAGAGGTTGTAAAAATTTCTAATCTAAAAAATTCCAATGGAGTTAGTTACCTCGTATTTGCTGCATCTTTTTTATACCAATAAAAGAATATATTATAGTACTTAGAAAGAGAGGTAGCGCTTATGGTTCCTATCGCTTCCTACGTTTTCGCATTGTTTCGGTTTTAAGTTTTGACTTATTCGATCTCGCACACAAGTAGAGATTTTGATTCGATACAGTTTTTGTGATAAAACAAAGTCGCTTACCGCTGTCTGTACCCAAGTATGCTTAGATCTCTAAAACTACGCAACGGATTTTGATGCGGTTTTTTTTAATAGATAGAGTGATTCAAGAGGAAACTTTATATGTATAAATAAAGCGGGCGAAGCCGCTGGCAGAAGCTAGTTATGTATATAATTCTACTGTACATGTGTATGTCACTGAACTCCTCCTAAACGGCTGGACCGATTTGAATGAAATTTTTTGTATGCGTTTGGGTGGCGCCCTGGATGGTTTAGATTCACAATAGGGTAGGGTAGGTAGGGTTAGGTAGGGTATGGTAGTTAGGTTAGATCAATGTTTGGTGTTTTTATGGCAAAACAAAGTTTGCTGGGTCAGCTAGTTTTAAAATATATATCGATATGATATGATATCTAACAAATATCCGATATAAATTACGTTTTGATATATCGGACCCATCCCTAGATGGACAGCTTATTCAAAACATTTCAAAACAAATTCGAATAAAGACTTACTTGTGGTTGATGCTGGTATTGCATCATTGTGTGACGTGTCAGGAATAGGAGATTTTTTTTGCAAAGTTTCCTTTTTCGTGCCTTTTTGTACTGTTACAGCCTCCTCTGTCACAACTGGTGGCTCGCTAGATCTAGTCTGAAACATTAAAATTATTATTATTAGATTAATAAAATATTTAGTACCTATACCTAAAATAAATAATTATTATCATATAAGTATGATAAAATTGTGAATATTAAAATACTAGCTTCTCCCAGCGGCTTCGCCTGCGTGAATGCTGAATACTATCCCAAAGGTATATATACTCCTGGGATAAAAAAGCATCATATGTGCTATTCCAGACTAAAATCTATCTCTGTGCCAAATTTCATATGTTTATACATCATCAGCCTTTTTAATGTTCCCAATGCTGTAAACAGGCCTCCTCTCTGTGAGAGGTAATGGACCGTAATCCACCACGCCCATTGCGGGTTGGTGGATATTAATATTAGTGTGATTATATTATATCTGTCGGGTTTAGTCAATACATCGACCACATAGCCACTAGACGCCTAATGCTTGATCTAATACATCAAAACAATTCTGTCAACTAGCTGAGGTATGAGGAACGGGACGACTGCGCTCTGATTGGTCCTTTACCAAGGTCATATGTCTCATTAAGGATGGGACAGGTTTAAATAAAACCAGGCAGGTATCGATATTTTTTGATATATAATATTTGTACTTATTTTTTTTATTAATATTACCTTTTTTATTATTAATAATACGGCGTTTTAACATTTTAATAATAAAATGTTAAAACTAAAAAAAAATATCAAAATTCTAAAGGCAACATACTTTTTTCGGTTGTTGGTTCTTAAATATAGTAATATTAAATATTAGTAAAAAACGTAATCAAAAATCGTTTCACACTTAAGAAACTATTCAATTACTACTGTCTTTATTTGTAAGGTTTCTAGTTCTATCGATAACAGATTTGGTCATATGATAAAGTGCATCACTATTGAGTTTACGAAATTATAGAGGAGAAGAGATAGCAAAAAATGTACTTTAAAAAGAAAGAGACGCACACATGCGGTGGGCGTTTTCACCTACAAACGTGACCAGTATAATATGAACTCCGATAAATAATATCAGAAAATAAATCTAATTATGTTTATATGTAACTATTAACATAACAATGAAATGTTATGCCATTTTTCCGTTAACTCGAAGTCTGGCTGTTGTTACCATACCAACGTATTGTACAAGAGGCCATTATAATATTTATTTCATCAATTTTTATTGACTGACGCGGCTGTGTTAACGGCTCACAGAAGTGGTCGCTACTAATTTGAAATTGTCGAGTGGCGACCTGTATTACCTGTATATGATTTTTTTAGTCATATGTGTTGACAGACATCGCTCGCCTGTTATGAGGCGTCTAGGGGCTGTGTGGTCGCTGAGTCAATAGTACGGACGTCAAAACAAATCTTAAGCACGCCATCTGGCGGCAAAGCAAGAACAACTACACATTGGCGCGCTTTTACTAAGCGCTTGCGCGGTGGGGACAGTGGAATAGAGCAGTCGAGTACGGACAGCCTTAGAGCGAAGACGTCGTAGAATCAGTGTCGATCCGTAATATTAGTAAGCAAGATTGTAACTGTGACTATTTAAAATAAACCCAATGTATCGAATAATTTGTGTGATTTCATTTGCACGATTGTACCCACCGACCTGCCCACACACGATGTCTTAACCTAAGGGAATAATCCTGACTTCCCGATGGTTTGCATCTATCGGCCAGCCTTGATGCGACATATCTATCTATATATATTACAAAAGAGAAAGTATGTATGTATGTTCCTAATAGACTCCGAAACGGCTGGACCGATTTTAATGAAATTTTCAGACAATCTTTAAATTGACCCAGCGGATAATCCTGTAAGGTTTGGCGGCGATCGGGAACAAAAATGGAATTTATTGATTTTCCCATGGGAACGGGAACTACGCGGGTGAAACCGCGAGGCGTCCGCTAGTATATAATAAGTGTGATATTACCGATTGAGGAAATGGATTGACTGTCCATCTTGAATCTCCAGTCGCAAACTCTTGTCCATCTATTATCGCCACAAATCTGCTGTCTAACGCAGACAATGCTGCCAAGTTGTCTGCTGTGCCACCACCAGTGCGTCTCATTGAAGCTTTCATCTTCAGACCACATTTCTTCTCAGCCCAATACTGAAAACATTCATTATTTTTAATAAAATTGCTCTATTGATACAGTGATTCTTAATAGGTAGAGTCTGGCAAACGAAAGTAGACACTCGAATTATTTGCAAAAGTTTTTATATGGCAATGCTACACTAATGTCAACAACAATTTTTGGGGATTTATTGTGGTCTTGCATTTATTAAGTGAAAAATTAATAAAACAATTAAAAGTGGATTACAGAAGATGTCGTTTCGCATGATGTCTAAATATCAAGAAAAACAAAAACCGGCCAAGTGCGAGTCGGACTCGCGCACGAAGGGTTCCTTACCATTATCGCAAAAAACGGCAAAAAAATCACGTTTTTTGTATGGGAGCCTTAAATATTAATTTTATCCTGTTTTTAGTATTTGTTGTTATAGCGGCAACAGACATACATCATTTGTGAAAATTTCAACTAGCTATCACGGTTCATGAGATACAGCCTGGTGACAGACAGACAGACAGACAGACGGACCGCGGAGTCTCAGTAATAGGGTCCCGTTTTTACCCTTTGGGTACAACAGGAGAAAAACGTCGAATTCAAAAAATAACAAGATTGTTTACGTGTGGTGTTAGATTTCATAAGTTAGTATGACGCTAGTAAGTTGATACTCTGGTTTAATTCGTTATCGCTATTTATATTTGATACATAATATCTTATGTATTTCCTACCTAAAGTATTTATAGTATTTTTATTCAGACTTAAGTAAATTAAATAATTGTAAAGTATCAAATTAGGTTATTCCAGGTATTTCATACTAGTTTTGGGGTTGCTATGCTGATGTTTTTAAATTTGCTGCACTTTTTCATTCTCTACTTTCGTTTGCCAGACACTAGCAAAAACTTCATCATCATCATATCAGATAAAAGACGTCCACTGCTGGACATAGGCCTCCCCCAAGCGTCGCCACTTTGACCGGTCCCGTGCGTCTCGTATCCATCGGTCCACCTGGTGGGAGGCCTTCCATCGCAACGTCTTCCGGTTTGCAGTCACCATTCCAGAACTTTTCTGCACCTTCGGCCAACCGTTCTGCGAGCAATGTGCCCTGTCCACTGCCACTTAAGTTTAACCATTCTTTGGGCTATGTCGGTAACCCTGGTTCTCTTACGGAACCCTAAATTTCTCAAGACCTTAATTATATAGAATTACCTTAGCCCAGCCTTGACCGTTTTTATTTATTCCTCCGAGAGAATTTAAAGTTGTTGCCAAGGTTGCCCATTTTTTCTTCGTTTCTAATTTGCCCGGAGTGGTCCGAAGCAAACCTTTAGCTATCCCTGGGTTTTGCTCCAAGAATTTTGCCAAACCTTCTAATTGGGCGTAACTTGGACGATTTGTCGCTGTAACTGAAATTGGAAAACTTTTATTATGTACAAGATAATATAATAATATAAAACATAGACCAAGAAAATAACTTCATTGACAAAACAATTTTCTTATTTATTTATTAAAACTTCATGCAACATAAAAGTACATAGGCGGACTTAGTGCCTTAGGCATTCTCTACCAGTCAACCAAGGGCGGTGAAGAGATAGCATGGCAGGTGCATAAAAATAGAAATAATAATATTATAAACGCAAAATTAGTACAAAATTATATAGTTAAAATAAATACATAAATATTTCCTATAACAAATACTATATATAAAATTATATATATATATATAAATTCACAAACAAACAATTTTCTTCACTAATTAGTCATTTAATAAAGTAAGTATGAATTTATATTTACTTACCACTTGTATTATTAATCTTTGATATTAGCTAAGTGACATAACGGACAATAATTATTTCTTACTAAAAAAGTACCAAACGTAACAATATCTTATGTTAAGGTTCAACTAGTCGACGGCACGAACTATTTTGTGCGCGAGGTTAAAAAGCATGCTGTCTCATCCGAAAACACGTGCGAAAGAGATAGATGCTGTGCAGTAAGAAGCTAGTTCGCGTACGAATTAGCACTTTGGCAAAATTTTATCGAAATGGATGATGATTTAGGACGAAAACGAGTTCGCGAAATTTTATAAACAGTCCTTTGGGAGCCTAGATAACATGAAAAAACTACTAAATGTATATTTTCAAAATAAAATTATTTGCATTGTTGAATTACTAATCTATCCCTGTATGGAGGCCGTTTTGCAATTTTCTTTCATCTTATGGTATTTATTTCCTCCCAAAGATGCGTTAAAATTAGTGTTGAAATATGGAACTTTCGACGCTCATAACTTTCAAATATTGTATACTTTTATTTAATGTTTACTTTTCTGTTTCCATACAGGGATAGATAATGATGAGACAAATTGATATAATTTTTTATTTGGAACGTACATCGTGAAACAGTGGAGTAATCGCTAAACTTCGTTTGTATGGAAGAATGATCGACTAGTGTAACCTTAATGTTTAGAACTTGCATTTCGAATTCACTTCCAAAACCGTTTGACTTAATTTTTGAAATTGGAAAACTTCTTCAATGGGATTTAAGCCATGGTTAATTTTATGATTTCAGTCATTTTCTTACGGCCAATTGAACTTAAAACTTTAAAATTATTCAATTAAACAAATTTAATTAGCTTAAAATTAAACAATTAAAGTACCGGTAACAATAGGATAGTTTACTGAAAATTAGTTTTTTGCCTGTCAGGTAGATAAATGAAAAATATTGTACAAGTATTTTTTCTTTTCACACGTCTCAGATCAATTAAAAAGTCAAGATGGAATGTTGCAAACAACAAAGGGAAGCCGGTTCAAACTATGCCTTGCCGTACAAAAACACAATTACACGCAATCACGGACAACGAAACTACCCCTTAGCTTGTCAGTCGGTCGAGCTTTATTATTTGATCTGTGAGCTCAAATGACAAGCTTAGGCGTAATTTCGTTGACTGTGAGTGCGTGTAATTGTGTTTTTGTACGGCAAGGCATAGTTTGAACCGGCTTATCCTTGTTGTTTGCAACGTTCCTTCTTGACTTTTTATTTGATCTGAGTGACACGCAAATTTAAAGTAACGACTATACAATGCACTCAAATGTCTTGGGACGTCACGCCGCTAGTACAGTTAGTGTGCCTTAGTGACGTCACAAGCCCCCACTCCTGAACTTTGATGCGCTTTAACTTTATCAATTTTTATCGATTTGGTAAAGCAAAAAATACATGTCCAATATTATTTGATAATCTCACTGACGGACTAAATAGAATACCCTGGAAACATCGCTATTATAGTAATGAGTTGAACAACACTTTTGCGGCTCGCAACATAGCTAAATTCACATGTAACAAAATTGCAAAATATTATGCCCAAGAGTACCGAATCACGTGCCTGCAAAATTAACATCGGAATGATTTGAAATTAGTTTGAAGATATGTTTTATAGCGACACACTGGTACAGTAACATGAGGCTGACTGCTTATAAAGCTAACCAGTTCGTATCTGACGGACCATAAACCTGTTTGCAAACGTAATGATTAACTAATACTTACATTTCATGTCACTGGCTCTTTGTTTCTTCCTCGATACATCTTGGTCTTCTTCCACTTCTGCTATATATTCCCCTAAAGGTACATCATCCAAATCTGTTTCAGAATGTTGTAGTGGTGAGTCTTCTACATCTGGATGGTTGTTGTCTACTTTTTTCAGTTCTAGAACATAAACAAAAATAGTCAAAAGCAATACTCATACTCGGGTCACCCAGACCTTACGCAGATGTTCTAAGCAAACCAGGGGTTTTAATTTGCTTCTGGAGGGAGGTGGGCTGGGTGGAATAATCACCAAATGGCCGCTATGGTCCACGCACAATGGTCCATCTGAAGGACTAAGTGGGGAAACCAAATCCTTAACATAGAACCATTTATGGCAATGGCCAATATTTATGTTTATATTATGGCAGCTTTAACGACAGAACTTGAAAAGTCCATTCATAATGGTCAACCTACTACCCCCTTACGGGTCAGCCATAGAGCCAGCTTTATGCAAATAATGAATATTAACAGCTCCGTCTCCCATGACTGTGATATCAGTTAAAAGTCAATAATAGTCCATAGTCAAATGAGTTATTGTGTGGTGTATTATATTGTTTAAATGATTTTGACTGTATTTCATAAATACTTGTTTGAAATCGCTATGTTAAGCTTTAGTGCCGTAAAACAGTTACTTTCTAAAGCATTTTTTTTTATACTTCCTAGTAATGGCTAGATAAAAAGGTTTGAAAATATATATATATTTATTTTAGATTCATACGATATTTATCAGCAACTTTTGGATACTCCTCGAAAACGACTTGGATGTTTAAAAATATTTTTACACAGAAAAATTAATGGCTGGAATTTCTTCATAACTGAAATAGCAGTAAATCAAATAATATTAAAACTGTTCAAAAGGAGGTTCAATATTGATATTTTGGCTATTCAAATTGGTTGTAGCTATCGGGAAACAGACTCCGGCAAGGCATTCCACTCTTTAGCACTTTAAAATAATTCAGGAATGGTGTAATACATTTTTTATTTTCCATCACTGTTTAGTGTTTTGTTCTTATAAATTTACCTTCATTTGGAACCTCCACCTTTACTTTGATAGTATCATCCAGTCTCTCACAATCTGCTGGTAATTCTTCTTTTATGTCAATGCTTTCAAATTGAACAACATCAACAATATTTATATTCACTATTGGTGTTTTTGTGAAATCATTGAAAAACTCTAGCTGGCATCGTTTTATTAAAAGATTTGGCTGTGAAAGTTAAAAATAGTATTCATTAATCAGGTCCGTGAAATTAAACATTGTCATGTTTATAAATTCACTCAAAAGAGCCTCCACAAATGGCCATACCTAAAAAGTTAATAATTCATTAAGGCTTAGCACGCACTGCGATTTTGATTCGCGCGAATTATTTTCCGCGCGATTTTTTTAGTACTATTTGAGCGCGATTTTTTTTCCGCAGTGCGTGCAGCTTCATACAACTCCATAGGCCACAGAACGCGCGGAAAAAAATTCGCGCGAATAAAAATCGCAGTGCGTGCTAAGCCTAACAGTCAGTAAAGTCCAGACACAATAGGTCCAGTACGACCGATGAGCTGTGGCCTGTCCGAAGTTAGCGCCAAGTGGTTGCACAGTAGTAAATCTCGCACAAAACCAGTAGCACCCTGTATAATAGTCACAACGGATCTCTGTGTCTCCGAAGTTGGCTCTGCTAACTATTGCGCAAGAAACCGTTTGTCATCGATTAAACTGCATAGAGCAAGCGAGATAGGACGATGCAACAAACGAAAACGGATTAAAGAGACAGTTATATAATGCTGTCTTCACTTTCAACATTGACACAAAAATAGCGAATTACAAAAATAGGTCTTGCAGGCAATTCAGAGACACAAAGATCCGTTGTGAGTATTATACAATGGGCATTGCAAAGCCTATGTTCAGAGGGCCACGACTCATCGGTTGTAATATACAAGCTTGTAAGGAATCCTCCCACACTTAAATTAGCGTCGGTGCTCCGTAGACCAATTGAAATTTGACCAATTGGTCTATGGGGAAAATTAGAAGTTTCCATCGTCCAATTACCAACTGGGCTATGGAGAATTGAGATATGTTCCGCTGCCCAGTTTAATAGTATTGTAAAGCCTTGTCCATAAGCTCGTAAAAAAAAGTTTTTTTTATTTGGCAGTCGGTTGTTTTTTTTTTAACTTACTTAAATAGTCGATAGTTTAAAATATCAAATTACACATGTAAGCATTGCTCGTACGACAGTGAAAAATATGCAGATGGGACAAACATTGCCATTTCAAACGTTGACATACTTTCCTATATTTTCATTGAATATTATATTTAGCTAACATTATATTGTATTTATTTATAATATTTTTGAATTCAGTTTTATATGAACCAAAAAATATATCAAAGGCTTCTTTGAACCCAAAGTAGAGAAAACTGGTGTGAACTCAGGTTTATAATGTTATTATGGAGCATAGTTTTGGTTAACATCCAGTGTTCTCCATAGCCCAGTTGGTAATTGGACGATGGAAACATGTAATTTTCCCCATAGACCAATTGGTCAAACTTCAATTGGTCTACGGAGCACCGACGTAAATTAGAGGTTAAGAGAATAAAATGTGTTGAAGAATACCTCATTAATCAACCGAGTGAACAACTGTTCAGCTTCCAGACATTGTCTCTGCAGTTGGTAGCATTGCTTTAGTTTAGCAAAGCAGAAGAAACAAGCGAGCAATGGTCTGCTATCATCAGTAACAAACTGTAACAAAACATGGCATAAACGATTTTGTTTTTATTATGAAAAAACTTATTTTATTCATAAATAGTGGTCCGTAATGCTTTTGGTATGACCCTGCTGGTAAAGAGAGGCTGGTCAGAAGGTCTTTTTTGTGCTGTCCAGATCCATTCAGCCATTCTCTCGTGATTGAGTAACAAACATCCATCCATCCAAACTAAATTAATTAGTAGGAGTAGCCAGCCGAAATTACGCAACCGAGACAGGTCAGCCTGCTTACTCTTGATTTTAATTCCGATCGATCGGCATTGGAATTTTAACGTTTCGTACTCTTGAGTTCGACGCTAGCGCCACATTGGTTAAATAATGTGTATATTTGGGGAACTAAGTGGAATTGTGATCGGGCTTGGCGTGCGGTAAACGCTACTCTTGAGTCTATTCTGACAGCTGTCAAGTGCGTCACGTGTGCGTTGGGATTGTTGGTGGATTGAAATTTTTCCAATAACAAAAGTGTAACTTTTTAGAAATTGTTTTGCGTTTTATGTGATTTTTAATAAGTAAAAAGTGTATAATATGGCACGTTTAGCAGTAATATACAGTGTTTTACGTAATTCGCATAAAAAACAATTAAAACAAAGACGAGATAAGCGTCGGATGATGCGGTATACGGACAAAGCATTTTCTATGAATGAAGACGAATTTAAAGCAAATTATAGAGTGAGCAAGGATTTGTTTGAGGAAATTTATGAAAACATTAAGTCCTTTATGCCAACTCCTAAGAGAATAAGTGATATATCACCAAAATATAAGGTACCTATGCTGTTTTTGATACATGAATACTAACAAATAACTTGTTTCGAAGATCAATAGCTTAATACTTGTATAATTGTTGCAGGTTTTAGTGGCATTGTCTTTTTATGCGACTGGGAGTTACCAAAAACTAGTTGGAGGCACTTATGGGACCCTAATGTCGCAGCAATCTGTTTCTCGTACTATTAGAGATGTAACAGCAGCTCTTAACCATCCAATAGTACAAAGTAAATGGATTAAGTTTCCTCAAACTCGTCGGGAAAGAGATGCTATAAAAAGAAGGTAATACTAATGACAAATACCTAATTGTTATCAAACTTAGATAATATAACTGTTTTTTTTATGTTACCTAAAATGCCTTGTTTTCATAAGTGGTAGTTAAAGTAACCATATTCTTTTCTTTATGTTCCAGGTTTTATGAAAAATTTCACATACCATCTGTTATAGGATGTATTGATGGCACTCACGTAGCCATAATTAGACCTATAGAAAATGAAGAGAGATTTTTTAATCGCAAACATTTCCATTCAAGAAATGTTCTGATTGTAAGGCAATACTTTTTATTAATATTTAATTGTAATTTACTTCATGATAAGATGTACTTGTTTTATATATTTTCAGATATGTGATGCAGACCTACGAATTCTGTCAGTAGATGCTTCTTTTGGAGGAGCATCACATGACAGTTTTGTCTGGAATCAGCATCCTATGAAACAACATTTAATTGACTTGAACAATAATGGAGAAACTGTGTTTTTACTAGGCAAGTAAATGATATAAATAAGTAGTCAGATTAATTTTAGTTTTACTTATTGTGAATATATTTTAATTAGTTTGACTTTTCAGGTGATTCTGGATATGCCCAGAGGGTGTATATGATGACCCCTATAGTAGATGCTGCAGAAGGCTCCCCAGAACAATACTATACCAAGTTGCACTGCTCTGCAAGAAATACAGTGGAACGTGCCATCGGTGTACTCAAAAATAGATGGCGGTGCTTACTCAGGCATAGGGTGCTACATTATCATCCTGATGTAGCAGCCAAAATAATCAATGCTTGTTGTGTCTTACACAACATGTGTATCAATAGAGTAGGTGTTGATCTTGTAGAGAATACAGCAGAGGATGGAAATGAATACCCAGCTGTCACTCCTCAAGAGTCAGCTAGCAGCACAGCTGCTGAACTAAGACAAGGCATCGAAAATCGAAATATTTTAGTTCAGCAGTTGTGGGCCAGTAGAAGGTAGGTAAAAAAATATAGTACGATTTAGATGGATATTTTTAGATTTAAATTTGTTATTAGTTAAAATATTTTACTTTCTCTTCAATAAAATGTATTTCATTCTATTTGTGACATTGTATTTTACAGTTTATGTTTATAAATTATTAATTTCTAGACCCCTACCTACATATTTCTTGAAAAAAATGGAGAAATGAATAAATATTTTTTTTTTTTCTTAAACATACTTTTATTTACATATTTACCTACTTATTATAAGAAACAAATTAACAATAAAAAAAACAAATAACTAAAACAATAAATTGTTTTGAAGCGCAATGCAAGCATTCAATCAATATCCGAAAACATTATAACTAAATAAAGCTTTGACATTAATTTCTAATGCATTTAATTATAAGGGTAAATTAATAATTGGCATTTTTCTTGCTACATCCGAAATTGCATTAGCAATAGACATCAAAGCACTTGTCATATTGCCAATGTGTTCGGACAATTGAGCAAATGCTTGCGCTGTAATCAATTCCGCTTCAACTCTCCGCGCTTCGATACTCGCGAACTGCTCCATATTTGCATCCAACGGCCTCGGAATTAAAGAGCGGCGCCGCCGGGTTCGTGTTGGTATAGTGCTCTGAAGTGGCGTGGGCGGCGCAGGTACTGAAACATAAAAAATGATGACTGTCAAAAATTTGTTGGTGGCGTACACATGTGGTTTCGTTCCTAACACAGCGTTTTGGCTTTTTAAGTGGTTTTTGTGTACCTTGTAAGCGTTTGTGATCGTTTTGTATATTTTTTAGTGTTTGTGTGTCCAATCTTACATTTGGTAAGTTATATAAATAATTTTCTTGCGGCGTATGCCGAGCGACCATGGAGGGTGACGATCGGCCTCCTGGTCGCCCGCCAGACCCTCCGCATGCCATTCCACTACAATCTCAAGATCTTTTCCCCCAACCTGCGGTTCTGACCGCCCCGCTGTCACAGTTTGAAGCCATGGAAGTGCAAGTTGCTTCCCAAAAAAGAAAACATAGTGACATTCAATCACCAAATGGCTCATTGGACGCTTATGCACGCACGGGAGATAATGCTTCTTTATCCAAACGCGACAGAGTTACAGCTCCATCATTGATTTCGCGAACTAAATATTCAAACTTAGATAAGGAACCGTTTTTGGTCTATACATCACTTGTAGAAACTGATCCAAATTCAGGTACTACTCTTCATCCCATTAGATTCGGTCAATTGTTACAGAGATTAGATATTAAAAACATCAAACAGGAAGGAGGTATAAAGCGTATAGGCAGAAACAAGGTTTCTGTTGAATTTATGGGGCCAGAGGATGCTAATGCCTTTATTGACAATGCTAGCATGAATCAGAAAGGCTACAGTACGATGATCCCTACTTTCAATATCACCAGGATGGGTATTGTGAAGGGTGTCCCTAGTGATTGGTCTGATATCGAAGTCATGGATAACCTGAAGTCCCCACGTGGTAAAGTGTTGAAGGTGAGGAGATTAAACCGCAAGATTGTCAATGAGGGTAAGGCTGAATGGGTTCCTACTTCAAGTGTGGTGCTTACTTTCGATGGTCAAAGCCTCCCAGATCGAGTTTTCTGTTTTTTTAACTCCCTTCCAGTAGAAATTTATAATTTTCCTACGGTACAGTGTTTTGGGTGCTGCAAGTATGGACATACAAAGACTCAATGTCGATCTAAGCCACGTTGCTACCGCTGTGGTGGAGACCACTTTGGCGATGGATGCTCTATTGAAGAACCCAAGTGTTTTTACTGTACGGGTGCACACCCTGCGAATAGCCGTCAATGCCCAGAATACCTACGTCAGAGGAGTATCAAGGCCTCCATGGCTAAAGATAATATTTCTTACTCTGAAGCAGCCAAAAATCATGCCCCCTCCTATCGATCTTATGCGGATGTTACAGCATCAGCTCCTCTTCTTTCGCAGTCAATCCACCAGACTCTTACTCATGAGCGACGTTCTCCACGTCTTTCTTCTCCTAATTATACCTCTCATCCCCAAACCTCCACTTACTCCTCCAGTAGAAAAACCACTGCATCCCACCCAAAATCACAAACCCCGCGTCATCCCGGTTATGACCAAAGGGCTCACCAGGACATTATTAACAGTTACTCATTCCCTCCTTCCCCCAATGGTTGTGCTCTGACTGACCATCCTGCCACACATAATGTGAATACACAGACTATAGAGTCAATTGTTATTTTACTTTCCTCCTTACTGTCTAACTATACTTTACCAGACCACGTTGCCGACAACCTAGTCAAAACAATTAAATCCCGCAACATTCCATTTCTTGCAGTGGAACTCCAGGAGCGCTCTCCCCAAAAAACATGAAATCTCTCATCTTATTAACATATACAAACCTGCATTATTTGCAATTTCTGAGACGTGGCTAACGCCTCGTCTCAACTTTAATTTTTCTGGCTATGGCACATTCCGTGATGACCGTTCTGATGGTTATGGCGGGGCTGCCATGCTAGTAAATAATCTTCTTCCTTTTTCCCCTCTATCTCTGCCTCAACACGGAGATGGGATTAATGCTGTAGGTGTTAGCATCCTTGGCATTAATTATATCTCTGTCTATATTCCCTCTCCTGATTCCTCTGTGTTTCAGTATATTCATAATATATGTTCCTCATTTAATCCTGTTATTATTTTGGGTGATTTCAATTGCCACCATTCCATGTGGGGATCTGACCATTGCGATAGCCCAGGTGCTGAATTGGTTGATCTACTGGACGACTTGAATTTATGTGTTATCAATGATGGCTCTGTCACTCGCCTACCTAGACCTGGTCAGTGTAGAAGCTGTGTGGACCTTACCCTGTGTTCAGCCAGTTTAACCGCCCAGTTGGAGTGGAAACGACTGAATCTCACGTATAGCAGCGACCACTACCCAATATGCACTACTCTGGTCTCTAGGTCCTTACCCCATCGGGATAATCCCCCCCTTTTAAAATACAGGCTGACTGGTGCCAGGTGGGACTTGTACTCTCAAACTCTTGAGGATATAATTCCCACTTTGCCTCAAGTTTCTCCAGCCAGCCTGGATGCCTGTGTCTCGCAATTTTCCGGTGCCATTTCATCAGCTGCTGAGGACAGCATTCCGCTCAAGAATTCAGCTTCAGGAAAATTATCATCCCCCCCCTGGTGGGATCGAGAATGCTCCAACATTATTAAAGCTCGTAATGAAGCAGAACGAAAATATGCTCAAAATATGTCCATTGAAAACCTGTTAGAATATAAACGGATTGTTGCGAGATCCAGGCGTCTATTTAGGGAAAAAAAATATGAAGGTTGGAAAAAATTCTGCTCTTCACTTTCCCCTTCAACCCCTTCCTCTCTTGTCTGGCAAAACTTTAAAAGATTTAAACGTGGCTGCTCTGCTTTAACATCTACATCTATCCCTAGCGGCTTAGCAGTATCTTTTCTAAACAAATTAGCTCCTCCTTTCGCCCCTCTCTTTGAAGAATGCCCTTTACCTTTTGACAGTGGGGATATTTCCAATGACCCTCTGGATTCCCCCTTTTCGTTATGCGAACTAGACGCAGTTCTCAAACACGTCCATGACTCTGCTCCTGGCATGGATGGACATCCATATTCTTTTTTTAAAAAATTGGGGACCCGCAGTCGCCAATATCTTCTATCGATAATCAATTCTTGTTTTACCCATTCTCATATCCCAGATAGTTGGAAAACACACCTAGTCATCCCCATATTGAAACCTGGGAAACCCCCAGATAGTGCAAATAATTTCCGGCCCATTGCGCTATCACCGGTCATAAGTAAAATTTTAGAACATCTCATTAAAAACAGGTTGGAGTGGTTGGTTGAAAGCCGAGGTCTCTTAGCCAAATCACAATTTGGTTTCCGAAAGGGGGCTAGCACCATGGATAGCATAGGAATTCTTATGACTGATATCCGAATCGCCTTCAGCAAACGTGAGTCCGTTCTGGCGGTCTTTCTTGACATTGCAGCGGCTTACGACAGTGTCCTTCTTTCCGTACTCAGAAGTAAATTACGCCAGCTGAGTATTCCGACAAAGATAATAAACTGTATCTGCAACCTGCTGTCTGGACGTAACGTAAAACTCCATATTCCAGGTGAAACACCCGAACCCAGAATGGTCTGGCGCGGGCTCCCCCAAGGCTCAGTGCTAAGTCCTCTTTTATATAGTATTTATACTCATGACCTACACTACTCCCTAAACAATGACTGTCAGGTTTTACAATATGCAGATGACCTATGTTTATATATTCCTTCTTCTTCCATAGAGTGCGCTACGGAATCCATGCAAGTGTCCCTCAATTCCCTAAACCAGTGGTTAATTTCACATGGCCTTAGCCTGTCTGCTCCCAAAAGCACCACTGTTGTTTTCTCACGTAAACGGGTTTCTCCATATGTCCACCTTGAAATTGAAGGATCTCCCATCAAGGTCGAAGATAATGTGAAATTTCTTGGTGTCATTTTGGACTCAAAACTATCTGGTGTCTTTCATCTGAATTATATCGTCAACAAGTGTGAGAAGAAGATTAACATGCTACGTGCTCTGGCGGGCGTTTGGTGGGGTGCTCATCCCTTCACACTTAAGCTCATTTATAATGCTATGGTGAGGAGCTTGCTCGACTATGGCTCTTTCCTACTTGAGCCCTGTAGTAAAGTTGCTTTAGCCAAACTAGAGACCATTCAGTCGAAATGCCTCCGCATTGTACTGGGTTGTATGAGGTCCACCCCAATCAACGCTCTGCAGGTCGAGAGTGGCGACCCTCCTCTTCTTCTCCGTAGACAATATCTGGCTGATAAATATATATACAAGGCTTATTTCCTTAATAACCACATTATCCTGGCTAAACTGTCCATTTTAGATAACTTATGTAGACATAGCGAATATTGGAGACATAAAGACACCCCCTTATTTATTAATTCATTCAGAAATATTCACACTGTAGAAGTAAATTCTCCCATCCCCCAATTTAGTAAATTCCCAATTTATACATCACCATATGAAATAACAAATTTTGTTCCAAATTACGTCCCCTATATCGGCTTGAATAAGGACACCAACAATGCTAATGACCATTTTCTTTCAGTTATTAATGACAAGTGGCCTAATCACTTTAAATTCTATACCGACGCTTCTAAACTAACCACGGTTGGTAAAACTGGCATTTCTGTCTACAATTCCAATTCCCAGATATTTCTCCAATTTCAATGTCCTCCCGAATGTTCAGTATTTACCGGAGAATGCATCGGGATCCTTGAGGCATGCTTATTTATTTCTTCCCATTCTTCTATTACAAAAGCAGTTATCTTTTCCGATTCCAGAAGCGCCCTGGAGGCCATAATTAAAAATTCGTTTAAAGACAATCTCCGTAGTCCACTAATCATCGAAATTAAAACAGTCTTACATTCTTGCTCTAAAAATAACATTGAGATCGTATTGGTATGGGTACCAAGTCATATGAACATTAGGGGTAATGAACTAGCAGATATAGCAGCCAAGGAGGCGGTCTGTAGCAGTCTGGCTGATAAAAAACATTATGCGGTCCAAATCTGTGACTTGATACACAAGGCCAGAATGGATCTCTTTAAATCTTGGCAAGAATACTGGTCTGAATCCAGTAAGTTAAAAGGTGGCCTGTATGCTTCTATTCAACCAACCATCCCACCCAAACCTTGGTTCTACAAATTTAAAGAAACCTCTAAAACCGTCACATCCGTTATTTGCAGAATCCGAATTGGCCACTGTTGCACTCCAGTTTTCCTCCATAAAATTAGAGTCCGGGATAGTTCACTATGTGAATGTGGCCTGGATGATGGTACGCTGGACCATATCTTCCTAAAATGCCAGCTGAATAATACCTCTTCTTTCGATGGAGTAATTTCTAATCTAAAAATACAAAATCCTGTAAATGTTCGTCACCTCCTCTCATTTTTCCCTAACCCCCAAATTATACGTGCTTTTATTAAATTTATCTCCTCTAACAATATTAAACTCTAACACTAGCATACATTTTATGTAATAGTACATGGTATAAATATATATATTCTATTATTCTTACTACGATTAACCCCAATTATTTGTGTTTGTTTCAGTCCCAAAAGGACCGCCACAAAAACTTCTAGATAATTAAAAATTTATTTGCAAATTCTATAATACACATGAGTCTCCACTACATGACATTGGCAGGAATTGTCTTCGGCAAATTGCCATAAAAAAAAAAAAAAAAAAAAAACATAAAAAATAATAATTTAAAATCAGCACTGGATTTGGCCCAACCAAGTTTGAAACTTCTCAGTTGTCACAAAAAACAAGTCAATAAATAATACTGAAGTATGTTTTTGCTATAGCCCGAAATGTGATTAGTCCCAAAACACTTCATTGTTACACATGCCACTTAAGTGTGTGTAGGTACTTGGGTTGTGTGACTGATGGACAGCTTATTCAAAATGTTTAAACATTCCTAAACAAATTCGAATAAAGACTTACTTGTGGATGATGCTGGTATTGCGTCATTGTGTGATGTGCTAGGAATAGGGGAAACGTTTTGTAACGAATCCATTTCCATGTCTTCTTGTATAGTTACAACATCTTCTATGTCAACTGGTAGCTCGGTAGGTCTAGTCTGAAACAAATGAGTATTATTATAATAAAATATTTAGCATACTTAAAATAAATAACATAGGTATGGTAAAATTGGAAATATTAAAATATATTACTGATTGAGGAAATGGATTGACTGTCAATCTGGAATCTCCAGTCGCAAACTCTTGTCCACCCATCACCGCCACCAATCTATTGTCTAAGGCAGACAATACTGGCAAGTTGTCTGCTGTCCCACCACCAGTGCGCCTCATTGAAGCTGAGAGGTCTGCGCACTGCTTCTTCAGAGCACATTTCCTCTCAGCCCAATACTGAAAACATGCATTAGTTTTAATGAAATTGCTATACTGATACAATTATTCTTAATAGTTACCACTATATTGATATCGTCTTCACTATATTGATTTACCTTAGCCCAGCCTTGACCGTTTTTATTTACTCCTCCGAGAGAATTCAAAGATGTTGCTAAATTTGACCATTTCATCTTTGTTTCTAATTTGCCTTGACTGGTCCGAAGCAAACCTTTAGCTATGCCTGGGTTTTGCTCCAAGAATTCCACTAAACCTTCCAATTGGGCGAAA
This sequence comes from Orthosia cruda, assembly GCA_964057195.1. NCBI lineage: Eukaryota > Metazoa > Arthropoda > Insecta > Lepidoptera > Noctuidae > Orthosia > Orthosia cruda. The sequence continues at coordinate 18,861,985 of OZ059853.1, forward strand.
CTAGGACGATTTGTCATTATAACTGAAATTGGAAAACTTTTATTATGTACAACATAATATTTATATAAAACATAGAACAAGAAAATAACTACATTGACAAAACAAAAATATTTCACTAATTAAACATATAATAAAGTAAAACATTACTTTAAATAATACATAAATTATGTATGATTGTTTACTTACCACTTATAGAAAACTTTGATAGTAGATAAGTAACCTCACGCACAATAATTATTTCTTACTAAAAAGGTACCACACGCGACCAATATCTTTATGTTAATGTTCTAAAGTTAAACACACCAAACTTGCATTTCGAATTTACTTTTTTATACTTCAAACCACTTGACTTCATTTTTGAAATTGGAGAACTTCTACGCCGTGTTTTTTTTTTAAGTAGTTTAGGCAACGATCCTACCGTATGAAGCCAAAGACATGCTTAATTGTATGATTTTAATGGTTTTCTTACGCCCAAATGCATTTAACACGTTAAAATTAATCAATTAAACAACTATATATATCATATATATTTGTTTGTCTTGTTTTGTTAAGGATAAAGCATTTTAAAGCCCTATTACCGGTTTAACGTTATGCGTTGAACAACACTATTGCGGCTCGTAGCATAGCTAACTTCACGTGTATCAAAATAATCGCGGAACAATCGCAATTTCAATCCAATGTTGACAATATTGTTTTCAAGAGTACCGAATCACGTGACAGCAAAATTTACATTGGAATCGTATTGGTTTTAAATTGTAATTGAAATTAGTTTGAAGAGTAAGCCTCAGTCCGGGCTGCGTCGATTAAAACGCCGATATCTCGAAAGTTTTGTATGGGAGCCATACATGAAACTTATGTTGTTGGAATCGTTATAAAATAAGATATTAGATTTCAAATGGATTATTCCAATTTTGACTAGTAATATATTGATAATAAAATGGAAAGTCAGCGTATGCGAAATTTTCCCAGTTTATTTTACAAAAGTAGATAGAAAAAATAAGTAAACCATTTTTTTTACTTATTTATGCCCTATTTTACAGAAATCAATAATTAGATCACACCACTCTCTACATTTTTTTAATAACATAAGCTTTATAAAATTACGCATCAGGTAGAAGACACGGCCGCCGACAAAAAAAATTGGGTATGTTTAGACTTCGGTTGCGGGAATTCTGTAAGCCACTTGGCTTGGTATAGTATCCTATTACATAGATTGGTACACAATCTTATCGCAGAAAAAGGTTTAGGTGTTAGAATTGTTTAGTTTACAAACAATGAGTCACAATGCAAAAAACTTGAAAAAGAACGCTAAAAAGACCTTTTCATAATTATTATTATAGCAAGTACCTTACATTATTTTGTTTTTACTAATGGCAAAACACAAACAAAGGTATGTTGCCTAAGAAAAACATTCCAGAAATAAAAAATACAATAAACTTACAGGAATATCAGTCAGCTTCTCATATATTTCTTGCATGTTGTTGTCGACAACTACACTCATGCGAACATTGTTCCTTAAACACATCCTACACATTGCTAGTTTATCCATCTTTTAAAGCTCAAAAAGAATAACTACTATTTCAGGTAAACATAAATATTTGAAAACCTGTTCGAGTATTGATATCTGGCGTGCCTTGTTTATTATTATTTTCTGATGATCTATTAGCGTCCCATGTATAAAAACTTATTTTAATATTGTGTGAGGTGAGGTACTCGTACGAACAAAACAAAACCCATAGCCCATAGAAAAAAAATTTACTCTGGACGCCACCACTAAAGTACAAAACAAAACAGTGAGCACCCGAAATGTCAATGTCACTTGATGTCACTTAAGTCCATTGAGCTAGGAACACCATTGAGATTGGAAAATTTGGTCTATGAGGAACACAGACTACTAAGAAAAACATGGAGGCGCCCCATTATTCTATACATTCATTAGCTTATACAAATATGAGTGAAATACGATACAGAATGTGAAACATCATTTTGTCTCATTTCTTCTAATGTAGTAATCGTATTTGACAAAAGAGACAACAATATTTCAGTTGTTGCTCATTATGTCAACATTTTGTTACGACGTAGTGACAGCTGTCAGTACGTGCCTTGTTCGCCATATTAGTTGCCGAAATGTGTGGTTGTGTTCGTGTTAGTCCTGCTGTCAAATGGTTGTTTACTTTTTGTATTATTAATGTGTGTGTGTTCCGCTTTTAACACAACCATAGCATCGGCAGCCATTTTAAGTGCCATTTTAAGGTTTAGGTAGGCACGTTTTTTTTGTAGGTATTTCGAGTCCATACTATTTATTAGGTCTATGCTTAAGTCACTCTAGACATTGGCCATAGTAATTTTTTGTTCGACCACAGATTATGTATAAAATATACCTCCTACACGATTGAACCGTAAAAATAATAGAAAACAAATCATACACACTAATCGTTGGTCCAGATGAAAAGGGTAATAACCTCACCACGGAACCGCGGGAAACGTTCGAAGTGATAGGCGCGAATTTTTTACCTTTTGCAAAAAAAATATGTTTTATATTGTAAATAGTGGTCAGGAGGGTGCAGTTTATATATAATTATCTTATTTTTTGTATTTAGATTAGTATTTCACCTTTTTCATTGGTAAGTCCTTGATTTTTCTTTTTTATTATGGAGGAGCCCCCTGATCCAGGGGGCTCAGTTCCCCAAGCAAAATGCTATATAACATTGCCGTCAAATGAATCAGGCATTGAAACAGACACTTCAATTGCGTCTACTAACACAGTTTCTGTTAATTATGCACGCAAGTTAAAACGTCCCCGCACTCATAAAACCTGTCGCCATTGCAACAAACGCCGACGAAAACGCTGCAGCTGCGGAATACAAAGAAACGGATTGTACATGTGACTCAATTGACACTATAAATGAAAAGAACCAGATTCCGATTCCTCAACTCTCTCATCCGACGCAAAATATCTTACCAGACCACCAACAAAATGAAATTTCAACACCAACCCGCCCGCAACCTACGCCAGTAGGACGGCTAAATTACGAGCATAGTGATCTAGCTCCCTACATTGTCCACATTCAAAGAGAACACATTAACTCGAATGACTCCGTATCCTTGCACCCGGTGGCCTTTGGAAAATTCGTCAGGAAAGAAAATTTCCAAGCTATAGTTAATGGCAGTTTAAAAAAAATAGGAAGGAATCGAATGTCCCTTGCTTTCACAGACTTTGTCAAAGCCAACATATTTTTGAATCATGAGAGCCATGAAAAAAATGGGGTTAAAACATTTATACCTATATTTAACATCACTCGCATGGGCCTCGTTAGGGGAGTTCCATCAGAATGGTCTCCAGAAGAGGTGTGTGACAGCATTTCAGTGCCTATTGGGTGCGGAAAGATCCTGAAGATCAGGCGTTTGAATTACAGGACTGTTGTAGATGGCTCTCCTGTGTGCAAGCCATCACAAACAGTAGTCCTGACATTTGATGGCCAGGTGTTGCCTAAGAGAATTTTTATGTATTACTACGCTCTCACAGTTGAACTTTATACATACCCCACAATACAATGTTACAATTGTGCCAGGTTTGGGCATACCAAAGTACAATGCAGATCTTTGCCCCGCTGCTATAAATGTGGTCAAGCACACAATGGCGAAACTTGTAAAATCAGTGAAGACAAGGCTACCTGCTGTCACTGCTCAGGGTTTCATTTTGCGACAAGCAAAAGTTGCCCAGAGCTTGACAGACAAAAACGCATAAAACGTTCTATGGCTGAGTCCTGCATTTCATATTCTGAAGCGAATAAAATACATCCTGATATACTATACATACATCCCAACCTGTTATAAGATCATATGCTGACATTGCATCAAATCATGCTTCTAATGTAGGGCGGTCTGCTAACAACTTTCCTGCCTCATCCCCCACACTGTTATCTCCAGTAAAGACCACTTCATATAAAAAGACAGTTAAGAGACAACCCAGTCTACGTCAACATCATCCATCCAGTAACCTGTCCTCACATAAAGAACTCACCAAAGACTTTCAAATCCCCTGTCCAGCCAATGGCTGTGCATATAAAGATCAATTAAGCCAAGAAAATCCTCCATCTATAATTGATGTTATTTTGACGTTAATTAGCTCCCTTTCACAGTCAACAATTATTAAACCTGACCACGTATCATCCATTGTTGAAACTTTAAACAAACTCGCACACACTCATAATGACTGCAACGAACAATGTTCCAAATTGCATTACCCCCATGTGGTGATGCAATGGAACTGCCGCAGTGTAAATGAAAAAAAAACAGAACCTTCACACCTTTTGAATAAACACAGTCCCACAATAATAGCCTTATTAGAAACCTGGCTTAGACCAGACTCTGTCTTTAAAATAAAAAGTTATCCCTGTCTTAGAGAAGACAGGAGTGATCGATATGCCGGAGTAGCTTTACTTGTTAAAAGCAATATCCTATATAAACCTATTCCTCTCCCTTCTCATGATGATTTTACAGCAGTTGCGGCACTTATTACTAATATATGTTTCGTTTCTATATATATTACTAAGCCTTCTGCTTCTAGTTTCCAACAGCTCAGCAACATTCTTCAGACTCTTCCTAGGCTTCTCATTCTTTTAGTCGATTTTAACTCTCATCACACATCTTTTGGCAGTACAAAATCAGATAACAATGGACACGAACTTCTCAACTTACTTCATGAACACAATCTCTGCCTCCTTAATACAGGTTCTCCAACACGCCGAACAAATCCATCCCAACATCTCAGTTCTATTGATTTATCCATCTCATCACCTTCCTTGGCCTATTCTCTTACTTGGCATACACTCTCTTCTACCTATTACAGTGATCATTTTCCTATAATTATATCATTCCCTGGCAAGAAAGTCAAAGTAACTCACATTAAACCTAGACTTAAATATAAACTTGTAGATGACAACTGGCCTAAATTTTAAAACTACATGTATACTAACATTTCATATTTACCCAAAAATAGTGACACAGAAATATGCTTAAAGAATTTACCAAACTAATGATACAAGCTGTTGTACTTTCCTATAAAAAATGCGTTAAGGATGAAGGAATAGTAACAAATGTGTTTGGAGAAGTTCCAGTGCGGAAACGTTTTATATGTGTCCATATAACTGAAGGAGGTGTTCTAGGAGAGATAGACTTGGTGGACTTATATAGTTATAATGTAAGTCTGAAATAGCCAAGTCAGAGGCCTGTAGGAATTCCCAGAGGCGGCTTAATTAACTCTGACACCAGAGGTGGCCACACCTCACACGAAAAGAAGAAGAAGAAGGCGAGATAGAAGCACAGAAGCTTCGCCAGCTCGTAAATTTATTTTTCTTAAGGAGACTTTTTGTATCAGACATTATGTTAAATACAGGTGTTAAACACCAGGGCCTATAGCGGCGTTGGGGCTCCTGGACCCTGTCTGAACTTGTACCCACGAAACTGCCACGAAATTTACGAGCTGGCGAAGCTTCTGTGCTTCTATCTCTCCTAAAACACCTCCTACAGTTATATGGACACATATAAAACGTTTCCGCACTGGAACTTCTCCAAACACATTTGTTACTATTCCTTCATCCGTAACGCATTTTTTATAGGAAAGTACAGCAGCTTGTATCATTAGTTTGGTAAATTCTTTAAGCATATTTCTATGTCACTATTTTTGGGTAAATATGAAATGTTAGTATACATGTAGTTTTAAAATTTAGGCCAGTTGTCATCTACAAGTTTATATTTAAGTCTAGGTTTAATGTGAGTTACTTTGACTTTCTTGCCAGGGAATGATATAATTATAGGAAAATGATCACTGTAATAGGTAGAAGAGAGTGTATGCCAAGTAAGAGAATAGGCCAAGGAAGGTGATGAGATGGATAAATCAATAGAACTGAGATGTTGGGATGGATTTGTTCGGCGTGTTGGAGAACCTGTATTAAGGAGGCAGAGATTGTGTTCATGAAGTAAGTTGAGAAGTTCGTGTCCATTGTTATCTGATTTTGTACTGCCAAAAGATGTGTGATGAGAGTTAAAATCGACTAAAAGAATGAGAAGCCTAGGAAGAGTCTGAAGAATGTTGCTGAGCTGTTGGAAACTAGAAGCAGAAGGCTTAGTAATATATATAGAAACGAAACATATATTAGTAATAAGTGCCGCAACTGCTGTAAAATCATCATGAGAAGGGAGAGGAATAGGTTTATATAGGATATTGTTTTTAACAAGTCAAGCTACTCCGGTATATCGATCACTCCTGTCTTCTCTAAGAAAGGAATAACTTTTTATTTTAAAGACAGAGCCTGGTCTAAGCCCGGTTTCTGGTAAGGCTATTATTGTGGGACTGTGTTTATACAAAAGGTGTGAAAGTTCTGCTTTTTTGTCATTTACACTGCGGCAGTTCCATTGCATCACCACATGGGGGTAATGCACTGAAGACAATACAGTGCTAGCGTTTTTAAAATTATATGGAACATTGTTCGTTGCAGTCATTATGAGTGTGTGCGAATTTGTTTAAAGTTTCAACAATGGATGCTACGTGGTCAGGTTTAATTATTGTTGAGTATGAAAGGGAGCATATTAAGGTCAAAATAACATCAATTATAGATGGAGGACTTTCTTGGCTTAATTGATCTTTATATGCACAGCCATTGGCTGGACAGGGGATTTGAAAGTCTTTGGTGAGTTCTTTATGTGAGGACAGGTTACTGGATGGATGATGTTGACGTAGACTGGGTTGTCTAGTAACTGTCTTTTTATATGAAGTGGTCTTTACTGGAGATAACAGTGTGGGGGATGAGGCAGGAAAGTTGTTAGCAGACCGCCCTACACTAGAAGCATGATTTGATGCAATTTCAACATATGATCTTATAACAGGTGGATGTATTTTATTAGCTTTAGAATATGAAATGCAGGACTCAGCCATAGAACCTTTTATGCGTTTTTGTCTGTCAAGCTCTGGGCAACTTTTGCTCGTCGCAAATGAGACCCTGAGCAGTGACAGCAGGTAGCCTTGTCTTTACTGATTTTACAAGTTTCGCCAGTGTGTGCTTGACCACATTTATAGCAGCGGGGCAAAGATCTGCATTGTACTTTGGTATGCCCAAACCTGGCACAATTGTAACATTGTATTGTGGGTATGTATAAAGTTCAACTGTGAGAGCGTTGTAATACATAAAAATTCTCTTAGGCAACACCTGGCCATCAAATGTCAGGACTACTGTTTGTGATGGCTTCCACACAGGAGAGCCATCTACAACAGTCCTGTAATGCAAACGCCTGATCTTCAGGATCTTTCCGCAACCAATAGGCACTGAAATGCTGTCACACACCTCTTCTGGAGATAGCAAAAAGTTGCAATCGGTCGATGCCATTAGGTCCGCTGGCTTGCGACTTGAAAAATCAAAAGGCCGTAAGTCTCGTATTTTAGTTAAAGACGTCCCATCCTCAATGGAGGACATTGCCTTTTTGCATGCGTTGTACTGTCAAAACATTAAAGACGCATTGTCATTAAAAGAAGACGAATTTATTAAATCATTAAAAATCATACGTAGGCGTTCGCTAGACCACGGTCGGAAATGGATAGGCATTGAACTCGAGTCTGCGGTCCGGAAACATTTAGTCTCGTCCAACGATAAATTGTTTATTGATTGAGCGACTTGCCGTTTCATTGATGATGTCGACATAGTACGTTGTGCACATTGTCAACAGTTCGGTAATGTTAAGAAACACTGCACTATTAAATCACCTACCTGCGCTAATTGCTCTGAGACACATGAAACCAAAGAATAACCGCATAAAGACAATTTAAATTATACACCGTCTTGCGTGGCGTGTAAACGCTCTAAGAAACCGTCTGACCATCGATGTGGATCAGATGGGTGTGCCACTTATAAACTTAAACTCGAACAACTTATCCTCACATCAACTACTAAAATAATGGATAGATTAACCATAGGACAATTAAATCTCCACAACGATAGTGTAGCGACTTCTGAACTGGACAAACTAAATCGATTATAACTTAGATATCGTGCTTGTTCAAGAACAATATAAAAACGCGCGTTTACGTCACAAAGTAGTACAGTTGGATGGCAAAGCACGAGCCGGAATTTACGTGACGCATTCCTCTAACTTCACAGTAACGTCTTTGCGTAACCTTATGACACCCCATTGTGCCGTTGCGGAGGTCTCATCGTTTTCTTTTAAAGTTAACGTTGTGAGCTGCTACTTTCAATATTCAGACCCTGTTGCTCCTCATATACGTAACCTCCGTCACGTCTAGCAGTCGCTCGCGGGCTGCAAAGTTATCGTTGGCGCTGATGTTAATGCGTCATCATCACTCTGGTATGGCAAAGTTCGGTCTACGGATTATGAAAGACGCTGCGCTGGTAAAGATTTCATTGCTGAAATGAATCTGACTATTCATTATACCACTGACGCACCACCAACTTTTTGCAGCCGAATGGGCGAATCTTGTATTGACGTCACACTTTCTAGTGCAGACGTAAGCTTGGATAGGTGGCTTGTCCTATCGGCCGCGTCTTGTAGTGATCATCGCTTGATCGTGTACGAATGTGTTCCAGTTTTTACTCAGTCAGGGTACGTCACATGTCATTGGTAACTTTAGGTATAAATGTAACGGTGCGAATTGGGAATTCTTTAGCTCGCTTGTTGCGTTTCACGCCAAAGAATTCACTTACTAGATTACACAAAGACTTACTAGATAATGACAACAAATACCATCAACAGATCAGAGCGTGGGCAGCTGTACCACCTGAATCACCAGCGTCAGACCTTCCACCCACTGACGAATTTATTAACGTTATCAAGAGGTTACCACTCAACAAGTCATCAGGTGAAGATAAAATATCTAATCTCATCCGATTATAGAAGCGTGTAAAACAGCCGGTGATGCGATTTTAACCGTTTACAACCATTGTATTGCGGAGGGCGTATTTCCTCGTATTTGGCGACGCGGATTTATACGAATAATCCCGAAAAGTGGCGACAAACCCCCGGACGACCCGAAGTCGTACCGGCCCATAACATTACTTCCATCTTTGGGAAAACTCCTGGAGCGCCTTATCGTTCCACGGTTGCTACCGGACGGACCAAAATTTCATAATAATCAATTCGGTTTCACTATTGGAAAATCTACCGTAGACGCGGCCCTTACTGTTAGGAAAATAGTTAATACATCTGAACTTAAGTATGTTTGGGATCAGGAATCTGTGCATTTCCTGATGGCCCTCTCTCAACTTCACGGGGCAGAGATGACGGTGCGGATTAAATGAAACACCACCGTAGATTCTTGAACAAGTACACATATATTGTCGAGTGTCAAATCTTGGAAGAGTGGCACGAAAGCAATTGGATGGGATCGGTCGTAACAATGTAGCTTCACAAAGAATAAGTGAAATGCGAGCGCTGTTATGTCTGAATCAGCTGTCTGTATCCATAGATTACCTCCACTAGGGAGATGGGGCCGCGCGCACCCCAATCTATCGGTTTAACTAGTCTTGTGCGCGTGACCCACAGATTATAAATTACCGCGAGGCGAGTGAGCGTTCACAGAACGCTACATATGTAATTGGGATTTTTCTAGATATTTCTGGGGCTTTTGATAACGCATGGTGGCCAATGCTATTACTTAAAATGAAAACTCGAGGCTGCTATAGAAATATATATGTCGCCGCGTAGGCGTGAATTTGCTAATTCATTATCCTAATTAATCATTTTAATTGTCAATCAAGACAAACTCGTTAATCCTGTCATCTCTGAGATACCAGTTGAACTATTTCAAGGTCTATTTAAGTTGGGTTTTGGGTTCAGCGCCATCTATTGGCTTGTTGTGGAATTAGTTATTGAACTGTTTGAATGAAGATCATCTGATAAGCTAATTTCAAATTCAATGTTTAATTAATACGAGATGTTTAAATAAAACGGGATTACTTACTGTAGGACTTTTAGATTTGTTCTCATTTCAACTGTTGCCCATTTGACGAAGTAAATGTGTTTGATTGACTTAATGCTATTCCTATTATGCAAAGTTGTCAACAATGCCGGATGTTATAATTTGAATGACCAATAACTAGATTTAATAATTTAATATGAAAACTTAACAAATTTGAGTAAATGATTAAATACCAAAAAGTCTTAAGACTATTTTACACAGCTATGTAATAATGGGAAACCTTCTGATTAGTAAGATTGTCAGATCACCGGAAACTTGGATAGTTTTATGATGAGATTCCTATTTCAATAATAATCTACAAACTACTTTGTATTTAAGAGTATTGGGGTTGATTAATGTTAAAATAATTAACTAAGCAGCATTTTAGTATTGTTTGCTAGCTTTATTCAACTATCCAAGTAATTAGTGTATAAACAAAAACAATGTAGAAGTTCCGCCCACTAAGATACAGAACGCGCATCGCGCGTAGGTACTTACTTTACGTACGTGTAGAATAATAACTGTTTAATAAATCTGATTGATGAGATGTTTGAAAACCTAATAAACATGTAACGCTAATTGTCATAAAGTGATTGTGTAAACTATAAAAAGATTTAAAAGAGTATCCTAGAGTTTCTTGCTGGGTCTTCTCTAGAGATCGACAAGGGATTTGCGACCCAGCGAGCCACACCATGTGGTTTTAGCTTCAAGTTCGAATGAAAACTCAAAGTGCCTGTAACTAAGTCAAATAAATACTTTCGAGTTTCTATCCAGTGATGTGTGATATTGAAGTTCACCCGTTCCTATGAAGAATTAAGGAATTGCCTCTAAGGATTGGATTTGATGATGGTGGTCCTATAATTCATAGGTACCTCGACGTGACATATACAATTTAGTTTACTCTTACTTTTTTTTAAATGGTTCCGCGAAACTCAAACTCGGCCATCATTCCATGTCGAAGTCTCTCACCATGGGATGTCCTCAGGGTTCGGTTATTGGTCCACCTTTATGGAATTTAGGCTTTGATGATTTCCTCGCGATTCCGCTTCCAAGCGGCTGTTCATTAACCGGTTACGCGGACGACGGTCTTCTGCTCAATCAATCAAGTACTCGAGCTGGATTCGAGAACTTGGCTGACACTTGCCTACGATTAATATCTCAGTGGGGCGATCGAAACCGCCTGACATTTGCTCCGCATAAAACTTATCAGTTCATTTTGAAAGGTAATCTTAAATCGTGTCCTACTATTAAATTTAATAACGTTCCGGTAAGAAGGAAGCAATCCGTGTGCTATCTTGGTCTAGTGTTAGAGAGGAATTTTGCATTTATATATAATATTAAAATAGTCGGTAAAAAAGCAAAAAAGAACTTCTATGCCTTAACGAGAATATCTATATCTACTTGGGGTCTGTCTTTTTTGACTTTATAGACCATTTATGGGGCTACTTACCTGGGTTGTATCTGCTATGGGGCGCCTGTTTGGGCTGATAGGGCTACAATAGGGGCGGTACGACGTAAATTACTTCAGAGTCAGCGTTTGGCTTTGATATTCTTATGCAAAGCATACAGGACGGTTAGTACTGAGGCCTTACCGGTACTTGCTGGCGTACTTCCGGTCGACCTTGAAGTGCAGCGACGTGCTGCAATGTACTATTCCGCAAAAGAGACCATGGACGCGGACTTTATAACGCGGAGTGACCGTGACAAAATCTCTAGATTATTTAAACCACATATTGACGTCTGGAAAAACTTTTATCCGAATGGCAATGTAGGTGGGATAATTCCATCAAGGGCCGACACCTCCACCAATTCTTTCCATCCGTTCGCGTGCGGCTGGAGGTGGATCACTGTGTTGCCCAATTTCTCACAGGGCATGGTAACTTTAGAAGTAAATTATTTTCCTTCAAGCTTGTTGCCTCGCCTTTATGTCAGTGTTCTACATCTGACTGCGAATATGTACAATCTGCACATCATATCTTATGGGAGTGTATCATTTGGCAGAATTAACGCAATACTATGTCGAATAATGTACAGGCTGTATCAGGAGCTGTTTATTATACGGACCTTGTGGAAACTAGAACAAATTTCCGTGCTTTCAAACGTTTTTGCCATACCTATTATTGGAATCAAATATAACAGCTCACAATATTAGGACCCATTAATATTAATACTAATTTTTATCCGTGGTGCTAGGCAACTGGGCTTATCCCAGTTTTAAACGACCCTTTCAGTCTTATTACAAAAAGTGGTATAACTAAAAACCCAGGTTTAAATATCTACAAACTTTGGTTTACACAAAAATGATATTACAAATAATGGTTTAGCGATAAACCATAGTCCAAATCATGGTCTTACGCTAAACCTCGGCGGCCCCTACTTTAACGATGGTCTAACCCTCAGTTTCCCACCTTAAAATTATCGGAGAATTAATGTGACAAATTGTCAAGCACGCGTTATCTGCTGTGATTGGTTGAATACATTTTTAACAGCCAATCACAGAAGATAACGCGTGTTTGACAATTTGTCACATTAATTCTCCGATAATTTTAAGGTGGGAAACTGAGGGTAAGTCGTATCTGTCAAAGTTTTTCTTTTAGGTTATAGCATCTTTTTTATTATGATGTGTTGTTTTTACCCGAAAATGGATATTAAACATGGTTGATTTAATTAATTATTGAGGATATTAGTTTTTCCTCGGTACTCCAATTCTCAGATAGTTTTTTTTTTGTTGGTCATCACAATATATTATTAACAAAGAGGCAATTGTTCTAATAAAGATTTTCTTAAAAATTCCAAAGCTTAGTGAACTTTGTTCAGCTTGCGATGGTTTTGTTTAATGTTATGGTTTCATATAACGCGCGAGAATGTTACGTTTCGTTACACGTACGTAGATGTATTATTAGTAATTATTAAGAATTTAATTAATTTGCATCAATATACAAAATTTCAATCGATAAATAACAAATGTTTATATCCATGCAAAATAACAAAGTCTCAATATTTTTAACATTCATAAACGTAATTTAATCCTTATCGTATTATCAAAACGTTTTCATTTTTGACGCTGCAATTGAATGATATTATGGTGAACGAACGATATTTGTATTAACCTGTGGTTGAAATATTGACAATGGTTCAAATCAAATGACGGTACTATAAAGACCACGGTTTTTTTAAGTTTTGTAATATGGACAAATTTAGACCATGGTTTTGCAGATAAGCCTGGACTTGATAGTACAGGTTTAAACCAAGGTTTATTTCGTTTTTTGTAATAAGACTGTTTGTGCCTATAGGTCTTGTTTGTTCTGTCTCCTGCTTGATATGGAGGGAAGTGGAAATTTTTATTTATCTCACTCCTCCATTATTCTTTTCTGATTAATTTCTTTGCGGGATCCAAGACAGTTAAATTCATTCTCCGGGACTTCGTCGAGCTTCATTGCCTCGGCGTTTTGCTTGTGGTCGCCACTGTTGATTCTGGCTTTCAGGAGTTGCAGTGGTTTGGGAAAAGTGCGGTGGGATTGTCCCATTTAAAAAAATCCAGTGTTGCTGTTTGTGTGTCACAATTGGTGTTTTAGATCCTGAGACCGCTAGCTCTATAAGGGACTTTGCTCTGTTTCAAAGTTCTTCTGGTGGTTCGCTATCAAAATCCATGTTCGCCAAGTTGTGTTCTACTTGAATTGCGGAATATATATCACGTCTAGCCTTCCTTCTTCTCTGATTATTTTTGAGGGCCCTGGCAGCCATTAATTTGAGTTTGAACTTTGAGATCAGAATTTGGTGATCTGATCCGCAGTCAGCGCCAGGTAGTGTATGTGCATTTCTGACAGATGACCTCCACCGCGATGGAACCAGAATATAGTCTTTTTCCATCGGGTGATGTCTAAGTGTATAGTCTTCGAGGGTGGTGTTGGTAGAAGCTATTTGTAATAACTTGATCATTTTTGGACGCAAATTCTATGAGCCTGTCACCTCTGTCGTTCCGTATACCGAGTTGGACTCGGTATATAACTTCCGACGCACTTGCCAAGCTGCTGAGCATTTCCTCCAATTTTTGCGTTGAAATCATACAGGATGACAAGAAGTTATCTGTTGTGGACTTGGCCATGGTGGTTTCCAGTTCGGAGTAAAATCAATTACCTCGTCACCGGTAGTGCTCGTAGGGGCGTATGTATATCTTTATAAGGTTCAGATTTACTGGCGACGCTGGATGGGAACTAAAAAGGCTACACCGTTCTGGCTGCTTTTCCGTGGCCTGAGAAATAAACGACGTGGTTGTCAGTTACGAAATGTCCGTGGTTTTTTCAGTGTGTCTCGCTGAGTCCACAGATGTTTATGCCGGATCTTTCAACTTCTCTTTCCAGGATGGTGAGTTTGCCGGGACTTAGTAGGCTGCGTACATTCCATGTCCCTATCGCCTGGGTTTGTCGCAGCTTGATGGAGATACCAGTAGTTGGATTTCCATGGAGAGCCTGGACTCCTACTACGCCATGGCCGGTAATCAACTTCACACCGTGCGCCCCGGACGCAGCACGGCGCCGGTTGCTAAGCGGCTCGCATGGCGATCGTTCTCTATTTAATGCTACTTTCATGGTGACTGTCTTGGGAATATAATGCAGTGGTTTCCCCTTGCCTTCTGCATCAGTCGTTTTTGAAGCTATTTGGGCCCCAAGGCTGCTGAAACCTCTTTTGCCTGGTAACCCAAGCAGTTGAGTGGTTATACCGCCACAGCTCGGTCGCCATTGCCTCGTTAGTTGTCTAGCAGGGAGCACCACGACAGCTGAAAGACTGTCGTCCCTGGTTGTTTGTGTGTACAAACTTCCAGAGCGTGCAGGCGAGGTTGACTGGGGCTGACTAGATGTTATCGTCTTTCTCCCTTATCTCCTCTGCCCTGCTTTTTACCCGCCTGTATGTATGTTTGTTCCTATGTGGCGTTCTAGAGACCAAACGCGTTGGCCGATTTTGATGATTCTTACGTAAATCGATTCGTCTTAACCCTGCGAGTGTCACTGGCTACATTAAAATTGGAAAAAAATATGGCGGATTTTGGGCGCGATATTGTGGGGCACCAATTATTTTTCTCTTCAAATCCCATCGTGTCGGGTATCAAAATAAAGGGTTTTAAGAGCTGATTTAAAAAATATATAACACTTATACGTATAAATTAAAAAAAAAAACTAAAAGGTTAATAAAAACACAAAAAATCCGACTGCTTAGAAAGCGAACTAAAAAGACATAAAACCCTTTATTTTGATACCCCACACGATAGGATTGGAAAGAAAAAAAAATGTTTCCCCCACAAAATGGCGCCCAAAATCCGCCATTTTTTTCTTTTCCCATTTAATGTGTGTAGTGTTACTACACACATTAAATTAGGAAAAGAACATGTACATGTAGGCAGTGATACTCGCAGGGTTAAGACGAATCGATTGACGTAAGAATCATCAAAATCGGCCAACGCGTTTGGTCTCTAGAACGCCACATAGGATCAAACATACATACATAGACTGATAAACACATTATCCTCCTTCGGCAGTCGGGTAAAAAGGTACGGGCTCTGCTTACTTTTCCTTTTGGTGATGACTTCTGATACTCTGTAAGCCTCGAAGTCCTGTCACGGTCGCCACTTACGTTCGGGCGAAGTCCAAACACAGATTTTTGGTTACGTATTGTATATTTCGTAGGTTTAGGTACAGTTTACAGGTTCTTAATGTATAACATTAAAAATCTCTACAAGAATCAAAAGTATTAAATTTACTTGTATAATACAGGCATTTTCAAACAGGGCAATAAGGGCTAGAACCTTAACTGTTATAGCTGCAAGAAAGGTTCTAAGAGGTAGTAATTGCTAATTACACACATTTCAATTACTTTGACTCAAAACATCATTCTCTCCTATAATGTTTTGCCTGTATGTGCACCAAGTTACAGAACCTACCTATCCTTAATATATTTAAAAAATCCACCCTGTATGTGTTATAAAAAGTAGGAGCAACCTACATACATTTATATCATTACTTACTTTTTAAATTTTCTAATTTTGCTTCCTGTACTTTTATTTTAATATTAACAAGTTTATTCTTATTAAAAGCTATTCTATGATTCATTAAAGCTATTTTATAATTCAATATGTTTGTATTTTTTTCAATTATTGCACATTGTAATTTTTTTTTATAGAAGGCGTTTTTAATTGCTTCCGGGTTCATCTTTTTCTTCTGACAACATTGTTTGGGTTTTAAAGTTTCCATCATTATTTTATTCTGCTGTACTTGCGATGGCGCTGGCTCTTCAAGAACTTCTTCAGGGCCATCTAGAAGAAACATACATAAAAATAGAAAAAGTGTTACCGTTTATAGTCACAGCGGATCTTTGTGGTTCTCTGCCAACTGTCGCGCAAGAAACAATTTGTCATCGAGTATACTGCATAGAGTAAGCGAGATAGGACGATGTTACAAACGTAAGCGAGTGAAAGAGACAGTTATACAATGTTATCTTCATCTTCAACATTGACACAAAAATAGCTACTGCGCAGGGTCTTGCAGCCAATTCAGAGACACAAAGATCCGTTGTATTATATCTTATTTTTATTATTTTAAATAGTTAATAGACGTTTTTTAATAATGGGGGAGGTAGAAGAGGAATTTCTCCCGCAGTGGGGCAGTAACAAGCTGGTATTATATGTTTTAACTTGTTTCTTATTTCATACGTTTTTAAAAATACTATAAAAAAAAAACCCTTTAAAATATAATAAATAGAATCGCCAATCGGTATCGGGAATAGGGTCCAAGCTACCGGTCAGGGCACCAGAGAGAGGATCCGCCTAACTATACGAGCCGAGTCCAGAAGTACTGCTTTCTGGACCAGGCTCTTGACCCAGCCGCCTAACGAAAACTTCCTAAGGTGTTGGTCGAGGCTTATTATTATTTTAAATAATAGGAGTACTGTAAAAACTTGAACTTGTTAGCAATCCCTGTGACATACAGATGGATTTACGGACAGCACAGACTAAATATCAGGGACAAATGCATTGGTGTTACTAATTAAGTGTTTAATAAAGATCTAACATGCATTTGTAGTCAGGTAATATTTGAAGTACTGGGGATTTATGTCTTCAGGTGATTCGCACTCTCTATAATTTAATAAATTTTGGAGTTAAATGGACAACTAATATTTAATCTGCATAGCCTTTTCCTGTACGACCAGATTCTGCTGAGTCCCAGTATTTGACATGGAGCGACTGTCTATCTGACCTCTACAACCCAGTAACTGGATAACACTATACCCCTTGGCTAGACTGGTGTCAGATCTCAGGCCTCGGTCTCGAATTCCGCGGGCAGCGGGGCGGCGGCGGCAGCGGAGCGGGAGCGGCAGGATCTTATGCGTATCGTCAAATGGACCGGGTCTCGAAAACAGCGGCGCGGGAGCGGCGCGGCGGGAGCTCTCCCGCGCCGCCGCCGCTGCCGCTCCGCCGCCCGCAAAAATCGAGACCGACGCCTCAGGCTTCTGACTACCCGTAACAACTGTCAAAGAAACTTGTGCGGCTATTTAGTATGCAAAAAGATATATCTATAAATATATTTATAAACTCACCCAAATGTTGTTGTGGATCATCTATGATTTTAATTATGACCTCAGAATCATCATCACAATCTTTGTTCTTTAAACCTGTAAAATAAAAATATATCTTCAATATTGTCAATAAAGATACGTTTTTTTTTTTTTTCCTTCTTTGGCAACTGAGCCGATGCCGACTATTCTGCCAGTGTCATGTAGAGACGACAGCACAATGACGCGAGCCGTCGAATTGAGCTATTCTTTCGGTGTCATGTGGAGTCGACAGCACGGTGAGTCGAGCCGTCGAACTTTGTTTATTCTTCCAGTGTCATGTAGAGGCGACAGCGCGGTGAGATGAGCCGACGAACTTTGTGGTAGATAACAAAGATAGACATTGATAAAAAAAAATAAAAAAAAAAGTAACTACATTTTGATGCCATTGTCAATTATAAATTTTGAAAGGAGTTTGATAACTTTAGGAGAGAAATTTGCTAAAAGGGAATGGAAGTTGATAGGGAGGGGGATTTTAATGTTGGGAAGCATATGATACAAGTCAAAGGAGTGGGAATACGAAGGACATGAAAAAAAGATATGGTCTAATGTACCATCATCAAGGCCGCACTCACACAAGGAAGAGTCACGAACACGGATCTTATTTAGGAATACTGGACTACAGCAGTGACCGAGTCTCAGCCTACACAAGGATGAAACAGCTCTTCTAGACATTTTAGGGCATTTGAAAAACCAAGGTTTCCGCTGGATGTCAGGTTGAATGTTGGCATAATATGCCCCTTTGAGTTTCGAGCTTGCTTGCCACTCCGCTGACCACGAGCTGAATAATTTAAGTTTGGTGTCTGAGCGCAAGTCGTAACTATGAAGCAGATAGTGTTTTCTATCCACAGGTTTGGATGTAGCAAATTTTGCCAGAGAGTCAGCACACTCGTTGCCACATATACCCGAATGGCTGGGAACCCAAACTATTTCAATGTTTAAACCTTTGTTGTGACAAGAGAAGAGTAAATTACGTATATCTACAATAATCTTGCTGTGAATTTTAGATTTTAATTGATTTTGTCCTAGAGCCTGGATGCTACTATGCGAATCTGAAAAAATAACCGAATTTTGGATATTGTGCGATAATATAAAATTGACGGCTTCTAGAATACCGATGCATTCCCCTGTAAAAACTGAAGATTCTGGCGGACATTGGAATAAAAGAGCTATTTTGGAGTTCTGGAAGTATGTTGAAACACCTGTACACCCCGTTGATGATAATTTAGATGCATCCGTATAGAACAAATTCCAACCCTTCCAGTATCTCTGAATAGCCCGAGCAAACTCTGCTTTTACGTCCTGGGAGTTTTTAGTGATACCAAGGCCCAAGACGATCTTTGGCTTGAAATGGACCACCTCATATGCGGAAGCAAATACTGGAAGAGAAGGGTATTGACAAACAGGCGAAGAGAGTTGTTTAAGCTCCCTGTACCTATTCATCAATGGAATACATTTATTATTCCAGTAAGAAGAGACATTAAAAGAAAGGTTGATTTGCTCCAAAATGGGAAGTAAGGGATGGGATGAGAGGGAGAAAACTTTTGACAAGAAACGATCTGCTAAGTATTGTCTACGAAGGGTAAGGGGAGGATCTGCACATTCAACCTGGAGAGCGTTAATGGGGGAAGATTTCATGGCGCCAATAACTATTCTAAGGCATTTGGCCTGGACTGCATCGAATTTACGTAGGGCTTCTTTATTACATGGCTCAATTAAGTAGCTACAGTAATCCAACACGCTTCTAACCAGAGCATTGTATACCAGTTTTAAGGTGTATGGGTGAGCCCCCCACCAGACACCTGCCAGAGCCTTAAGAATCGAAACTGAGCGCTCACATTTTTTAACTGTATTATTAATGTGGTCCACACCTGACAATTTAGAATCCAGGATAACTCCCAGAAACCTAGCCTGTTCTTTGACTGGTATAAATTGGCCATCTATATTAATGTCAAGTTGAGGGATAATACGTCTGCGAGTAAACACAACTGATGTACTTTTTGGAGCACTTAAAGATAACCCATGATCTAACAGCCATTGGTTTAATGAGGACAAAGAAACATTCATAGATTGAGCAGCATCCACGATGGAATTGCCACAGACCAATAACGCAATATCATCAGCATACTGAAGGATTTTACAATTAAGATTTAAACAGGAAGGTAGATTGCAGGTATAAATATTGTATAAAGGGGGACTAAGAACGGATCCCTGAGGAAGGCCCCGCCAAGCTAATCTTGATGCAGACTCCTCCCCAGGAATTCTTAATTTAAGACTACGGTCTAAAAAGATATTTGATATGGTCTGACGAATTTTAGGCGGGATTCCCAGCTCTTTCATTTTCTGCCCAAGAACAGGGATGAGGACAGAATCATATGCAGCTGAAATGTCTAAGAAAACGGCTACCACAGCCTCATTCCTACTAAGGGCCAACCGGATCTCTGATGTGAGGGTACCCACACTATCAGCTGTACCCAGACTTTTCCTAAAGCCAAATTGAGATGTTGGTAGCAATTTCCTGCTCTCCACAAACCATTCCAGACGGTTTTTAATAAGGTGTTCCAAGAGTTTAATGAGTACGGACGATAGAGCAATTGGTCTGTAGGAACAATGATCACTAGGATCTTTACCAGGTTTTAATATTGGAATAATAATTTGAACCTTCCAATCAGGAGGAATATATCCAGAGGAAAAGCAGTAATTGGCCAAGTCCAGGTAATACTGGTGGGTCTTATCTCCAGCTTTGGTTATGAAGGAATATGGGAATCCATCCACCCCAGGGGCAGAGTCCCTTACATGGGCAAGGACAGATTTAAGTTCCTCCAATGTAAATGGTCTGTCCAAAGGATCATCTGATGCTGTTTGGTGGTTCATTGAGACACATTCATATTTACCAGGAACATAAGCTGGGGCTAATTTAGAAAAAAACTGGTGACTAAGCTCATCAGACATTATGCTCCCAGAGGGAGGCCTCAAATTATTCCTAAAGGATTTCAACCTACGCCATACTACTGAAACTGGAGTGGATGGACTCAGTGAATCACAATACCTACGCCAACTATCTCTTTTTTTTTTCTTAAGTAATTTTCTGGACTTAGCCAATATATGCTGAAAAGCTATGATGTTCTCCAGGTTCATATTTAAGTTAAAATTCATTTCGGCCTCATTCCTAGCTTTGATCACAGCAGAACATTCCCTATCCCACCATGGCGGAGATGGGATTTTGCCCTTTGGCAGTTTTTTGGCAGGGAAGCAATCATCTGCTGTAGCAGATATTATGTTGGAGAATGACAAAAAGCATTCCTGAGCATTTTCATCATTAATGGAAGGAAGAGAGGAGACGCGCAAATCTATCATTTTTGAGTAAAGGTCCCAATCAACTGAGTTCAGTTGATATTTTAAAAGAGGAGCACAGATTCTATCAGGGATAATTTTGGAAGGTATTTCCACCATGATGGGATAGTGATCACTCCCATAGGTCATATTCAAGCGACTTCAATTAAAAAGGCTGGCTATATTAGATGAACAAAATGTCAAATCAACACAACTGTTATTTTGCCCAGGCACAGCCCGACGTGTGGCAGACCCATCATTTATCACACATAAATTAAGTTCATTTAATATATCCACTAAGCCTATACCAAAATTGTCACAGGTTTCTGACCCCCATCTATAGTGGTGACCATTAAAATCACCCATGACAAGTAATGGACCTTGTACATTACTTAACAAACTTTTTATGATATCAAGATCATCAATTTGTGGGTATGCAATATAAAAACTAAAAACAATTATATCCTCAGCCTTAACAGCAACAACATTGATGTTGTCACCTACAAAGGGTAGAGGAATTGGGGTGAATGATACTTTGTTATTGATGAACAAAGCACATCCCCCATATCCATCTGATCTATCATGTCGAACACCATTGAAACATGGGATTCTGAAATTACTTTCAGAACGAAGCCATGTCTCAGCAATGCTGCAGATTGATGGTTTGAATTTATTAATGAGGAAAAGTAAATCATGTTTCCTGGGAGTAATACTCCTGACGTTCCACTGAAGAAGGTGAAGGGGGAGCATTGTGAATATAATTCATTAAAGATGTCAATTTGTTGGCAACGTGGTCAGGTAGTGAATGAGCAGGGTTTGCTAATATAGCCATTAGCATACTGGATATAATATTTAAAATACTTTCTCAAGAAATAGGACTGTTAGTACTTGCCCGAGGGTAAGCACCACCATTTTGGACAGGAGTGAATGAATAATCTTGAATAAGGGCTTGGTGAGCTTGCTTATCATAACTAGGTGACAGGGGGGCATGGGATTTTGGTTTGATTAATACAGTTTTGCGGTGTGATTTTGGAGTTTGGGGAGTTGATCTGGGGAACAGAAGAGGACTGGCTATAGGTTTGGTTTTTGGAGATGATCTAATTACTTCAGCATACGATCTTGAAACTTGTGGGAATACCTGACTTGCTTCTGCATAAGAGATTGATTTCTCAGCCATCAGTGCTTTTATTCCTTTTTGCCGACCCAACTCCGGGCAAGACTTGTCGGTGGCATGGTGACTTCCAGAGCAGGAAACACAAAAGCCAAATTCAGTGGGGACTTGGCAGCCATCACCTAGGTGGTCTTCACCACATTTAAAACAGCGTGGTTGTGAGCGACATACAGTGCGTGTGTGACCAAAACGACAACAGTTGAAACATTGAATAGTTGGGTACATATACTTTTCAACTGGGAGAGTAGAGTAGAAGCAATATACACGATTTGGCAAAACTTGGCCATCAAAGGTAAGAATAACGGTTTGAGTGGGCTTCCACTCAGTAACGCCCGGAGAACTCACCTTTCGGTTCATTCTCCTGGCCTTAATTACTGGACCGCATCCAGTGGGAACCCTGATATTTTCAATGACCTCTTCCTCTGTCCACTCGATAGGTACGTCTCTGACGAGACCCATGCGCGTAACGTTATATATAGGGATAGAAGTAATGTATCCATGGGATGTCAGTATTGGGCTTATTAGAAAACTGTTTGCATCCAGGTGAGTCTTAAAACTTACTGCGAGTCTATTTCGCCCCAAACGTTTCAAGCTTCCGAGAATAACATTAGCAAAGTTATTATTTGTGAGGAACATACCAAACTTAACAGGATGTAGAACAGTGCCAGAGGTCTGTCCATCTTTTAAGGACACGTGAACTACATATGGTGCGTTATGTCTCGAGTTGTATGTGTGTCTGCCTATCGTATGCTTGGATTGTTTTGGAGGATTGATAGGAGTAGCGGGGGGCGAGCATGCGGGTCTTTTTCTTTGCGCAGATTCGGAGTCCATAGCGTTATCAATTTTGTCATCGGGGAGAGTAATGGTTAGAATCGGACTGTAATCAAAGGGATCGGGAGGGTCAGGGGGTTTCTTGTTATCCATGACGGATACCGGTTGAAAAAATTAAATCTATTAAAGAAATTGGTAACACAAACACCAAGAAAAATCTTGTTTGAAATTCACACTAATAAAAACACTTAACTCAAGAAAACTCGTAATACCAATAAAACTAACTGCTAACCCAACAACACTACCAAAGAAAGACTAAAATTATCAACTCTATAGTGAAAAACTCTTAAAATCAAAATAAGACTAAAAAAAATTTGCCGCCATAAGTTGACTTGACAATGACATCTCCCAAAGATACGTTAGTAGACTTCCTAAAAGATAGCTTGATCTCTGTGACAGCTGTCAGTATCAATACAGTAACAATCAAAGACCTTATACGTATTTCTTACTACTAGACTGTGTACCAAAACTTTTTGTTTAATTAAAATGAAATCTATCATCATACGCCTAGGTCAGCTATTTCCTTATAAGCCGTAGCTAACTAAAAGCGGTCCGGGTGAGAGGGTTTCCGCTGGTAGTGTGTCCTTGTCTGACCTCTTGCTAGCTCAGCTAATCATTGGGTTTGGTAGAAATGGTAGAAAATTTTATATTTTCTTTTTATGTTATACCAAAACGAACATCTCATAGAGTTTGACACGTATTTAAATATTTCTAGAAACGTATATAAATATTTATGTAGACTTCCTTAAAGATAGCTTGATCTCTGTGACAGCTGTCAGTATCAATACAGTAACAATCAAAGACCTTATACGTATTTCTTACTACTAGACTGTGTACCAAAACTTTTTGTTTAATTAAAATGAAATCTATCATCATACGCCTAGGTCAGCTATTTCCTTATAAGCCGTAGCTAACTAAAAGCGGTCCGGGTGAGAGGGTTTCCGCTGGTAGTGTGTCCTTGTCTGACCTCTTGCTAGCTCAGCTAATCATTGGGTTTGGTAGAAATGGTAGAAAATTTTATATTTTCTTTTTATGTTATACCAAAACGAACATCTCATAGAGTTTGACACGTATTTAAATATTTCTAGAAACGTATATAAATATTTATACAGTTCCTATATTTAATCAATTCGTTGTATTTAAAAAAAATATTCATTAATACTGAGTAAGAGTAGTACTTTTAAATGTTTGGGCCTGGTAATACTAAATGTAGGATGGTGGTCTGCGGATTTTTTGGCGGACTTTTTTCGAGTGAAATTCAGCGGCTGTTAATATTATTTGCAAATTGATTTCTAGTGGAATACAATTGGTGTGGTTTTATTTCTCAACTGTCTACGCAACTGGACAATATGTGAAATCATAGAGATGCTTTGAGGTATATTTAGCTGCCGGTATTTCAAAGCACCGTCAGAAGACTGCAGGGTCATCTAACGCCTCTCCTTCATGAGCTTGAGAGTAGGATCTAAGAGCTTTTTGATCCAATCCATACGATGGTCTTGAATAATGAAACTTGAAGAGATTTGGGATTAGAGGATTATTGAGTCCTCGCCCTCTCTTCGAACTTCAGATAACCCTATAGTACTCCATCGTAAACTGCTCAATTCCTCTTCGAGTTCGGTGATTTTTTCGTCGGTCCGGAGTGTGCGCGTGTTGTACGTTGCCATGTCCAGTCGTCGGTATTTGTTGGGGTAGCCGGATCTCGTCCGGGATTATACCGTACCCTGTGATACCGTAACCTCGACCGCTACCGTAGTCGAGTGTACAGGCTGCTGGGCAATAGGGGCTATGTTTTATTATTATTTGTGCTATTCATGGGGAGTGCTTTGCAGGCGGGTTGGCGATCGCAGTATGGTTGTTACAAATGCACAGAGAACGCTGCTGCCCATTCTCTGGTTTTTCCCTTAGTCGCCTCTTACGACACCCACGGGCAAACATGGGATGGTGAAATTCTTTACGCCCGACACCATAATGATGTAGATGCCAAAACATATTGTTTATATGTTTTGGCATCTACATCATTATGTACTATTTATTTTTATTATCTATGAATTAGGTGGGTTTAGGTAGCGCAGTTAGGTAGCATCAATATATCGGGATACTTAAAGGATCGTTTTTACAATAAATTTTTCCCGTGTTTCTCCGTGTTTGGTCATGGTCACTTCATTAGAAAGAGACACACTACCAACGGGAGGCCTCTCGCTCGGACCATTTTTTGCGCCATAGTGCACAGTCTAGTAGTAAGAAGTATAAGGTCTTTGGTAACAATAGCGCTTGACAGGCTAACAATAACGTATACGTCAGACTCAGTATCGTCACCGGTCACTTATGTCGCAGAGATCAAGCTATCTTTTATGAAGTATAGGTGTTTTTTTTGGTATCCTATAACTCTAGGGTATGAATGAGACCATATCAAAGTAATGAATTACTTTTTATTGATCTTTTTTTTTGCATTTTTCATAGATTGATAAAATATAAAATTGAATCAATGTATTTTTAACCCCCGACGGAAAAAGAGGGGTGTTATAAGTTTGAGGTGTGTTGCTGTGTATCTGTGTGTCTGTCTGTCTGGGGCATCATAGCGCCTCAACGGATGAAGCGATTTTGATTTAGTTTTTTTTTGTTTGAAAGGTGATTGTATCGAGAGTGTTCTTAGCTATGTTTGAATAAAATCGGTTCAGCCGTTCAAAAGTTATGCGCGTTTTACTTTTAGATCGTGATGTTTTCGCAAGATAAATGTGTGGGGGTTTCTTTAAATTTTGAAATTTTACTTGTATAATTTTTTATAGCACCAAAAAAATCGATTTCTGGTACTGAATCCTTCCTCCTTCATTTCTAGTACAGTAGTACTTCACAAACACATGAAAAGAAATGAAAAAAATTCAGTTTCCATAAAAACTTTCAAATGTAATCAAAATATGTATTTTTTTATAAAGTACAGGTTACTTTCATTTAGTTGTAAAAACCACTTTAATTAGTTAAAAATGTTGAATGATCGTTTAATATTATGGTATTCTTTTTGTTTTCTGTAATTGGATTTATCTTTGTATTTAAAAAACAAACGCGAAAAGAAAATTGATATAAAGATAGGTTTTTGGAAAATCGATTTTCGACGTAGATTTTTTTGTGGATCGATTTTTCAGATTTCGTCTCGACTCGATTCAAGAATCGATCTTTTTGAGAAGAATCACCCACAGTGCTGCCAACTTAGCGCTTTCAGCGCCAGATCTAGCACTTTTTTGGTTCAATAGCGCGTTCTAGAGCCTAGCGCTAAATCTAGCGCTTTTTGAAACTTTGGACTTTCTTTTAAAAAAAGTAAGTTCGCAAACTATCAACATCTAAACGACATGATGAGGCAAATTTCATCCACAGATAAATATAAATTCAAGTCCAAAACTGATCAAATACCAACCTGACCAACCATATAATTAGAGAGGTAGAAGCAATTATAGAGATTATTTTAATTTATTATATTATATTAATAGAGATTCAGACGATGGTGAATTAATTAATATTTTTATTAAACATTATTATTTTATTTTATTATCACTAAACAAGTAGGTACTATAATGTATTATTAAAAAAATACGTCTAAACGTCCCTGTCTCAAATTATTGGGCGTTTTGCTTGAATAAAGCGTTTTTTTTACAGCGACGGACAATTTAGCGCTTTCTAGCGCGTTTGTAAAGTGCTAACAGCGCGTTTTTGCTTAGAAGAGTTGGCAGCACTGACCCATCCCTAGTCAAATAGTATGCAAACGCGAGCCAGCGAGCCTATGTTTAAATTTTGGTCGTTTAAATCTCGTGGAGGGTCGATCCGGTACGTGAAACAGTATCAATTTGTAAAGACAAAAAAAATATAAACACAAAAACGTAGGTAAACAGACTTCCAAAGCAGAAAACAAAAAATAAAAAAATTCTTTGGTACCTCATGTTTTATCATTTTTCAACACCAATTTCCGAAATAAAAGTTAATTTTGCACTTTAGTGTTTTGCTTTGGCAGTCAGTATTTTTTTTAAATCTTTTAATATCGATCGTGTTCCAATGTACCGGATCGGCCCTCCAAGGGATTTAAATGGTGTATTCCCAAGCCTATAATAACAGGGGACCTGTCACCACTTGACGGCACGGTAGGTGTTAAACACTGGATAAGCGATTGACTGCTGCTCTGCGTGCTGCGAGTTCGATTCCCGCACGTAACAAATATTTGTATGACCTACAAGTAGTTGTTCCCGGTCTGGCTGTTTATATATGTGAGTTTATATGTTTGTAAACGCACCCACAATACAGGAGAAATTCCTATTGTGAGGCAATGTTATTAATAATTTAAAAAAAACTGTTTAGTCCAGGAAAACGGTTCATTATTATATGATAGCAGTTTCCCTGAGAAGTCTATAAAACCGCAAAGGAGATTCTTCTTCTTTCTCCTTAACTTTCGTTAAGTTTTGATTTTACTACAATTTGTGCTCGGAACAAGTTTATTCCTTCTTCAATTGTGTCACAGTCACCATAAGATTCAGTCTAAGACCTATGCTCATATGTTTTGTATTAGCAATTTTATTCATATACTATATATAAGTAACATTATTGATGAACAAACCTGGTAAACATAATGTTGGAACTGCAATATTGCTTATTCTGTTATTGCGACATAGATATTTATGTTGAAAGTGTCTGTGACAAACTCGACGGTACTTAAATATGTGTGCATTTTCAAGTCCCAAAATATCTCTTCCAATCGAATATAGCCATGTATTGAAACGTAATCTGTCTTTTTCAGGGTTCGGAAATCCATGAAGAACTGCGTGCATGCCTGAAACAAATTGCATGCAATTATATGTAAATATAAACTTAAAAACTACTGCACCAAATGCAAAAATTGTTTCACCGTTGGGAAGCTACACTATCCCCGGGTGACATAGGCTACTTTTTACCCCTGTATTTCCACGGGAACTACGCGGGTGAAACCGCTAGGCGTCCGCTAGTTAGTTTATATTTCTCTCAGTTTCTTTTATCATAAAAGGTGATCGGACAAGATAGTGCGATTTTTGTTCAAACAAGATTCCAGGACTCGTGTTGTTGTCGAAGATTTTTTTTTTATTGATGTGATATTATATTTATTGAAGGTTATGGTAGAGGGTAAAAATTAAATTAGTTGAAATTGTTTATTCGACATAAATAATTAAATTACTTAGCTAATAAAATAGTCCTTCAGTAGGAATATAGGTTCTTACACAAATGAATTATTGGTGTGTTTACCATGTAATAATTACACATCTAAACCAAACACAGTTTTAACAGGTCACTGTCCAATTAGTAAAACAAGAGAATTAATCATATAATTATGTTGGACGGGGAAAATGTTAAGCCAGTTGTCGGCAGAATCGCAGGCTTTTAAGTTATATCCATTTAAGATCACATAGCAATATTACAGGCAATTCCACAACCAATACCAATTACCGATTATAAGGTAATTAGAATAATGATAAACAGAAGGTTGACTGAAAGAGAAAACACATTAAAAAAAAAAAAAACAATTTCCAATTAAAAACACGAAAAAAATCCGAAGCCAATGTACCTGTTTTCGTTTCTTCGTTTTTTGTCTCCGCCTTCCGAAATTGAAGTTATTTTCACTTTGTAGTGTTTTATTTGGAAGTTGTTTTTTTTTACACTTTTTAGTGGTACATAATGGACAAGTTCTATAGTAAGGTACCTATAACTATTATTATTTAAGTGGTGTACAATAAAGTACATAATAAACAAATAAATAAAAATAACGCCCACAGTGATGGCAGAATAGATTACCTGAATAACATGTAACTTGGACATAACAGGTGCAATGAGAGTGTACCAGGGTGTACTGTACACATCTGCATACCCGTTTAGAGCATACTGGCATGATGGTATGTTATGAAATGGTGTAAACAATAAACAGACGTATGATTGAAGCAATCCCGAAGAGATTTGCCGTCATTTATTTATTGAAGAGTTCCGCTCAGATCAAATAAAAAGTCAAGATGGTAGTTTCTTTATACGCGCACACATATAAAGAAACTACCCCTTAGCTTGTCCGTTGAGCTTTATTATTTGATCTGTAAGCTCGAAGGACAAGCTAAGGCGTAATTTCGTTGCACGTGAGTGCGTGTAATTGTGTATTTGTTCGGCAAGGCTTAGTTTGAACCGGCTTCGCTTTGTTGTTTGCAACGTTCCATCTTGACTTTTTATTTGATCTGAGGAGTTCCGTTGTAAATCTCCGAAGTTCTTCATCAATCTTTACCAAATTTAAATGTGACCATTTCGGAATAAACTTCTTTCAAACAAAAAAAGAATTTTCAAATCCGTTTATTTAGGACCGAGTAAATAAAATGTAAACATCCGAATTCAGAACCGCCTCCTTTTTGGGCAGTCAGTTAAAAATGAGACATTATGAAAATAATATTGTTGTATCTACCTAAGATGAGAGGAGGAAGAGTACTTAATTTTGGTGGATATCAAGGTAAAGATCCAAGATTTGGCTATGAAAATGTGTCATACCTCCACTGTCCTTGCACCCAGGAACACAGCAGTGCTTATCCGATGACAAGTGAAAGAAATCTTGTGGGTTTGATGATCTACCAATATCGATCTTGAAGGAGAATATAGACTCTTTGGCAGTCCCACTTTCAATTTTTTTTAATAAATGCTTCGAAGAGTGTGTCTTTCCAGACCAGTTAAAATTGGCTAAAGTAGTTCCTATATTTAAAAAAGGAATTAAGTCTGATCCGAAAAATTACCGACCTATATCCCTTTTGCCAACCATATCAAAAGTATTTGAGAAAATCATTAAAACGAGACTGATGGTACATTTAAATGCAAATAAAATTATTAATTTAAGACAATTTGGTTATCAGAAAGGCGTCGGTTGCACAGATGCAATAAATACTCTTATAAATGACATAATTAATAAATTTAATGACAAAATGAAAGTGGCAGGGCTATTCATTGACCTTAGCTCTGCTTTTGATACGATTGACTATGAATTATTATTGACTAAACTTGAATTTTATGGCATCAGAGGCAAATCCTTACAACTTTTAAGATCCTATTTACATAATAGACAAATGTTTGTCGAAATAAAAAACATCGATGACAGTAATCAAGAAGTCATATACACCTCTAAAATTACAAACATAAAACGTGGTGTGCCCCAAGGCTCTATTTTAGGACCTATATTATTTATAATTTTTACAAATGACTTGCTTAATTTTATGCATTATGTTCAACCAGAGGTAAAACTGGTTGTATTCGCAGATGATACAAATATAATAGTTGGGGCGAATGATTTAAAAGAATTGACCAAAAATGTTAACAAAAGCCTACAAAACCTCTGCGAGTGGTTTACAGCCAATAACCTTTTGCTAAACACAAGTAAAACGAACATCATTTTATTTAAAACTACAACTCGCCATAATGACACTTTGGATGTAAAAATCAAAGAAGACAAGATCGAATTGGTGGACAAAGTTAAATTTTTAGGTATTACCATAGATATGTATTTTAATTGGAAACAGGAGTTAGCTGCTATTGACGCTTCAATATCATCAGCATGTTATGCTCTCAGGAGCCTTAGAGATATATTGGATATAAAGCAACTCAAGGCTATATATTACGCGCTGGTAGAATCAAGACTAAGATACAGCATAATGCTTTGGGGAAACAGCTACAGTTATAACTGTGAGAAAGCGTTTATTTTACAGAAACGAGCCATACGAACTATAGTCAGGATCTCACAAAGAGACTCATGTAGAGAGCACTTTAAAGAATTGGACTTTTTAACGGTGCCTGGTTTGTATATATTGGTAATCTTGAATTACTTGGCTAGGAATATTCATGAGTATGAATCTCAAGAGGAGCGTAAGATAAGAGAAAGCACAAGAAGGAAAGAATTTAAACACAAGATGGCACCGAAATTTAACATAGCTAGGCACTGTTCCAGATACCAAGCAGTAGAGTTATTTAATAGGTTACCAACTGATTTAAAATTATTAATTTATAGCTCGCACTCTTTTAAAACTAAATTAAAGGCCTTCTTGTTGGAAAAATGTTTTTACTCCGTATCGGAATTTATTAGTGATAAAAGTAGTCACTTAAAATAATAGCAGTTGAACAGATTTAATGATTCTAAATTATATAATTATACTATGCTCATTACTAAGACCTTAGCGAAATGATTTCTGTTTTTTATATTTTTTTTTTTTTTTTTTTATTTTGACATTCTTGCTAAAAATTGGACATTGAATTTGACATCATACTTGCATTATATTTCACGTTGTAATTGAGATTTTGCCTGATAATAATAAATTAGACTTTTTATCTGACACTGTACCTGCTATGAACCAGATATTGTATGTATTTTGTGTCTTTGTATTATTATTTTGCTGACATTGTATTAATTTGCTTAAGGTAGTTGTTTCTGCATGTGTTACTTCTCTTTTTAATATGTAATGTTCAACACAATGTAAATTGTTAATGAATAAAAAACTGAATACTGAATACTGAATACTGAATACTGACATGATGTATAAAAAAAAAAGAGTCCTATCTCAAACTTAACGATAAACTGGAGTCCCAATATCAGTTTTAGCACAATCACTCAAAAATTACTTTCTGGCCACAAATATGGATTAACCGGAGGAACATAGAAAAATCACAAAAGTAAACAAACTTTGCAAAATAACGTAAAATAAATACCAGGCGCAAGCGTCAGATATACAAAAACAACACAGATAACTATATAAAATATTAGGTCTATGGATCTGACAGTGATAACTGACACTTGCTATCAATTCAATCAGGATTCAGGTCACGGTTACCAACTTAGAGATTTTGTCCCTAAATTTAGGGACTAGAAGTGTTAAAAGGGGACATTTTTAGGGACTGGAATTTTTTGGGGAATTTTTTAGGGCTTTCAAACAAAACTTACCAAATCGAAAACAAAGCGTGTGTTTTCAGTTTTGTGCGTAGAAAGGAACGCACGATATGTAATTCATATCCCCTAAAAAGGTACATTGTATCATGATGGTACGATTTTCCTTAACTATAAATCGGGATTATGGGTCGTGAGTAAAACTTGATCATACTGTGGACACGATCAAGAACTTTATCGTACGTATGTATGACTTCAAAAATGAGACGTCAAACGAAAAGGAGCAACAGGATGATGATGCGGTTCTAGAAATAATTAACAACTTTGCATGATTGTATTTTTCATTTTTTTTTATCAACTTAATAATTATGTAACGTTATATTTACCTACGAAATAATTTAGGTACTAAATACGTATGTAGGTTTATCACATAAAATTCTACTTATGGATTTTTTCCTGTCTGTCTGACGTCTGTCACTGTCTAAGATCCAGCACTCACACTCAGCAGTGTATCATTTCGGAGAATCGCGAATGTGTATTATTAGTACTTATTTAGCAAGTGTTGTTTAATTTGCAATATAGATCATATACTCGCAAATAAATCCTTAATTTACATGGACTGCACTGCTCGGTTTACCTGCAAGAGATACAATTGATAGTGTAGCTCTCCGGCTGCTGCCCTGTCGCTTGCCATGGCCCTCAAAGGAATTGCAAACGATATTTACAATCTTTGTTTCACTAAATATGTAAAGATTACTTACTAGGAGAAGTCATAATATTAATATACCAATCACGGCAATTGGTTGTACCCACTCATCAGTTTATGTAAAAGATAAATTTAATAAACAACTAACAAGAGAGAGACAATTAACAATAAAAGAACAGAACGATGGAAAAACTGCAAATGTGTAGGATATGTTTAGTCCAAAATGTTCGCATGTATGTAGTGGTAAATAAGAACTTACACGACTTATATGAGAAGCTGACTAACATTCCTGTAAGTTGATACTTTAATTATACAATAATTATGTAGGTGTAAGTGCACATAATATAATCCCTGTATATCCCTAAGAGGACATACAGGGATCTTATTAGTGTAGTTCTTCAGAAAGGCCAGGCGAACAGTATTCAAAACCAGCATGCATGTATGATTGAACCCAACATGTAAGTTAGCAAGAGAGAGTTAGATGCGCAGTAATCGTTTTTAGGTCTCTTTGGTAGTAATATGGGGTGAAGGGAACGTTTAGCACCATTGTAAGGGTGCTATTGGTTGGTAAGTTGACACGAGGATCGTCTGACCAATCGCATCACGTCGACATTCCGTTCGCTCTATATGGTGGTTGGTCAGCTAGCAAAATATGTGCAAACTTACACCCACTACACCGAAATCTTGCCAAGTTACATGCTGGGGATTATATAGGTATGTATAAGCAAAGAGAGTGTGTAAGGATAGTAGCTGCCGGATTGAAAACACTTGTTATACCTTATTTTCTTTAATTAATTATAAAAAAATACATTTATTTATTTGATTAGGTAAACCAACAACTGTTTACACTTAATTATAACAAAAAATACATGCTTAAACTAATCTTACAGTTCAACAATTACTTAGAGGCAAACACCACAATGACAATTTTAAAGAATCTTAAAGCTAACTTACATAGTAATAAGCGCTAACTATAAATACGAGTGAGTAGGTACATAAAATCGATAACATTAATAAAATTTGTACATGTTAGACAAACAAACCAGAAATATGTACATTCAAATTTACATGTAGTGTAATAAAACATGTAAGAAATGTGCTGGTATAATATGATTAACATGTAGCAACAATATAAGCTCATGATAGAACGGGTTCAACGCAAGTTTGCTCGTTACCTGTACAAAAAAATGTATGGGTACTATCCCTATTTGTATCCGTCTCTTGTTTGTCGCGGGAATGGTGGGCATCAACACGCTGGAACTGCGACGTAAGTGTGCGCTGTTGATGCACTACTACCTACTGCTGAACTATAAGATCGACGACTCGTCCACGCTAGCTCGCTGTTCACTATTCGCTCCGGACCGAATGCGGGCGTCGCGTGCTTGTGCCCCGCGCTGCCTTTTCGCGGCTCCGCCCTCACGTACCCTGACAGCTCGTCATGCTCCTACAGCCCAGGCGTTCAATTTGCTTAATGGCCTAATTTCTCAGGAACCTGGCGTCGACATATTTATGCTCAATGGAAAAACAATGTTAAATGTGTGTATTAAGTTTTTTAGTTTATAAGTGTTATTATATGTGTAGTGGTGGCTTGCTGTACGCTTTGGTGCAAACTTTAAGTACAGCAAGTAATAGTTATAAAAATAAATAAATAAATGATGGAGGATTACAGCAACCACCAAATAAGCAGGGATCTAGATTAACAAGGCCCTACTGTTTTCATAAGAACAAAATAGTGTAAGTTAAGTTTTGTTGCAGTTTGTAACTGAGGACCGTAGACCGATGCTCGTTTGTTTCATCTGCTGCACTAAACTTAAGCAATGCTGCAGATTTCTAAGAAAATGTTTGGATGCTGAAGAGCTGTTCACTCGGATGATGAATGAAGATTATGAGGTGAAGTGTTCTTCTGTATTAATCTATCAAAAGTTTGGCTTGCAAATATGTTGAGATTTTTACCAACAGGGTATTCGTATAAATCTCTAATGTATTTATTCAAACTAGCCTACTCAACCATATAGATATTTCTACACAATTGTCTCTGATGTTTGCAGAGTAATAACATTAAAAATTTATTTTATTTTTTCTCTTGTCTTCTGCAATCAGTCCTAGGACTATGAGCAGAATTGTTAAAGTTAAAGGAACATAAAAAAATGGCGGATTTTGGGCGCTATTTTGTGGGGATTTTTTTTAATTTTTTCCTTCCAAACCCATCTTGTGGGTTATTAAAATAAAGGGTTTTAAGAGGTGATTTCAAAAATATATGATACTTATATGTTTAAATGTACCTAATTCTAAAAAAAAATAACTAAAAAGTTGTAAATAAAAAAAGTTAATTAAAAAAATCAAAAAACCCGTCTGGTTTTGGTCAGCCAGCTCGCGAACATGTATCCTCCGACTGCACAGCATGAATTTCTTCTTGTTTACGTATTTTTAGTTCGCTATCTAAGCAGTCGGGTTATTTGATTTTTTTAATTAATTCCATGCATCATAATAGTCCAGGATCCATGGTACATTTTTGCACTTGATTACTATCGAGCTAATTTACCGTGAGTAGCTTCATTTTGATGAGACCCCCAACAATTTCCGGTACGAAACTCTCGATTGTGGTAGCTAACAGATGTAGCATGGATAAAATATGTTGATTTGAATGTATTACTAACTGAATTTGTTTTTGTTAAATCTCAAGATAATTATCAAAATTATTCGGAAAAATATTTGTCCTACAACATGTATGGGTTGATTAAAGAGTCCCCTCGTTCCAACATGTATTGATTACTATTATATGAATACAATGATATTCAAATAAACAGATACGTTATACACTCACAAAACAATTGAAAAAAGTGTTCCGCGCAGCAGCGGCAGCACACATACACACTTTTCATTCATCTGACATTTCGAAAAAAAAAGAAATAAATTAGTACATTGAGGTGTTTTGCGTACTTACATATGGTATGAGATCCCTTCTGTTTTATGTGCTTTGGTGTCATAATTGGTGCGATTTCTAAATACACACGATGGCATTTTTTTATTTTGTTTTTGTTTCAACAAAGCCTATCGCTCTTCGCCATACGTGACATAAACTAAAGACTAAAGGTCACAATTGTGACCTATCCGAGTCTTCACAATGCGCGCGCTCATAACATATCTGTTTATTTGAATATCATTATATGAATATTATTTAACAGTCATATTGTCCTACAAACTGCGTGGTACGTTATCCTGGTCCTACCGTCCGGCTCAGAAATTGTTAATACCACACCATCATTAGTAACTGTAGGACCATTTTTATCATTAGTAACTGTAGGACAAAAATATTACAAAATAGGTTAATGTGTTCTTTGCCCAAATGAAACAATGTCCTACAAGAAAACAGGTATGTATCACTAGTCCGCCAAGAATTGTCAGTTTTTCGTTAACTTATTTGTAACATATGATACAGTGAAAAAAACTTTAAAAAAAATTAAATAACTTTACATTTTTGTAAACTAGGTACAAAAATTTGTGTATTTATAAACCAATATAAAAAAAAATCTTCGTCAGATTCATCCGATAAATCTTCATAATCTTCGCTATTAATATCGCTGTCATCTTCATCTATTTCACTTTCCTCAGTCGTGATACCTGACTCTGTAAAATAAAATATGTTAATTATATAATAATGAATAATTAATCAATAAATAACAATAGTACCTTGTTGTAGTTAATAGGGTACCTTGTATGTCAGAAGATAATGCTTCAACTTCAAAAGACTTGGGGACCATATTTGTGTTTTGATATTAGTGACGTTTATAGTAGACGACCAAAAATATCTCTTTGCATCTTAACTTCTTTCACTTTTGCTTTAATTTTTACTTTAATAGAATACGCTTGTTCTCAAAATTAATTATTTTATTTTTATTAATGGCTTTATCAGACCTATCTGGTGTTACTCGAGTCTCATGAAATTCTTTTGTTGTTTTTCGCCCTCGATTTGAACTGATGATAAAAATCTACTACTACTTTTGATCATAGGACCGAGATAACGTACCACGCAATTTGTAGGACAATATGACTGTTAAATTATATAAATTTTAACTAAGTAATCTCTAAGGCCTCTAGTTGTCATAGACCAAGTGATTATTCAAGGCATTATGTATTATGCCTGGGCAATATGAATCTAGTCAAGTTATTCAGAAAACCCAGTAAATTATTAGCAAATAGCCTACTCATATTGGGCATTTTTTAAATTGCCGTATTAATGTTGCCCTAGTATCATTCTTCCATACAAACGTAGTCTGCTGATTATTCCACTGCTTGACGGTTGTTCGCCCACCCTATCATACGTCACGTAATGCCGCAGTAATGTTAAGGATGTGGCAGTACATGAAACTATATGGTATGTTAAAAGACCTACTAAGACCTCATAGCTTAACAGTCCCTACGACCCTAAGACCTATAAGCCCTACAGCCCTAACCTACCTAGTGTGTGATAAATAAACATATAGATAAGTTCAGGATGTCTGCACCATGCGACCTAAGGTTACAGATGGATAGTGGGCAGGAATTCCAGGTTCGGAAAGGGTAAACTCACTGCCAGTCCAGCAGACTCACAGGACTGATCAGAGATGGCTAAAGGTGTCTTGGCCACAGTGAGGGGTAATGAGACAAGAATATAAAATTCAAATCTGATTTATTTACAATATTTTACAGCTTATATACTATTTTATCTTAATACACACTAATGTACAAATTTATTTGTGTTCTATGCGGGTAAGTTGCAACCAAACAGTATTTTATCTGGGCCGCGCGTCAGCCGGGCCGAATGCTGAGTCAATGTCCAAAGGTAACATTGAACAACGATGTACGTTCAAAATAAAAAATGATATCAATTTGTCTCATCATTATCTAGCTCTGTATGGAAACAAAAAGGAAATAAATATATATTTTAAAGTTATGAGCGTCGACAGTTCCATATTTTAACACAAATTTTAACGCATCTTTGGGTGCAAATAAATACAATACCATAACAAGAATTTATTGCAAAACGGTCACAATACAGGGATAGATTAGTAGTGAAACAATGCAAATAATTTAATTTTTTGCAGATACACATAGTCGTTTTATCCATACTCCCAAAGGTCTGTTTATAAAATTTCACGTGCTCGTTTTCGGTTCTCTTGCGGATCTGCATTTTTGATTTGATCACGCAAGGCTACTCCGAGCATAGCCCTCTCCATTGCACTTTGGGTAACTGTAAGCTTTCTGATGAGGCCCATCTTTCGAAAGCTCTACTGAGATCATCGAGAATTATACTGAGGTCCTCCATGGTCTCAGCCATGACCACTATATCTTCGGTAAACCGAAGGTGAGTGATGTACTCGCCATTGACATCGATGCCTAGGCCATCCCACTCCAGAACCTTGAAGACATCCTCCAGTGAAGCGGTGAACAGTTTCGGAGATATGAAGTCTCCCTGTCTCACACCTCGCTGCAGAAGGATAAGTTTCGAGGTCTGATCCTGAAGTCGAACTGACATGGTGGCGTTTTTGTACAAACACTTCAACCTCGATGTACCGGTAGTCGATTTGGCACTGTTGGAGAGACTGCAGTACAACTTAAGTCTCGATCGAATCGAAGGCTTTCTCGTAGTCCACAAACGCTAAGCAGAGAGGCAGGTTGTACTCTTCGGTCTTCTGTATAACCTGCCGCAGCGTATGTATGTGGTCTACGGTGTTAAAGCCTCTACGGAATCCGTCTAGATCGGGAGGCTGGAAATCGTCAAAACTGCGCGCGAGACTATTCGTAATCACTCATGAAAACAGCTTGTAGACATGGCTAAGAAGTGAGATAGGCCTATAGTTATTCAATAGGGCATTGTCACCCTTCTTGAAGAAGAGTACCACAACACCCCCGCACCATGCTTGTGGCGTTTTCCCCTCGAGTATGAAGGAACCAAACAGCTTCTGAAGGGCTTTAAGTATTGGTTTTCCACCCGCCTTCAGGAGTCAGGCCGTAATTCCGTCATCACCCGGTGCTTTGTTTTTCTTAAGCTGTTTAAGAGCCATCCTAATCTCGTACAGACTGTCGTCCGGAATGTCTTCGGTATAGTGACGGGTCAAGCTAGCTCTTGGGTCTTTTACTAGATTCGCGACGGGTTTACTGGTTGATGTGTATAACTGCCCATAGAATCTCTCGATCTCCCTCAGAAGCTCCGGTTTGGGGGATACGATCCTGTCATCGTCGGTCTTCAGTTTCGTGAGCTGACTCTGCCCAATAGTCATATCTCTTGCAAAGACCTTGGAGCCCTTATTCCGCTCAATTGCGTCTTTAATACGCTCGGTATTAAAGCGGCGGAGGTCGCTTTAAATGGACTTTGAGATCCTTCTATTGAGCTGCCGGTACTTCAACGCATCATCTGAAGACCATCAGGTGAGATAGTGGTCAAGCGCGAGCCTATCAATAATAATAATTGAAAAAAAACACATCACGGCTTCATGAGCTTGAGAGTAGCATCAGAGAGCTTTTTGTTTATTACTGTACGGTGGGTCTTGAATAACTTAGACCCGACCGTATGGACAGCTTCCACGAACCCATCGCTGTATTCGTAAACGGAGCTCCCTAGGCACTCGAAACGATTCTGGAGTTCGAGCTCGAAGCTCTCTCGGTTTTGGATTGGGATCTGTGCTTAACGGAGCGTTGACTTTATCAGTCGAGACCTTTCAAGCTTGATATTAATGTTCAATGTGCCTCTTACCATGCGGTGATCGCGCCTGGTAATCACCGAATTGATCACTAAGACATCATTGAACATTTGCTTCTTGGTTGACAAGATGAAGTCGATCTCGTTTTTAGTTGCACCATCGGGGCTTTGCCAAGTCCTCTTCCTGTGCTCACGCTTTCTGAAGAAGGAGTTCTTTATATAGAGGCCCTCTTTCTCCATAAAACTGGCCAGTAGGTGACCCCGGTGGTTCCGACGTCCAACTCCAAATTGCCCCACTTGCAGCTCATCTTCGTCTTGTTTGCCCAGTTTCACGTTGAAGTCCCCCATGACAACGGTGAACTGAGATTTGAAACCATGCATGGCTCTAGAGATATCCTCATACATGGTCTCTACTTCGTCGTCGGGGTGTGCCGATGTCGAGGCGTAGACCTGAATGACCTTCAGCGAATATCTCGAGGATAATCCGAGTATAAGCTACGCCACCCTGGTCGACACACTCTCGATCTTCACCACGTTATTCACAAGGGACTTGTGGACGATAAACCCTCTCGGAAATTGAGCAGGTTATCGGCTTTGAGCATTAGCGAGACCTCACCCTCTCTTCGGACATCAGTTAACCCTATAATACTCCATCGTAACCTGCTCAACTCTTCCTCGAGTTCGGCTATCTTCTCGTCGGTCCGGACTAGTCCGAAGTGTTAGCGTGTTATACGTTGCAAGGTCCAGTCGTCGGGGTTTATTGGGGTAGCCGGGTCCACTCCGGGGATTCTTCGCACCCCTTGCCACGCCATCGCCCGACCGTTACCGTAGTCGAGGCCTCGAGGGTAGACGGGCTGCCGGGCACTCGGACCGTTTTTCTCTGTGCTTTTCATTTTTGTTTGGGGGGGTTTACCGTAATCGCTACGCTTGGCAGGCGTGTTGGTGATCGCAGTTTGTTGTTCAAGTGCACAGAGAACGCTGCTGCCTATTCTCTGGTGTATCCCATTGTCGCCTCCTACGACACCCACGGGAAGATATGGGATGGTGAGATTCTTTACGTCCGACACCATACGGAACCCTATTAAAGAGTTAAAAAAAAATGTTTGGTGCTAGAACTCGACTCCGAACACGTCTCTTAAGATTGTCCCGGACATGGGCCACTCTTACTCTCACTCATGTCTGGGACAATCTTAAGAGATAGCGTAGACTTCATCAGATGAGACCTTTCAAGCTTGATATTAATGTTCAATGTGCCTCTTACCATGGGGTGATCGCTCCCGGTTTTCGCCGAATTGATCACTGAGACATCATTGAACATTTGCTTCTTGGTTGACATGATGAAGTCGATCTCGTTTTTAGTTGCACCATCGGGGCTTTGCCAGGTCTACTTACTGTGCTCACGCTTTCTGAAGAAGGCGTTCATCATATAGAGGCCCTCTTTCTCCATAAAACTGGTCAGTAGATGACCCCGGTGGTTCCGACGTCCAACTGCAAATTGCCCCACTTGCAGCACATCTTCGTCTTGATACAGTCTACGTCTTTGCCCAGTTTTGCCTTGAAGCCCCTCATGACAACGGTGAAGTAAGTTTTGGAACCATGCATGGCTCTTTAGATATCCTCATACATGGTCTCTACCTCGTCGTCGGGGTGTGCCGAGGTCGGGGCGTAAACCTGTATGACCTTCAGCGAATATCTTGCGGATATTCTGAGTACAAGGTACGCCACCCTGGTCGACACACTCGATCTTCACCACGTTGTGCACAAGGGACTTGTGGACGATAAAGCCGGTCACCCTCTCGGAAATAGAGCAGGTTACCACATTTGCAGATTATCAAGTCCTCCCCCTCTCTTCGGACTTCAGATAACCCCTATGATGCTCCATCGTAATCCGCACAATTCTTCCTCGAGTTCGGCTATCTTCTCGTCGGTCCGGAGTGTTCGCGTGTTATATGTTCCCAGGTCCAGTCGTCCGGGATTATTGGGGTAGCCGGGTTCACTCCGGCGATTCTTTGCACCCCTTGCCACGCCGTCGCCTCGACCGCTACCGTAGCCGAGGGTAGACGGGCTGCCGGGCACTCGGTACTATTATTATGTATGCTATTCATTTTGGTTTGGGGTGGTTTGCCATAATCGCCACGCGTGGCAGGCGGGTTGGCGATCGCAGTTTGTTGGTAAAGTGCACAGAGAACGCTGCTGCCCATTCTCTGGTGTGTCCCTTAGTCGCCTCTTATGACACCCACGGGAAGATATGGGATGGTGAAATTCTTTACGTCCGCCACCATACGGCAAAATAAAAACAATACAAAGTGAAAAATAACTTCAATTTCAGAAATCGGAGTTCCTGTTTTCTTTTCTTCGTTTTTTGACAGCATCTGCCGAAATTGACGTAATTTTTCACTTTGTAGTGTTTTTGTTTGGAAGTCGGTTTTATATTTTTGAGAAAAGTTTTTATATCTCACTTTTTAGTGGTACATAATTGACAAGTTCTATAGTAAGGTACCTATAATGCCCACAGTGATGCCAGAATAGATTACCCGAATAACATGTAACTTGCACATAACCGGTGGAATTAGAGTGTACCAGGGTGAACTATACACATCTGCGTACCCGTTTAGAAAATATGTGCGTGATGATATGTTATGAATCCTTTTTGGGAAGTCGCTTAAAAATCGAGGTGAGTTTGTATGCGACACATGTCGCATACAAACACCTCGTATGTTTCTCGCCCCACAGTACAGCAGCGGAGACCGCGGTGTGTGTCGCGCTCCTGCCTCAGTCGCGCGTCGTAGTCGCGGTGCCACCCTTAGCTCTCGCAACTTAAGCATCGTCCTTTTACTTAATATTATTATTATATCGTTACAGCACATTTCTTTACAAAACAAGCAACTGGCGTTTTATAATGGGTTTATAAAAACTCCTATAGAGAACATAAGTATAGTTGATGTCGGCCAATCAGAAAGCATTACTATCAAAGAAGAATTCTCAGCTGTTTTTGAGAGCTTAGATGATGTTATTGAGCCGAAGGAGGAACATATAACCGAGGGTAAGTTCTTATGAAAAAAAAAAAATATCCGTAAATAATATCTTTAGGGTACGCACCCATCGGACCTAACTGTGCACCTGGCGACCTACCCTTAAATCGCGAACAAAATTAGTTTTCAAATCAAATCATTCATCATTCATTCGTCGCGCGTCGCCGAGTTGCCAGCTAGTCGGTTTTTTATCTGTTACATTTCGGGGAGTTTGCGATGGAATTGCACGATCTAATTCCATCTTGCCCGTTTCATCATCGGACTACCAGACGTACGGCGATGCGCCATCGGTACATGTTGGACATCCCACCCATACGCACTAAACGTTTTGGAACCACTTTTATTATGCGTACAGCTAAGGAGTGGAATTCCCCGCCGGAGTCTGTTTCCCGACAGCTACAATCTAGGAGTCATTAAGTCAAGAGTGAATTGGTTCACCGTCGACCACATCATCTCTTACCAACAGGTGAGATAGTGGTCAAGCGCGAGCCTACAAAATATAAAAAAAAGGAATTCATCATCCTTAATTTTCATAGTTGGTCTCCGGTATTAAAAGTAGTGTCCCCTTTTCAAGATTTGTGTTGTCTCTGTTTTAACCTTTATAAAAATGTAATACTTTGTTTACTAACAGATGTAGAAGATATACCAACATCCCATTGTGAGTCACATTCAGAAAATGATCAACTTTTAATGGTGTTTAAAACCGAAGTGGAGGATGAAAAAGAATCAATAGGTAAGCAAGCAGGCCGACGGTCACCCTGATGGTGCAGCGTTAGTTAAATACACTTGCATCATCAAGGACCCTCGGGGGTCCAGGTGAATCACTTTGGGAATAGGAATGTTTCCTGCGTGCACACTTGCGCAGCTTGGCCTTGCCGTTCGCACGACAATTATTAATTACGAATAATAACAATTATTATTATACTCATAAACATCTTTTTCAACTAATTATAAGCGAGTGTGACGATTACATTGGTAAAAAATATTTATTCTACTATTCTTTTTTTTTTGTATTTATTAACCTGTGATAAAAATAATTTATTTATATATGTACAATAATATTTACAAACTAATATTAAAACTTAAAAAAAGAAATAATATGTACAATTACGGGGCGTCAAAAAATTCATCTACATCGCTGGCAACAGGAAAAGTGCCCAGAAGGCTGGCAGCATTGCCACGTTGGATGGCAATGCTGATTCTTTGGCCAAAAAAAGGGCCAGCCCTCTGGTCTCGTGAAGAGTCGACCAACCGCTTGGCGATATCCCGAAATATTAGGTGTGCACTCGGACCCCATGGCCCTAGTGTTTCAACCCCAAACGGCTCAAACACATAATTACCAATTAAGTTGTTGTATTTGCGCCGTTTGAGGCAGCCGCTCAGCTGCAGCCCACCGTGCTAGGAAGATGGGATGGTGCAAGGGTGTCGACACAAGTTGCATCCCACACCAAAGACCTACCCAACTTCCATGGCATTATGGTCATACCATCTGGTCTCTTCCCATCGACGCGTGCCAGGCCATTGGGTTCTACTATTCTGAAGTGTATTTTCTGAACGAATAATTCAATATTACATGTTGTTTATAATTTCTAGGTTAGGTAAACATCATCTCTACAACTGGTAGGGGAGCCCACGATGCTAAATGGGGATTTCCTCGAACGTCTTAGAGACCTATTGGGTTGCAATGCTTAGATGATAAGAAGAATAAAATGTTATATAAAGCCTTTTTATCGGTGGGGGGATCGGCTATTGTTTTTTTGCATGGACATACTCGAGCGCGTCAGATATTGATAGCATCAATGTCCTACGTATTTTTAATAATGTATGTATATTAATCTGATCGTTTGCATGATGCTGGTACCTAAGATTATAGTGGTATTTTATCTACAATGGGTTCGGCACCATGACGTATTCTTCGAAAATAATGAATAATGTGTGTGACTATTTCAATGACGAGTTTTCCAGTCTATACATGCCCTCACAAGAGATAGCCATTGACAAATCTCTGCTCTCGTACCTAAGGGTAGAAAATGAAAAAAAATATAATTATATCGTATTTATTATATTCTTTATCGTACCGCTCAGATTTTCCAAGGGGGTGTTAATTGAACCTAAAAAAAAACCTCTTATTCAATAATCTGACGATTTCGACGTGACGCAAACTCGCGGCCATTATTATAATGTGCAAAAAATTTCGCCATTTTAAAATACTCAAGCGCGTCAGATTAAGATATATATGGTTCATCTTTATGTCCTAGACGTGCTGTCTCATAATCTGACGATTATCTAGAGGGATTCGCCTAATCTGCCAAAAAACAATAAAAAAATTAAATCATTGAACTTAATTATTTGAAGAGCTCAGGAAATAGCATGCAAATAAAAAAGTGTATGTTTTTTAAGTAGAATACTTGTATTTATAAGAAAATAATTTAAAAAAAAAATGATCATTTTTTTTTTTTTTATAATTAATTGATTAATCAAACAATTTTTTTTTTCTATAGGCTTGCGCTTGACCACTATCTCACCTGATGGTAAGTGATGTTGATCATCATCTTCATCAGTAGAATCATCT
The DNA here is from genome assembly GCA_964057195.1 of Orthosia cruda. NCBI lineage: Eukaryota > Metazoa > Arthropoda > Insecta > Lepidoptera > Noctuidae > Orthosia > Orthosia cruda. The sequence goes on from OZ059853.1 coordinate 18,906,780, forward strand.
TCCTCTTCTGGATCGATCAATAAATATATATCAATCTTCTAATCAATCACTCATTCACTCATTCGTTCACCGTTGTCATTTAATTCTATCGTATTCGTTTCGCTTAAAGTCTATACCAATATTATAAAGAGGAAAGATTTTTTTGTTTGTTTTTTTCTACCGAATAGGCTCCAAAACTACTGGACCGATTTCAAAAATTATTTTACCGTCGGGAAGCTACTCTATCCTTGGGTGACATAGGCTATTTTTTATCCCTGTATTCCCACGGGAACGGGAACTACGCGGGTGAAACCGCGAGGCGTCCTCTAGTACTAAATAATTTAATTTTGTTTCTATTTTTTTTAATTTTTCAAGTTACCGTTGTCTTTTTCTATTATTGTATTAAATTTGTGTACCAATACCATTTGTTTTATCATGCCTGCCCTACTGAAGTCAAACTGACGTTATTTACGTTTTGACTGATATTGACCTATGCTCTATGCGCATTAGGGGCCCTAAGAAAAGTATTCGATAACTTGAAGTATCGTTCCTTTTCTTCGATACTTTTAATGAGAACGATACTTTTTTCGTTACTACTCATGAGTACAGTATCGATACTTTGTATTCGATACAGTGTCCCTGGCGTCATGGCAACAGAAACCAGAGTGGGGACAGATTGAGAGAGTAATGAGAGATGAATAGAAACGCGGGGAGGGGATTATAGGAATCACGAATTTTTGTTACTTCGGCCTGTGGAAATCGTCAGATTACATATTTTTTTGTTATCCTTGAATAATTACCTTCAAAATAAAATAGCTACGCTCGAGAATGTCGAGATGACGTTTATTTTACTACTTTGTCCCTACTCCCCTTTCTTTACGTCACTATCAAATTGTCAGATTAGAGGAATATACACTTTTGAGCATGTAATTAATTCACCCTGCCTTAATCTGACGCGCTCGAGAATTTCTGATGATCTTTTTTTTTTTACTAATTTGTTCCTTTATCCTTGACGGGCCTTATATATGGGGCTCATATTTGGTGGAGGTACTTAACCGGGTACAAAGGCCACGCCACTCTTGAGTAAATCCCTTCTAGGGCTCCCCTTCTAAAGCTCTCATGGCTGTCATAACTCTCACGATAAACGTCAAATATTTTTAATTTTTATTATGCGCATAAAAATCATTTGTTATTATGGAAAAACAAAATAATGTATTCTGTTCAGGGGTAATTTTAAAACTGTTGATTGTGTTCTGATTGAGGAGCTCGTGGCTAATAATTATAACAGCTGCAAGGGTCGATCACACGGGTCCGTGGATGGTTGATCATCGTTACATAGCGAGATTCCTCCGTGCCTCGGTAAGCACGTTAAGTCGTTGGTCCCGGCTTTTATAAATTTAAGCCCGGAGTTCTGTAGATCTAGGTAATACCTAGGAAATCTATAGAATTCCTGGTTTCTCAGATTTCCTATAACATATATATTATGATACTAGTGATTAAGTGTTATTCAACGTCATCAGTAAATCCCCTGCTGATGAATCTGATCCTTATGCATCTGTGCATAAGGATTTGTATTGTGCAAATTTCTTCGAATATTGAACTAATCAGATTTATAATCACAGGGCCGCCCTTCGCGAAAAAACCAAAACTGGACACAAGAAGAACAAATCTAAAAGATAAAATCATCGTCGAGCAAAACAAAAACAAACGTACTGGTGTTCATGATATTAATAATACTCGTATACTCGCGGATGTTAAACCTTTTAAATGTAACAAATGTCAGCGTAGTTTTAAATATAAAAGTCTGTTGACAAATCATATTCGCATACACACTGGTGAGAAACCTTTTAAATGTTACATATGTCAGCAAGGTTTTTATAATAAAAGTCATTTGACAATTCATATTCGCGCACACACTGGTGATAAACCTTTCAAATGCGACATGTGTCAGCGTAGTTTTGTTAGTAAAAGTAGTTTGCAAAGTCATATTCGCATACATACTGGCGAGAAACCTTTCAAATGTGATATATGTCAACGTAGTTTCAGACGAAAGACTAATTTAGCAATGCATATTAGTGCTCACACCACCGGTGAGAATCTTTTTAAATGTAATATATGTCAGAGTAGTTTTAAATATATAACTCATTTATCAAGACATATTCACGGACACACTGATAGGAAACCTTATAATTGTGACATATGTCAGCATGGTTTTTATCTTAAAAATCATTTGACCGTTCATAAACGCGTACACACTGGTGAAAAGCCTTTTAAATGTGAAATTTGTCAGCGTAGTTTTAATAGTAAAAGTGTTATGAAATGTCATATTCGCATACATACTGGTGAGAAACCTTTCAAATGTGATATATGCCATCGTAGTTTTAGACAAAATAATATTTTAGCAGTGCATAGTCGTGTTCACACTGGTGAGAAACCCTTTAAATGTGATATATGTCAGCGAAGTTTTAGTCATAAGCCGAATTTAACGAGACATGCTCGTATACACACTGGTGAAAGAACTTTCAAATGTGATATATGCCAGAGTAGCTTTAAACAAAAGAGAACTTTAACTAAACACACTAAATTTGTACATTCTATACACACTGTTGTAAAATTAGAAGCAAATGTCGTAACGTAGTTTTATACTACACCGTGAAATTTAAATGGTTGTTTTCCCGCAGCGAAATGGTTTTTTCTATGTAATACAATCGTTTCGTAGTTATGTAAAATATTAGAAACAAAAACTGGCATATTTAACATTGTGAAAAACTTAACTCGAAAGCGATCACGAACCAATAGTAATACCTCCCGATATCTACGGCCGAACGACAGCGGGGCGTTGACCCGGGTGCTAAGTAGGTCAGGATCACTGTCAAAAGGATTAGGTTCAAAGGCGGCTCCGTTTGATAATGTTGCGCGCGGGCTAGTTTATGCCGTATTACTACACGCGAGAGCTTATTTTACTTTAAACATTTAATAAATCGGTATTTGCTTTGTCGGCTTAGCGGTGGTATTGTTCCTTGCAAACTATTTTATGACGTATCACTACGTGCGAGAGTTTATTTTGGTTTGAACATTATCTTGTGCATCGCTTTTCTTTGCCGGTGGTGACGCGAGTAGTACCTAGTACCTACAAGTTACTATTGTAACTCACTTTTTCGAGTTGATGAATATTTTTTAAATTATTTTAAAACAAAAACATCGTTATTTTTTTACTTTAACTCTATGCTTCGAAAGTACTCCTTAAGGCAAGTCGTTCTGCCGCGGGAAAACAACCAATTAAATTTCACGGTGTATAGTCTGGCCAAGCTAAGTCCGCAGAAGTCTTAATTGGTAATTTCAAGTTTTGGATGTGGTATGCTTGTACATCGGTCACTTTCATGGTACTTGAGCAATCAGGTTGCTTACTCTTTAAATTATTTTTCACAAAATAATGTAGAAACACGGGTGAACCTGATAAAATCTGCGTTGTTTAGTACTTCTTGTGATATCGGAACGTTGCGGTACCAGTGTTTATCTAAGTACACAATATCTGGCGACGAGCTCTTTTTTTATATATATAATCTATTTTTTTTAGTTTCTTACGATTTATTGTCGGGCCTACGTTGTCCCACATAGTGCTAATGCTGTAACATGGAAATATTGTAAAACCAAACCATTTTTTAAAAGAATAACCATGGAGTTTCTTGCCGGTTCTTCTCCATAGGAAACGACCAACCCAAACCGTGCTCCTTTTGTCGACGTTTCATAAGTGCCCATGTAGGCCTATGTGAAATAAAAAAAGTTTGTTTTTTTGATTTTGCTCCCAAAGAACCCATTACCGAATTTATATAAAGTACGCAAAATAAAGTGAAACAACGCAGATTCTCAAAAACCAAAAACATCGGCACGCTTCGTTGTGAAGTTAGCTCCAAGTGACATTGAATTACGAGTTTACGAGTATCATTTCGAATTCCAGCCCACCATCTTGGTTCACTGTTGGCTAACGTTACGTTGGTTTATAAAAAAAACGAGTCCGGGGCAGTGGTCCAACCGCTCTGTCCAACTAGTTGGACCATGGGTCTTAACTAGGGGCAGTTATCCAACTATAAAAATAGTTGGTTCATAGCACCTTTTGGGAGTTCCATGGTCCAATTCATTTAAAAAATAACTTGCCATCTCTAAAAACCTCAACCTCAACTAGTACCTACTAGTTTAGGGTTATATTGAACCTCTTTGCAGTAAATAGGTAGGTACTGGCTGCTTTTTGTCAATTATAGTACAATGCATAGTACAATAAGACTGGTAGTCTCTACCCGTGACAGCTGGGTCACGTGATTGGCCTAAGACTACGTCATCAATTGCGTTGCGGTTCTCAAACTTTTTTTGTGGGGAAAAAGATAAAATAATACAATAGGTACTCATTTTTAATAAATCGACATATTTGATACCTTTTTTATATTTGAGAAAATGAATTTTTCATTGTGCAACGTATGACCGTGGTATTGATTAAATTATTAATTTAGTTCGGGTCGAAAACACACAAAACTTGACTTGACTAAAATAAGTCTAAAACTAATTAGGTTTCGTTAAGTTCGGGCGTACCGCCGTATTGACACAGCTATGCCTAAATTAAGGAATCTGCAACGTGTAGATAAATAAAATAATAAGTAGAAAGGCACATACTAGTTCTTTTAGTTGAAGTTAGTTACAATATTGAACCCACACATATGATAGCGTCTCTTCGTTAGGAAAAGAAAAAACCTTATTACACCGCCTTTTATACTTTTGTTTTTACAGTTTAGTACGGAACAATTAACAATTTTTCTTGTGTATCTTTCACAGTTCACGGGTTCACCAAAAATGTTTGGGAGCCACAGTATTTTGTTCACCGAGCGAAACAACGCTATAGGTGTGAGCGACACGACAATACCGATTAAATAGCGAGTTGTCAGTATGACACTTGTCAATTCGATGTGTTGCCACTGTGTGTGATTGAATTACCCGAGCAAAACGCATTTTTTAACTTAACAAAGCAATTATGAACTAATAATTCAATATATAAATTAATTTAACACTAAATAGATGAACCACATGAGTTACTAAATAGTTAAGCTAGTTAGTAATTTATTTTATTTTCATTACCTACATGAGAAAGTACCTAAATTCTTTGAAAAGGAAAATCAATGGTAACACTTATCGTGACGTAGTCTTAGGCCATCCTCGGAAGAGAATACCATGTATTATTATACCATGGTACAATGTATTTGTCATAATTTATAGAGAGTCAGAAAATGTAGATAGTAGTATGTGTGTAGTATGTAGAGAATGTTGCGCCTTTGGTTTTTGCTTTTTTAAGTGACAAAAAGCAATCCTCTTATTTTGCGTTATTCGAAATGCTAAGATCACAGTTAAATTGGGATCCAAAAATATTACATTGTGACTTTGTAATGTCTATTCTGTTTATGCTGTTTTTTCATTTTGTCCGACAGTTAAAATTGTAGGCTGTTATTATCATTGGTCACAATGTATTTGGAGAAAAGCAAAACAATTAGGTATCTCAAAAACTAAATCAAAAAGAGTCAAAAGAACTATTTCATTAAGCTCAGTTTGTCCACTATTGCAGAGTGATACATTTGTAGAAGGCTGGGATTACTTAAAAAAAGAAAGTGGTGTTGAAGCTCACAAACTGATTTAATATATAAAGTTGCAGAATAGCGTTATTGGATTAAAGAAAATATTGATGAATTTTCTTAGCTTATAAGCGTATTTAGCCAGAGGCATAGGTCTAATAAAATTTCAGAAATCTCACATGCAAAACTAAGTCAGCGAATTAATGCAAAAAATGTTACAATGTTACGTCTATTAAATGTTTTAGAAAATTTTACAACTTTATCAAGCGAAATCGCACACAAAAGACGTAAGGTCCAAATTGAGAATGATGATTATATACGAGAAATTCAGCTACAACTGATTTCTGGTGATATTACTGTAGGTCATGCTTTAGATAAATTTCGTTGAATGTTGTAAAACATTGTAAAAAAATAAAGTTTATAAAACTTTGTCTAGACTTTAATATTTTTATTTTACTGCAAAGAGGTTTAATACTCGTTTAACCGTAAACCAGTAGGTACCATACACACATAAAGATGAAGTTGTGGTTTTCAGAGTTGGCAAGTTATTTTTAAATGAATTGGACTACGGAACTCCCAAAAGGTGCTGTGGACCAACTATTTTTAAAGTTGGACAACTGCCCCTAGTCTTTACTAGTTGGACCATGGGTCTTTACCCATGGTCCAACTAGTTGTACAGAGCAGTTGGACCACTGCCCCGGACTGAAAAAAACAGTTCGAAGTGTCAAACTACGAAAATAAATTACTTATAGTTCTTGGATTTATAAATTAAATAAATCGCATTTGGAAGAGCAGCTGTAAGAGTACGGAATTGACACTCAAAACGAAACAGTAGAGGATTTACGAAAACTACTGAGCAACTACTGGCAAAGACAATTGAAAACAAACACCACCAGTTCTTCACCACATACAAAGGCAATCTTGTCAATTCATGACCTGCAATAATTCAATGGTGAGTGTTAAAAACCTGTTGAATAACAACTACGATGTTCCCACCTATAAATGAGGAAATGCCGCGGGCGAAAGCTAGTCACGTTATAGTTGTAGGCACTTAACTTGGCATGAGTCGTTAGAATGCGCACAAGTCGTTTTTAGATCTCTGGTTACCAAGCGGGACGCGGAGAACGTTTAGCACCTTTCCGAGCGCGCGATTGTTGGTCAGTTGAAACAAGGAGGAACTTACCCCCACAACGCCAAATCCTTGCCAAGTTACATGCCGGGGACTGTATATAATAACTTCCTCACTCCACTTTAATTAGGTTTACTCGTGTTTTTACTTTATGCGCTACTGACACCACCACCCACAGTCTAGTAGCGTCGATTAGTTCGATTTTACTATTCGGAATTATATTTTGGGGCATTAGATGGTGCTCGTAGTCGCAGCGGAAAAATATCTAATATCTTAATTTCAGTTTAGCAGATAGTTAGTGTATGACGTCGTGTAATTGTGTATGGTAACTACAAATTTGTGTATCCAACTATTGGGGAGCAAATCAATAAAAACTGTTTCCGCTGGAACTACGTCATCCCAGCGGAACTTTTTTTTTCCTATGCACGTAGAAGAAAAAAAAACATCCAATAATTAGTTTGTAACGAGAGGTAAATGTGTATGCTTGAATGAAATTTGTGTGACATAAAACTGCGACAATAATCAAGTTTCCGCTGCGCTGACGTTTGGTAATTTGATGAAAATCATATAAAACGGCTTAGTGCAGAGTTGATTTTTTTTACGTACGTTGCTTTGAATTTGTGTGTAATGATTGTTAACACAGAATTAGAAAAAAACATACCGTTCAGAAGATATACACGTAAAAGTAAATTAAGGTTATTAGGTCCAAGAACTTAAAATGGGAACACTAGAGTATAACTTATAACTTTTATTTGTATCTTTTAAGGGACTACAATGCCTTGCCAAGTTTCATTTATGTGGTCTTAATAATTAATGAGCAATGGCATAATTTACTACGGCTTGAGTACTATATTGTATGACATCTGATTGCAGGACTTTTTAATGGAAAAGCAAAATATAACTTATTCCGATGATTAGTTTATTAATGCAACTATTCACATCTAAAATTTCAGCTCAATATACTAAATAATTAAAGAGATATAACAAAAATACCAGAACAACCGCAATACATGGATAAACCGTCCAAGTTTGAATGGCTACAAAAAAGCGGCCGTGCAGTATAAAATCTTCTAAAATTTCCAGTGTTGTACCATTATTGGACTGGTACAGCTGTGCACACAAGTTTTGAACAATTAACTAATACTAGTATATTATTTTTAATAATTTTGGAGTGCACTTGTCATTACTTCATATTGACGATTCATTGTGTTTTTTGTGTACATCTTTCGTTGGAGGTCCTGAATAAATAAATAAAATAATAATTTTCGTGATAAAAATAGCAGGTCACTTGATTTTTAACCGACTTTCCAAAAAGGAGGAGGTTCTATGGTTGGCAGTATATGTATGTACTGATTTCTCAGTCAATTGTGGACCGATTTTGAAGATTATTTTTGTTTGAAAGAGTAGATCTGATAAAGAACTTCGGAGATATATAACAGAACACTTAAATAAACAACAGCAAATCTCTCGGGATTGCTGCAATTGCATTGCATGGCACACTCTCATTTCGGGTTTTTCATCGTCATTTATTCGGTTAATCTATTCCGGCATAACTGGGCATTGTGGGTACCTTACTATAGAACTTGCTCATTAAATTATTTACCATAAAAATACAATTGGCTTTCAAATAAAAACAGTACAAAGTGAAAAATAACTTCAATTTCGGAAGTCGGTGTCAAAAAACGAAGAAACAAAACAGAAACACCGACTGCCTAAATTGAAGTAATTTTTCACTTTTTAGTGTTTTTATTAGTAAGTCGGTTGTATTTTTATGTAACAAAGTTCTTTTTCTTAAACTTTCAAAATTATTTGCATCTGTAACAAATGCATTTATTTACCAGTACTTATATTACAAAAAGTTATTACCGTAGGTAATTATTATGTCCTTAATATTAAGCTAGTAATAATTAAAAAAAAAAACTTACATCAGTAGTCATTTCAAATGTCGAATTTAAAAAGTTAACAGTATACTATGGAATAATTTAAAGTAGGTAGGTATTTTCTTAGCACGCGCTTCCTGTTCTTTTTTGTTTATCAGTCACAACCAACTCCCTAAAATTTACATAGTAGAACTTAAGATTTACAATCTATATGGGCTTCAGTAGGTAATATATTTTTTATTTATATATAATAAAAAAAACTAATTCATTACATCAATGTTTTTAACAATCTCGGGACACTGGGGTCCCGAACCTTTGAAAGGCGTGCCAGGGGCCGAAGCTAACTCACAGAGGCCCTGTTAACTATGTATAATGATATGTGACACCAAACGATGATTATTCGTAGATGCACTACGTAATAGCACCCAAGGACAATCCCCGGTTGGTGCAGGACTATTGTTAATATGGAGACAAAGATATTGGGCTATGGGTTTGGCAGGTTTAGTGGATCGATTGCCTAAAACTATAGAATGACTATTAGCCCCTGACTGACCACTGTTGAATTACACGGCTATAAAATGGCAGGGGGTGACTTGCACACTCAATTAATGGACGAGGGTCTTTTTAGTACTTGAGTGACGTAGCGCCATGGGGACAAACATATCTGGAGGTGCTTGAGGAGTGGAGAGGTATACCAAGGCTATCAGTCAGTACGGTAAAGATCCCTACCAGCATCATCCAGTAAGATTATACTTCTTCCCACCGAGCACTTTTGCTCTTGTGAATCTTCATTCAAACCAGCCAATTAAGGCAAACGAGAGATGGGAGCTCTATTCCCCATCAGTGTTCTTTCCGGCCGGCCAATAAAGGCAAGCCGAAGATGAGGGTCAACTGAAAAAACTTCTCCCAGGAGATCTGGTCCGTGGGGCCGCCACTGCCCAGCAGCTCACCACAAAGCTGCCCTGCGAACCTATCTCTGTTATTATTACTTTGTTAATAATATTGTTTTTTTTTTTAAGTATTATATTAACATTAACTAATAAATACTTTTAAGAATACAAAGTTAATGCAGTTGTTTTATTTTCTGCTAAACTATTGTGTACGCACCTGTACGAAACTATTAAACACAATAACGAGCTATACTGTAAATTTTAGAACGTTAGCTCTTTATACTGCACGGCCGCTTTTTTGTAGCCATTCAAACTTGGTCGGTTTATCCATGTATTGCAGTTGTTCTGGTATATTTATTATATCTCTTTAATTATTTAGTGTATTGAGCTGAAATTTTAGATGTGAATAGTTGCATTAATAAACTAATCATCGGAATAAGTTATATTTTGCTTTTCCATTAAAAAGTCCTGCAATCGGATGTCATACAATATAGTACTCAAGCCGTAGTAAATTATGCCATTGCTCATTAATTACTAAGACCACATAAATGAAACTTGGCAAGGCATTGTAGTCCCTTAAAAGATACAAATAAAAGTTATAAGTTATGCTCTAGTGTTCCTATTTTAAGTTCTTGGATCTAATAACCTTATTTTACTTTTACGTGTATATCTTCTGAACGGTATGTTTTTTTCTAATTCTGTGTTAACAATCATTACACACAAATTCAAAGCAACGTACGTAAAAAAAATCAACTCTGCACTAAGCCGTTTTATATGATTTTCATCAAATTGCCAAACGTCAGCGCAGCGGAAACTTGATTATTGCCGCAGTTTTATGTCACACAAATTTCATTCAAGCATACACATTTACCTCTCGTTACAAACTAATTATTGGATGTTTTTTTTTTCTTCTACGTGCATAGGAAAAAAAAAGTTCCGCTGGGATGACGTAGTTCCAGCGGAAACAGTTTTTATTGATTTGCTCCCCAATAGTTGGATACACAAATTTGTAGTTACCATACACAATTACACGACGTCATACACTAACTATCTGCTAAACTGAAATTAAGATATTAGATATTTTTCCGCTGCGACTACGAGCACCATTAGATGTAGGTATAAGGGCCATGTGTGGTCTGAAAACAGATGATTGCATACTTTAAATCCTTGCAAAATTCTTACATTGCCGGCGTAATTTGTATTTTAGTTTAAACAAATCCAATACGTTATAAAATATATCTATTATATATATACGAGATGTTCCAATTCGTAGTCAATATAAAAATCCTTGTGTAATCGCAAATGTAAACCTGCATTAATAAAAAAGTGTTCTGGGTATGGCCCCACGTATCTATATATATAAAAATGAATCCCTATTTCCCTTGGTCACGAAATCACGCGTGAACGGCTGGACCGATTTCGCTTGTTCTTTTTTTGTTGTGTTTGTTATTGTTATGAGAAGGTTCTTATGAAAAAAAAAATTGGTAGGGTTTGGAAGGTAGGGTAGGATAGATAGGTAGGGTAGATAAATGTTTGGTGTTTTTATGGCAAAACAAAGTTTGCCGTGTCAGCTAGTTTACAATAAAATTCCAGACGCCATAAAAATTAGGTTTAATACATTTCAAGAAAAAATGCAATGATTACTTGTTGGTAAATGTTATTATACTGTTGACGAATACTTAGATGACAAATTAATTTAAAATGGCATTACTATATTGTTATTATATTCATTTTTAATAAGTAACTAATATAAGTTTCACACTAATGATACCAATTTCTTATTAAATTGTCATTTTGTTATTGAATTAAGTTTTTAACTAATTTGTACTAAGTCAAATTTGAACACCATATTTGTACGCCTCCTGGCATAACATCTGTATTTATAAACACCGATATTAACAAATAAATTATGATTATGAGGTACCGGAAACAACAAAGTACTACTGCTCACCAAGATTACACCAAACATATTTGAGACATTGACAAGTTTATGTGCGCCATCGCCATTGAAACCATTTGATTTGACGTACAAAGGATAATGACTATAACGAAAAAAGTGAAGTAGCTAAGCTAAGTGTTAAGTTAGAGAATGTGTGTGTGAGTTTTAGAGAGCGTGTGTGTGTGAGTTAAGAGTGTGTGTGAGAGTTAGAAAGAGTGTGTATGTGAGAGTGTACAGTTATTAGCTTAATAAAGCCCCAAGATGTTATAAGTGATGGTTTATGTCACTATGATGATGAGTTGATGAGGAAACGTTTTGACAACAATTGAAATGCATGTGCAATAATTGTGAAAGTTATGGTGTTGTATTTTGTGTCTATTTATTGTTAGGTCATAGTGAAATGATAACAGAATTAAAACATAGTTAAGTTATAAAAATTAATATGACACACACTAACACTACACATACCTGAACCTGGTACAATAATTTTATAACATCCTAGAAACCAAACTTTTTCTTTTCACTTCTTTTTGCGAGGCTCAGATCAAATAAAAAGTCAAGATGGAACGTTGCAAACAACAAAGTGAAGCCGGTTCAAACTAAGCCTTGCCGTACAAATACACAATTACACGCACTCACGTACAACGAAATTACGCCTTAGTTTGTCCTTCGAGCTTACAGATCAAATAATAAAGCTCAACTGACAAGCTAAGGTATGTTTCGTTACACGTGTGCGCGTATAAATGTGTATTTATACGACAAGGCTTAGTTTGAACCGGCTTCACTTTGTTGTTTGCAACGTTCCATCTTGACTTTTTATTTGATCTGAGTTGCGAGGTATATTATTCACAGCGGATCTTTGTGTCTCTGAAGTTGGCTCTGTCAACTATTGCGCAAGAAACTGTTTAACTGCATAGAGTAAGCGAGATAGGATGATGCGACAAACGTAAGCGAGTGAAAGAGACAGTTATACATTGATATCTTCATTTTCAATATTGACACATAAATAGCTCCTGCGCAGGGTCTTGCAGCTAATTGAGAGACACAAAGATCCTTCGTGAACATTATAACTCCATTACAAATATCCGTATAACTTACCAGGGCTGCCTCAATTTTGTACTGTAAACAATTATAAGAGAAACAATAAAAACTATTTCTTTTTTTTTTTTTTTTTATTTTATTCCTCCCTCCTCGCATCGTGTTCCTCATTACTGAGGGTCATGATTCCCTGGTCTTCGTGGAAACAACTTCTCATTCACCAATTTGCGCCATCTGCTTCTGTCTTTGGCGTCCGTCGTGGAGAGCATCGTGCAGCCTGGTATTTAACGATGTGCGCACTTGGTCTGACCATCTGATTGGATTTCGACCCCTCGGACGTTTCCCTTCGATCTTGCCAGTAACCATCAGCTGTTCGAGGTTGTGTCCGTCCTTCCTGGCAATGTGACCAAACAACTCCAGATTCCTAAGAAGGCAGACCGGTTCCCGGAGAATAGAATCATTTTATTACAAGGTTATATTTATAGTTATGTAATAAAACGGCTCACTCCAGTACACAATAGCAATATTTATTTCTCAACTCCAACAACAATCTCTTAATTTAAAATAGACTAGATTCCAGTTAGAATAGGCTCTCAGTAAACTTCGTGTTAGCCAATGTTATCGCAATAGACCAATTGTGTGATGTGTCCGACCTCGACCAGCGCCAACGGAACCAAAGATTATTATTATATACTGGAAAAAAGCCACGTTCTCAGTGTTGCCAACTTTATTTTCACAAACCCACCAAATGTGGCTTCGTGACCCACCAGAAAACCACTAAAATTAACTGTCTCTCAAACCACCAGAAAACCACTAATCCAAAACAACAAAATCTCCGTAATGGTTCTTTAAAATTGAACCATATAATTTTGTACTTGGTTACTGGACCAGCAGTGCTTTCCACCTCTTGTAACCAGTTCTTTAATTCTGGGTTACCTAACCAACAATCACGGAACTTTTGAGTATACTGGGGTTTGGGCATATTAGTTTCACAAAATGTTTGGCAATAAGTTGAACTAGTAAGTAACCTTTAAACCAACTCGAACAATACTGTATTGTCCGTCCGTTGTATTTGTGCACGCATAGGGAACAATATAAACACCCTTTAAATCAAATCAAACTTGACCTATTAACCATACAAATAGAGTCCATAATCAAAATTATTCAAGAAATTGACAAACCATTTTCGGGGAATCCCCGAAAACTACTACCTTAGTTCTGTTGTGCCGCCTACACAACAAAAATATTATAAACTTGTTTCAATCAGTTTTTTTTTGTTAATCGTACTAGTGGATCAATGTCGTACCACCACTAACTGAAGCAATAAAAGCCACAAAAAAAAAAAAAACATTAGCCACTAAAAGCAATATTTCGCCACTAAAAGGGGGGTCGAAACCACCAGTTTTAGTGGAAAATCCACTAAGTTGGCAACACTGCACGTTCTTTTTATGTCATCTACTATCACGCTATTGACAGTTTTACCATAGATTGCCACAAATACAATCGTTTCGGACTTGCCAGCTCAATTAGTTGAATGTAATAAATAGTCGAATACAAATTAGATGGCATAATATTCTTGATCACAAAAACTCTCTTAATAATCATATAAAAAAAAACCTTACAGTTATTTAAATATTATGCCTTATTAATTTAAAGGAGTAAGCAATTCGTTCGCAGCAAAGCCAAACACCTTCTACAAATATTGGATACAGCATTTCAATTATCAGAAATAATGTCATGAAAATAAACGCATTAATACCAGTTTATGTAAATGATATATTAAATAACTTGTGTAAGATTCTATCAAAACAAGAATGTCAGTTAAAATTTAAATTTGATCAACCTGTGCAACTTAAATTATAAAGATTTGTAGGTAGTGCTGTTTATTTCAAGATTAAGTTGGGGTTAAGATGATGGAACAAAATACTAAAAAAGTATATGATCAAAGCTAAAAACTATAAGTAGGTATTGTTAACTTACCCTACATTGTTTCAATATTTTACAAAATTATATTTTTCCAACTTACAATTTGATTCCAGTTTGGAGTACAAGGTACACTTTTGTGGTGAACAATTAGTGAAAGCTCAGGTGATTTTTTTCGTTGCTGACTCGTAGTCACACCAGGTTATCACACCAGTGTGACAAACAGGATTTTTTTCTCGTTTGTCACACCACTGATTTTTTCACACCATTTATTCCTAATAATGCTGTCCTAGTTTTATTAAAGGGTTTTTCAACCATGCTGACTCGTAGTATGATAAACAGGTTAATTTTTTTCTCTCGATTTTTTTCAATAAGGGCGGGTCGATGTTGAAATGAAATAAAAGAAGCTTTGTGTAAAGTATTAACAAAATTCTTTTTTATTTGAAAGGCCCTCTTGTGCCATTAAGTGTGGAATACGATATGACATCGGTCAAATAATGCCCGTCTCGGCTATTACAGTGGCACGGATCCGAGTGGTCCAATTTTCAGCATAGATCCGGCTGAATTTGAGCAGTGGCTTGTGTGTGTTCACCTGCGACATAAAAAAACCCTACAAGAAAAGGTCTAGCGGTGTCAAATCGCATGACCTTGGTGGCCAATTCACATCACCCCTGCGAGAGATAACCATACGCGCAAAAATTTTAACGTGCTGTTCAATCGTGTAACTTGCCATGGTGATTTCGCATAAATAACTGAATAATAATTTTTTAAGAGTATTATTCAATCAAAATGAAATTGATATCGAAAAAAACGAAGGGTCGACTATTTCCTTGAAACATTGTGTTAAAAAAGGAATAAAAACTAAAAGTAGAAAAATCAAAATAATCAGCAAAGAACGAAAGTCGGCACACGCCGATCAGCAGATCGACTTTATTAGAATATATAGGTACTGCACTAGCAATTATCGTATACATGGTGTGGAAAAATCAGTCGTGTGACAAACGAGAAAAAAAAATCCAAATTGTCACACTGGACTACGAGTCAGCAACGATTTTTTACGAAAATAAGCTCAGCAGGAATGTAAAGAGTAAAAACGTCGTGTCTGGAATAATGTAAAGAGTAAAAATACATACCTACTAAAATAAATGCTAGTTTAATTATTACCTACCAATGTTTATCTTACTGCCAGTTTCCCAGGTCTCAATTATCGGGCTGTTAACGTAATCGACGATTAATCGCCTGTTAATTCTACTTTCAGTTTCTCGTTCTCGCTTTACACGCGGAATAACTACACCGTCCATGTCATACTGATGCTGTAATGGAGCACGCGCGCGACTGTAGCTCATAACACAACATGTTGACACATTGAAATGTAGTTTGTTGGACTTGCTCCATTCGACTACCTTATCAATATCAGACTGGAGTCTATTACAGTCAGCAGTATCTTTAACATTCAAATACAATTTTAAGTCAACTGCAAACAGCAGACACTTCGCCCCTTTAACGACTGTAGGCAGATCATTGACCATTAAAATAAATCAATCAATCAATCATTTATTTCGGACCATGATCCATAATTTGTTAGTAATACACTTATGACTATGTTAGTAAATTTACATAATTTAATAATGTCATTCTTATAAAAATAATAATAATCCATACACACAATAAAATTAATAAATAACAAATAAATTAATAAATAACAAATAAATTAATAAATATCAAATAAATTAATAAATAACAAATACTTCAATTACCTAGTTCAAATATCGATTTCCTGTTGCACTGGAGCCGCCGCTGTGCAAGCGGGTCCAGTACCCCAGGAAAGCGCAGTCCGGTTTATCCGCAATAACCCTCAGGACACTGTTTACGCTCCCCCGCATCCTGTGCATCAGGGATGCTGTCCTCTTCCGCATTATCGCCTGAAAACTATCAGTATTCGCTTCTGCAAACATCCCTGATGCACTACAGAGACGTGGGAGCCCCAACAGTATCCTGAAAGCGTTATTATACTGGACCCGGAGAACGTTATAAGCCCTCTGCGTATGTCTAACCCACAGGCTGCACGTGTAGGTCTGGCAATACGCCTTGAAAAGTGTGATCTTTACTTCCCTCGTACATCGCGCAAACCTGCGGGCCAGCATATTGCATCGGACTGACAACGCCCTCCGTTCCCTCTCGATGTCATCGTCATCGTGCAGATCCTCGTTTAGGATGTGACCTAGGTACTTAAATTTTGCCACCCTCTTTAGAAAATAATTAATAAATTAATATCTTAAGAAATTAAAATAAATGCCAAAGGTCCAATATTGCAGCCTTGACTCACCCCAGAGTACGTGTAATAAGGACGCGATTCACGTCCCGCATATTCGACGTACTGTCGGCGCTCACTAAGATAGCTGGCAAAGAGTTTGAGTAAGGGCGGTGTAAATCCCATAGCCGAGAGTTTGTACAAAAGAACATCATTATCCACGGTATCGAAAGCTTTCCGGAAGTCAAAATAGGCCACATCTACCTGCCCTCCAGCGTCAATGACTGGCGATAGGTAGTTCACCAATGACAGTAGGTTACCAGCCGTACTGCGACCCGGCCGAAAGCCGTGTTGAGAGTCAGATAGTTATGAGCTCACTTGTGTAAAAATATTTGCATGTAACACAGATTCAAATACCTTAGCAAACGCCGACAGTACCGCCACCGGTCGGTATCCACTCACGTCAGTGTCTGCACCCCCTTTAGGAACTGGGATAACTCTGGTGATCATCCATTCGTCCGGGTAGCGACCTTCCCGCAAACACAAGCTAAAAATGTGCAACAGGGCTATTCAAAAACCGACGACAATCCCTGACAATGTAAGGTGGTATGCCGTCCGGACCCACTGAGCGTTTGGGCTTGAGACGCAGGAGCGCCGCGCTCAGAGTTGCCACCTCAAAAATTATCTTGTCACTAGATCCAGGGTAAAATGTCGCCATATTTTGGAATATGGATTGAAAAAAAAAACCACCAGTTCTCGCTAAATTTTTTTAATTAAATTTAAGTGTTTAACCCTCAGTTTCCCACTTTAAAATTATCGCAGAATTAATGTGACAAATTGTCTTTACGCTGAAGATGTTGTTGGTTGTGAAAGATCTTCTAATGAGTACTGATCTTTAAATAAGATAATATAAGATAAGATAAATTTATTAGGACACCTTTCTTTAGATACATTAAGCACAAGAAAAAAAAAATAGTAAAAATTATAACACAAGAAAATACAAATATTTAGTGCATTCAAGAAACCCTAGACTCCACACTAGGATACCCTGTGTCGTGGGATCTAGTTTTTTCGTCGTTAATGACACATTATTTTAAGTGCACTTGGAGGTAGTTAGCAAATATCCGGCTACAACACCAAACAATAATTAAACTTAACTTACTTAACTAATGGTAACATACAAAATTAAAATTGGAATTTATTCAAAGGTATGTGAAGAGTGTAGGTATGTAAGTGTATATCTTTGTATGTGTAGTGTGTATCTGTTTGTGTGTGTAGTGAGTGTCTAGTGTAGTTTATATGTATGTCTGAGAGGGATTTGTTACGCCTAAGTGAGTCATAACGATGGATTTATTGTAAGGGAATCAGGAGAGCTTCAGTCTGCGCATAATCTTGAGCTGATAGCCATTTGATTAGTTTAACTTTACAAGTACGTTTTGAGCATCGTACTATGTTCAAAATCTTGTTAATGTTTTGATAAATGAATGGACCCGTGTATCTAGGTGACCTATTAGCGAATTTAGTACGAGTAGTGGGCGTTTTCCATGTTATCTGTCTACATGACCTGGTAGATTTGTTTTGGGTAATGAGAGCTTGTCGGTGAAAGCGTAGTAAGACAGACACAATAAAAAGTTGTCTTACCCTAAGAACTTTACATTCTTGATACAGACTGTCTGTTGGATACCGGTAGGGGCTTCCATAAGCAACCTTTAAGATGCTTCTTTGAGCTCGTTCCAATTTGATCAAGTGAGTCTTCGCTGCTGCACCCCAAGCCGATATACAATAGTTTAAGATAGATTGGCACAGAGCGAAGTACACACACCTGAGAGTGTTGTGGTCTGCTATATTCCTGAGTTTTTTGAATATAAACGGACCCTAGCAGTAACAGCCTCCATTTGTTTAACCCAAGATAATTGATTGTCGATTAAGACGCCAAGGTACTTTATATGGTCAACTTGTTCGACCTCGACACATTGACAAGAGTCACTGCCAAGGTGTTTGCAGGAATGGAGTTTAATTCGGAGTGGACTTTCGGGCTCAACACGATTAGATATTTTAAATGTCATATATTTTGTCTTGCTGGCATTTATAGTAAGAAGGTTTTGCTGCAGCCATTTCATTACTATAGCTAATCCCCTCTGAGTAGCATCAACGACCTCAGCCCAACTACTACCATGGAATATAATAGCCGTGTCATCCGCAAAAGTAAGGAACCTCGCATTTTCTATTCGAAGACTGCAGAGATCATTGATGTAGGCTAAGAATAGGGTTGGCCCGAGAACACTACCCTGAGGGACACCAAAATGGATATCAGAATACTCGCTTATTGCTTCATCTTTAGCTTTTATTCTCTGCTGTCGGTTTGATAAGTAAGAGTGGAACCAGTTCTGTGCTAGACCCCGTATACCCATTAACGACAGTTTCTGCAAGAGTATCGGCCGCGAAACTTGTCGAATGCCTTAGCCATGTCTATGAACACACCAACGCATTTATGACCAGAATCTACCATTTCAGTGACGTGGTCAACAAGTGTTACCACTGCATCCTCTGTAGACATATTTTGACGAAAGCCAAACTGGTTATCGGAAAGCAGTTTCTCCTTTGCTAGATATTTTTGTAACCGGTTATTGGCAAGTTTTTCCAGTATTATGGACACAGAAGATAACAGGGAGATAGGTCTGTAATTAGTAACCAGAAGCGGGTCGCCAGATTTGAAGACGGGACAGACATTGGCTACTTTGAGACAGTCCGGAAAGACACCGGTTGACATGCTAAGATTATATAAGTAAGAGAGTACAGGGGCAAGGGAGATTTTACATTGTTTTAAAATCGTGTTGCTGATCATGTCATTTCCCGGGGTAGAGCACACTTTTAGGTTGTCAATTATTTTAATAATTTCATCTGGGTCTGTTTGAGTAAAGAAGAAGGAGTTCCCAGAATTGCCATCGAGTCTTGTATCATCCGCCAGTTGTTTCTCAGTAACTCTAAGCTCCGACAGAATGGTGTCAGCTAACTTTTTACCAACCGTACTAAAAAACTCATTGGCAGAATTTACCGATTCCACGGGATCATCTAAGATTTTGGTAATGTCTGCGTTTGTATTGCATTTTTTTTTCATATAGCATATTTCCTTAATACTTTGCCACAGTTTCTTGGTATTGTCCTTGTTTTTTGCCAGCAATTTACGGTTGTAATCCTGATTAGTTTTTTTAATAACATCGTTGCAAAAATTTCTATAATGCTTATACTCTCTTTGAGCCGTAGTATCGTCCCGATTTTTTCTGGCGTTGTAGTGCAAAAGATCCCTCTTTCGGACGCATCTAAGTAAACCAGGCGTCATCCAGGGCTTACGAATCGCTTCTGAACTACGTACTATGCCTTGAGAACTATAATCTTTAATTTTATGTCATCAAGTTAATGAAACGACCTGTGGCAACATTTACGTCTGATTCATCTGTAATGTTTGACCAATTTGTCTCGCCAATACTCGTTTTTAGTGCCAGGTAATCGATTTTTGTGTAATATTTGGAAACCTTATTAGTGACTGACGTTTTGCTGACACCAGCGATTACTGTATCATGGTCAGTAATGTCAGAATCACAAACGACGACACGGACTGGTGACTAAGTTTTAAGCAGCATATGGTCTAGGCAGCTAGGTCCACTAGTTGGCAGGTTGTGACCTGATATAAAGCCACTGTACGCAATAAGATTAAGGTACTCATTAGCTCTTGAGTCAGCATTATTCGCTTTGATATCGAGGTTTATGTCGCCGGTGACGATGCAAGTTTTACCAAGTTCATCACCTCTTCCAATGACTCCAAGAAGTAAGAATTATTGTGAATGGATGGTGAGCGATACAATGCAATAATACTATAGTCCGTTCCGATATCAATTAAAAGGCAGTTAGCGTCTCGAAACTTAGGTTCACGAACCTGCACAGTGAGACCACACTTTGACAATACCACGATGCCATCATTTTTGATTTAAGTATACTTTGGAGATGTGAGAATCGTAATTGGGGAGGGTTACAGTACTGAAACTGGGGTCAAGCCAACACTCTGTCAATATGATAACATCCGGCAGAAAGCCCAGTCTAGATAAAAATACAGAAAAACAGTCAAAGTTCTTACGAATGCTTCTTATGTTCTGACTTAAGACAGTCAAGAAGTGGCTAGGATGATCTAGCTTGATCATAATATCTTCTGGGGTGGAGACCCGGCAGCAATCAACCATTGACGAGTCATCAATATTACGGAGGAGTTCACTATCCATTATGTGGATAAATTAAGAAGGAAGAGTAGACCAGAAATTGGTGTATCGGCTGGCATCGTAGTTTATTCAGGCAGATAAGGAAACAATATATTGGCAAATAAGCTAGAAAAGAACAAAAACTCACCATGTTAGATCTGGAGAAGGCAGTGATGATGTGTAGAGAAGTTGTTTGTGAGTAGGCGCTAGAAGGAATGAGGATGTTCGTAATGTGTGTTTTGCAGGGTTTAGTGGAAGAATTACAATATGAATTTAACTTAGAATAATATGACACAAAATGTATGAAAGTTTTACATCTATTCAACAAGTAAAGGTTAGGCTGAACACATTTAAAGACTAGTCATTTATCTTGATTATCGTGGTTGAGTTTAAGCTCACGGAGATGTGCTTCTGACTTGATCCGTATATAGGGCAGGCCTTCTCGTTTGCGGAGGTAAACTTGACCATTCGATATCCAACAGTGCTCATAATGAGCATATTTAGCAACATCTCGTGCCAAGAAATGAAACCGCTTCATTTTAGCTGTGAGGTGCTCTGAAATATAAATCGGGTTCCTTTCTCCACCAATCCCCAGATGAATAGTGTTCAGCCTGTTGGAAGGGTTTTTGTTATTGAAGTCCCTGGTTATTCCTAGAAAGTTGCTCTTAGTGAGCGTGTCTGTAAATTCAATAATTATGGTGGATTTACTATCAGTAGATTTGCTCGGCGCTCTGTATACATCGCGAACATCAGATTTCAGTATCTCACTTCCAAGAGATTTAAACAACTTAAAGGCTTTGTCATACAGGCCCGTTTTGGATTCTTTTTGAACTTTCGGCACATTTCTGATTTCTATAGACGTTTTAATAGCACTTCGATCTAACCGGTCAATTTTTTCATCCAGTTTAGACAAGCAGTCAGCAAATTCTTTCTTCTCAAGTTCCATTGCATGAATCCGACTTTCCAGATCACCCAGTCGCTTGCCAAGAAATTCAACGGATTTCATGATTTCAGCACTGTTGGTTTGAATGCCATCATTTTGGTGTTTCACTTCCCTGATGTGCTCCTCAACGTTATCGAGTCTAGCACACATGGCATTCACTTTTTCCAGTATTTCATCAAGCTTTGTTGAGTTAGTCTCGCTGTTCGGGGAATCCATACAAAAACGGGGACGTTTGCATCTTTGGGTCACCTTCGGAGAGCGTTCCAATTCTGGTTCGTTTTGAATAACAGCTGTCAAGTCGGATTCGGAGAGTGACCTTTCAGGTTCTGGTGTCGACCGAAGCATATTTTCTTTCAAAAAATTAAAATAATTTAGACACTTCAAATTAGGACACTAATAAATGCCCAGCAGCAAACTCGCACACCAAAAAAGACCCACAGGTAGCAGTTCGCGAGAAGAATGTCGTAAGCGCCGTGGAATAAGCGGCTCTTGCGCGTTTAGTCACGATGCGCAATCAGAAAAGTTCTGGCGGTAGGTCGAACAATGTTTAGACAAATATCAATTATCGACGACGAATACCGAATTTCGACGTCGAATTCCAGTTAATTAAGCACTCCAAAACACTTGTTATTGGTGCAGGTTTTCTGCAATAGATGGCTACTGGCCTACTTCGACTTTATTTGCACTTTTATCACTTGTGGAACATAAGTTTAATATTATTTAGAGGAGCAACAACAATGAGGTGCTATACGCTCGCTGGCATGACGGTAAAAAAAAAAAAGTACCTACATTGAAAAATGAAGTAAAAAATGAGTACCTACTTTGTGTTTTAGCCAATAGCCTCAATGACATTGCTAGGCAATTTGTAATTGAAGCATTTAGTTTCCAAAACTTTCCATCTGTTTTTAATAAAAATTATGGCGTTAATAGTGGTCTGGCCATTTTGTTTCGTAATTTGCTTTTAACGATGCTCATAACACTAAAAATCCTTTCAATTCCAGCATTAGAATGAGGTATTTTTTAAATTTCCGTCTCAAATAAGCGTTGCCAAATTCCACATTGAAAAACCGCCAAAAATCTCTAAAAATTTATTAGTCGCTAAACGATGAAAAAATGTCGCTAAGAGCTCTGAAAAATCGCCA
This sequence comes from Orthosia cruda, assembly GCA_964057195.1. Taxonomy (NCBI): domain Eukaryota; kingdom Metazoa; phylum Arthropoda; class Insecta; order Lepidoptera; family Noctuidae; genus Orthosia; species Orthosia cruda. Next base: position 18,929,756 of record OZ059853.1, read on the forward strand.
GATCTAGTGACAAAATCACCAAAGTGGCAACACTGGCCGCGGTCAGGTCTCGCGCGCTGAGGCGGTCAACATGGACGCGCGCCGACCCTGCCGCCCCGCCACCCGCGCGCTCTGCGGCTACCGCGGGCTTATTACGTAAGGAACAGCAAGTAGCAATAATTGTACAATTATTGCGCGATCAATTTAGTGACCTGGCTACTGAGGCCTTTAAGTCAAGTCTTTTTTTTGACAGTCACTTTTAACAGAAGCTATTTTATCTGTCTGATGATTTATAAAATGTATCATTTGATGAATTAACCAGCTTATGAAAGAGCAACACTTCGTGGAGGCTGTTTTTTTACAATAGTCAATTTGATTACTATTTAGCTCCAATATTCCGGTAAATTAATATTCGCAGATGTAAAGTATTTGTGTAAAGTAAATATGGCAGTGAAAATTGGATATTTTCTTTTTATTTACATAATATAATAATTAATTTGAAAAACTGGATGGCTAAAATGTCAATGTGTAAAATTGATTAAAATTTCTTCGAATTGTCGATTGTTATAAGAAATCGAATCGATAATGCATTAGGACATCACTTAATAGACTACATTATCTCGTATTTGAGCTATGAAATTTAAAATTGATTTTTCTAATTTAATTTAGACATTGGCAGAATAGTCGACATCGGTGCTTGCCATATAATAAAAGAATATAATAGAAGATACTTATTGCGGACTTATATCACAATCTTATGTGTTTGTAAGTATTTAGTAGGTAAACACATAAGCTTCGCTGAGGTAGCCAACACCACAGTATATAAAAATCCTCCACTTTACCGTGATCACTTCTGTTTCAATGATTCAACAATTAGTCCAGTTGCTTTTTTCATTACAATATTCACTAGGAATTTGTTATTTCAATATTTACTTTTATATTATTATTCTAATTTGCGGATAATTAAAGTAGCCACAAAATAACACAGGAAAAAAGCCGCCAAATACTCAAAAACTTTTGTACCTACTCAGCCATCAGCGAGCGATTGGCAATCGACCAACAACAAGGGAAAAAGTTATCGCAATTTGACAGCCACATTTGCTCGCCGATCGCTGTCGCTCTGCTGTCAAAAACCATACGTAATACGAAATGATCGCGATCACCTTGCGATAAATGCACATTTCAGTTAGCAGACTTTTATTGTTAGCAGTGCTGTCGTAAAATTATTATGGTGTGGCTATAGCTCATCTATAATGCGGATTCGTGATTGAAGAGCATTTAATTCGCAAAAATAAGCCTTCCAATTTTTTGACGTAAAGCGAAAATCGCGCGATGATTGTACAATCTCTGCGCAAATATTGCTAACTGCTGTTTCATACGTAATAAGCCTGGGGTCTAGCGCCGGCCGCTTCTCGCTGTACACTGAGTGGAAGTACGAGGCAAAACAGTCCGCACATTCCTCCTCTTTTAAAAATAAGCCGTTATTTGTGACCTTAGGTTTATTGCGTCGAGATGTTAATCTCTTGTCAACGAGCCTAATTTATAATTGTTGGAAATTGGTCGATTATTCACAGATTAAAATTAATATTATGATTTTAAAGGCTTATATTACGATAAAAAGATAATAGGGGTCGGCGAAAACTATGGTATGGGTTGAGTTATAAAAAATATGTTAATTTAGAGCAATTATTTAATTACAAAGATTTAAAAAAAATAGGATATTAATAAATTTTTAAATTAATTACAGTATAAAAACTTGACACAATTATTAAAAATAGTTATTTTGTATTTATGTAAATATAAATAAACAAACTGTTACTGACCTGGGTATCGAACTTACCTCACACCAATGCGCGTGAGGAAGGTTCGATGGTCAGTGTTGACTGTATCCTGTACTTAGTACTTACAAGTTCAGTTTCTGGATAGGTTTGTGTTTAACTTGAAGCGGCTGGGGTGGTGACCGCGCCAGGGTAAGCTACACTTACCAAGGTCAGTCTTGGGATGGGTGACCACTTTTTTTTTTTGGTTTTATTTTTTATGGATAGGTGACCCCGCCAGGTTAAGCAACACTAACCAAGGTCAGTCCTTGGTAAGGTTTGCTTAACTTAGCGGCTACTCCAACCCAGCCGCTCAAGATAAAATACTATTCATAGTTACTGATTACGTTATAGTAGTGAATGATGTGAATGAATACCAGCTAGGGTAGCCAACCGAAATAAATTAATGCCAATTATTTATTGTAACAAGCGATTACGTAATATCTCGATGATGCAGAGTTGAGAAACTCACTGACAACTGACGGCTGGTTAATTTATGACAAATTGTCAGCTGATTTGAGATGTGACGTCTACTTCAGAAACTGGCTGTAACTATTCTCAATCTCATTTTTTTTTTTATTTTCATCTTTTAACTTGACTTTTTACGGCTGGTTAATTTGTGACAAATTGTCAGCTAATTTGAGATGTGACGTCTACTTCAGAAACCGGCCCTTACATTCTTGAAAATCATTTTACGAATGCCATCTAAATCAGATTTCACTAGGGGAAACATTATAGATAATTTCAATAAAAGTTATATAATTAAGAAATAAATTTAAAATTGAACCTTTGCACTGTAATGTTCAGAGTTAAATTGCTGTGATGCACGGCGCCTCTATAATATATACAAATAATTTAGCTTATTTTTAATAGGGTAAGTATTTCATATACATATTATCGAAAATGAGTGAATCGATCAATGACCAGTAACGCGAAAGAGGTTGCGGTCAGTTTATAAATGTTAACTACCAGTTAACATTTATAAACTGACCGCAACCTCTTTCGCGTTACTGGTCATTGATCGAGTCGATTGTTTATTATTGAGCATTCTGTACCATCCTTCAGAGTGATAGCGAACTCGCGTGGATCATTGGTCGAGTACAGGTATAATACCTAATTTATCCAAAATCCGTATAGTATTGGGCATTCTGTCACAACGGAGCGTAGGCGAACTTGTTCGACTGCGCGACAGGTGGGACAGAATGCCCAATACTATACTACTGGCCTAACTTTCAAGATCATGTTTTTTTGTATAATTACATTTAGTGTAGGTAATGATAAAGAAGTTGGTAGCTTCATTAACATTATGGAGACTGTATAGCGGACTGAAATCGAATTGATCTAGCATTAGTTCAACTTTAGCGTAGTCGAGAACTTTCGATGTTTTACTATTTAATGAGAGAGTATTGAAAGGCTTAGAAAGTTGAATGAAAAACAGAACAGTATCATGGTCAGTGACCGAGGTGTTTGCGACATACGAATAAGCTGGGAGTTTTGATTTTAACATTACTTGATCAAGGCACGAGCTGTTGTAGAGAGTGGGAAGCGCATGTGCCGGCAACATACCGTGAAATGCAAACATAGTGAGATACTCAGTAGATCGAGAATCGCTACTACAATCGGAAGAATCAATATTGATGTCACCCGTGACAATAATATTACTGTAGGAGAAGATTGAATGAATGGGGAGACATTTCGATTTGCTGGAGGGCGATATATAGCTATAATTACTGTCTTTATTAAGTTCCACCACGAGACAGTTTGCATCCTGAATTATGTGCCCCGTGACGGAAATCAGGTGGTCGTTCCTGTAGTATACCATCATTCTCTCATTTTGCGTGCTGTGCTTGCTGTGAGTCGTCAAGTTCAGGCAGTGGAGGAGCCTTAAGTAACCAATATTCGGTGAGTACTATTATATCCCAGGATGTGCCGCTTCTTTCAAGTAAGGCAGAAAAGTCGGAAATATCCTATTTATACTTCTTATATTTTTAACCCCCGACGGAAAAAGAGAGGTGTTATAAGTTTGACGTGTGTTGCTGTGTATCTATGTATCTGTGTGTCTGTATGTGGCATCATAGCGCGTCAACGGATGAACCGATTTTGATTTAATTTTTTTCGTTGGAAGGTGATTGTGTCAAGAGTGTTCTTAGCTATGTTTGAATAAAATCGGTTCAGCCATTCAAAAGTTATGGGCGTTTTACTGTTTGAATCGGGATGTTTTCGCAAGATAAATGTGACGGGGGTTTTTTAAATTTTTAAATTTTACTTGTGACATAGAAGCTTTAGTGTATTTCCGTGTGATCTGGCAATTTTGTTACAATCTTCTATGTTACAGGATGCAGACTCGGCTAATGAGATGTTATCCAGCTCATCTTGAATATTAGTTAGATTATCGAATGATAATGGTAAGTATAGCAGTGGTTGAAACTTAGTTAAGAAGGAACGTTGCCGTATATGTTGTATCGTATTACAGTGTTAAATTTTAATAAAAATGTGACAAAAAACAGATAACAAGGACAATAATGAATGAGAGCGTGACGTATGCAAGTATGTAAGCATTTTGGGTGCAATGTAGAGTGTAATTTACTGGTGGCTAAAAGGTTAGTGTTTGTATAGATATGTATTTGTTGCTTAGTGTTTATTGGTGATGTACAGGTATAATCGTTGTCACATAAAATATAATTAAACCGGGTAGTAAAATAGATACAGAAAAATGCATGCAAAAGTTGATAACATATTTATGAGCAAACATTACAGTGCAAATGTCTACACAGCAATCCAGGGATGACATATATCGGTTAATTCGTCATTTCTCAACAACAACAATCTTATTTAAATCACCTCACCAGAGTTAATGCAATACCGTTTCGCCCCATCCTCTTTGCGAATGTACACTCTGCCATGAGCTGACCAACAGTGTTTGAGATGATGGAAAGCAGCAAATTATCGGAGACGTATACCAGCAGTACCGGACCATCAATCTGCAGGATGGCGGTATTAAGTTTATGGCGGTAATATTTTATGAGTAAACCAGCATTATCCATGGTGCTCTTTCCGTTTCTGAAGAACAACTGTGAATTTGGGAGTAAATGATTGTTTTCTAAAAACCATTCTAATCAAATGAATGGATACAGTTGCTATTAAATACAGTTATGCCCAATACTAAATCAGACCTCAGTGAGAGATCATTTTTATGAGTTTCGCTTTAGATATGACCTTATTTTGGAAAAGATTGTTAAATTTAGAAAATGATAAGGTTAGGTTTTTTTTTTAAGTTCAGGTTTTAACAGAAGCTAGTCAAGTCGGTTCGTACCTAATATTTATTAATTTAGCGTATGAAGATCAGTCTCCTGCATTACATAGAGTTACCACAGGGCAGATTAGATCACTCATGATCCGGTGGTAGTAGTCTTGTAGCCAACCCTCAGTTTCTAAAATTATCGGAGAATTAATGTGACAAATTGTCAAGCACGCGTTATCTGCTGTGATTGGTTGAATGAATTTTCAACAGCCAATCACAGAAGATAACGCGTGTCTGAAGAATCTTGGCTCGGCTCTAGTTCAATTCCCAGGATCAAAACCTATGCTGATGGTACATAGCAATGCTAAGAGTCTTCAATTTATAAGGCTTGCCAGATAAAACCTTACTTGTAAAAATACTAATAATTTTATTGTGTCATAAGACCTACTATAAATACATATGATATTTAAATACACATATTCGAATGTCATATTCGAAACCACCACATCTTAAATATTTATTCGCACTTCTACTAAGCACATTGGGTCACTTGGCTTAATCTTTTACCAGGCGATAACAATCAGGTCTCAATGGAAAAGCTATTAATAACGGTCAGGTGGTTTAATAGCAGCGTTTTACCTGAAATAAAACGCATATTAAACTACTTATCTTATTAATAGATTTAAGTTCACTCCTGCCCGTTGTTTATTTCGACGCAATGACTACCAAAGCGCGCGTCGCAAGTAGCTCGAGTCTCGACAGCGCCCCACTGCCAGGTGAAAGGTGAGGATGTGCGAAAGAGATAGACGTATTTAGGTAGAAAAACAACGAGAAATGAGGTAAAATACAACGGGTAACGGATGCGCCTCTCAATAGAAAAGCTATTAATAAGGGGGGTAGTTTAATATGCATTTTATTTCAGGTAATACGCTGCTATTAGATATATTAGGACCATAATATCAGGTAATACTAATTTACAACAACCATCATCTACCGAAAGTAGATGTTACGTACGCAGGGCGGGACCCTGGACTAGGGGGGGGGGGGGGTTTGCAGACCCCTTCGTTCCCAAAATGTCAGTATAATTTGTAAGTGCGTATGGATTGACCGTAAATTAAAAACTATTGCTATACAGTTACAAATATTAACTGACTCGTCGTCGAACACGTCTAACGGATTCTCCAGTGTGCGTTCGAATATGTTGTTTTAAATTATCTATTCGACTAAAATTACGCCCACATACATCACATTTGAAAGGTTTTTCACCGGTGTGCATTAGCATATGTGATTTTAAATAACTCGATTTAACAAAACCACGCTGACATATTTCACATTTGTAAGGTTTCTCACCAGTGTGCCTTAGGGTATGATCTTTTAAATGATGAGATCGACTGAAACTACGCTGACATATTTTACATTCGTAAGGTTTTTCTTTAGTGTGTATTAGCATATGCTTTTTCAAATTACCCTTATTACCATAATTCCGCTGACATACATCACAATTAAAGGTTCGTCCACCAGAATGTTTTTTTATATGTTTTCTTAAACTTCTCTTATCACTATAACTTTGCTGACATACATCACATGTGAAAGATTGTTCACCAGAACATTTTTTCATATGTTCTTGAGAAATTTTACTTCTGAATAAACGCTGACATATTTCACACTTGTAGAGTTTTGCACCAGTGTGGGTTTGAATATGTTGTTTTAAACTATTACTATTTCTGTAAAATCGCCCACATATATCACATTGAAAAGGTTTTTCACCAGTGTGCGAACGACTATGTCTTATCAAACTACACTTTTCACTAAAACCACGCTGACATATTTCACATTTGTAAGGTTTTTCACCAGTGTGCCTTAGGATATGATTTTTTAAATGATGAGATCGACTGAAACTACGCTGACATATTTTACATTCGTAAGGTTTTTCTTTAGTGTGTATTCGCATATGTTGTTTCAAATTACCATAATTCCGCTGACATACATTACAATTGAAGGGTCGTCCACCAGGATGATTTTTGATATGTTTTCTTAAACTTCTCTTATCACTATAACTTTGCTGACATACATCACATGTGAAAGATTGTTCACCAGAACATTTTTTCATATGTTCTTGAGAAATTTTACTTCTGAATAAACGCTGACATATTTCACATTTATTGGATTTTTCACCACTGTGTGTACTAATATGTCTTATCAAAGTACCCTTTTTACTAAAACTACGCTGGCATATATCACATTTAAAAAGTTTTTCACCAGTGTGTGAACGATTATGTCTCATTAAATTTCTCTCATTAATAAAACTTCGCTGGCATATTTTACATTTGTGAGGTATGTCAGTAGCGTGTGTACGAATATGTTTTATAAAATCAAAGGAACTACTAAAACTAACCTTACATTTAACACAATAATTGTATCGTTTTTTTAAACTATTATCTGCAGCAGTGACGTTAATATTGTTATTAACTATAGGTACTGTATTAGCGAAAGGCTCTTTGAATTCAGTGACAGATTTGGACGTAAGGTTTCGAGTGCTCCGGATAATTTCACAGACTAGTTCTTCAGTTCTGTTTTGTTGAATTGTAATTATATCTTCTGATTCTGCTCTTCGTTTGTTCAGTTTACGTTTCTTCGCGCCGGAGGCCCCTGTCATTATAAATTTGGTTAGTTCAAAGGATTGTTACTGGGAGCGAAGAGGAATGCTACTTCAGTCACACCTTGACAGATTCGTAAAATTAATAAGTTACAATCACAAGATAAGCCACGCGGGTACAGTCCCTGGACAACATTGTTTAACCCACCCAAAATTGTCTAACCCACCGGCCATATCTTGTTAAGCCATTTTAATCATTATCTTTTTGTCGTTAAAGTTAAAAATTGTCGGACCTACCCAACATTGCCTTACCCACGGACATATCTTGTTAAGCCATTTTAATCATTATCTTGTTGACGTTAAAGTTGAAAGGATTTTAAGTGACAGGACTATAATTACTAGCTAATCTTTAATTTCGAATGTTCACAACAAGTTATTGTGGCTTCGCGGTTCGATGCTGGATTGGCGATGAACAACATGTGGGTTCGAAACCACATTCCACTTATTACAAATTTCTTTTTTAATTTGTTTTCATTTATGATTTCTACAATATTTCTTGCTTTAGAAAGACCAATATGATTTTCGCCTAAAACTTATCTTGTAAATGGTGGGTAAATAAAAAAAAACTAAGTCCACATATGAGTAGATTCGAAGTTAAATATATTTACTTCGTGGGGTAGATGGATATTAAATAGATCTAAGTGACAAAAGTCAGTCTACCTACGCCTAATAGCAGTGACTGCGCACAAACATTTCTAATACTTTGGACGTAAATCTTAAAAAGTATTTTTAACTAATTTGGTGAAACAAACCGTCATGTCGCAAATGAATGACTATACAAAATATAGTGCTTTAATACCCATTATATGTTACTCTTTAAAAATGACTTAGTAATATGTAAAGATTAACAGATTTTTTATAGACGTGTGATAAGTATTTCTTACAATCTAGTGAACGTGTATTTGGCTATTTTCCCATTACACCCACTCCTTACAAGTTACCTACACATTTTCAAAAATAATAATTATATTTTTTTGTTTTAGAGAAATACGGTCAGACTATGGCTAAGACGTTATGGAGACACTGGAAATATTCAGCGAAATCGTCCAGGAGCAAAACCCATGATGTCCCGAATCCGAACGCCACCAGGCCATTGTTTCAAGCCATGTTCAAAATCCATTTATGCCTACTCGTTTTACTGCATTTAAACACAATATTTCAGTGAAAACAGTGAGAAGGCATTTACATGCTGCTGGCAATCGAAATTATAAACCGGCACAGAAAATTGCATTGACAACTGCTCATCGTGAAGAAAGGGTCGGTTTTGCCATTGAATATTTAAATTACAATTGGGAAGAAAATGTCGTGATCTTCACTGATGAAAAGTCGTTTAAATCTGATACAGATGGACGTAAAATTTTATGGCGAAAAAAAGGAGAACGCTATAATGAGAAGTGCTTGCTACCGTGTAGAACCAGCGGTAGAATAACCCTGGGCTACTGGGGCTGGATGTCGTCTATGGGACCTGGTGAATTGGTAGAAGTTGGTGGTCAATTTAACAGTAGTCAGTATTTGGAGATTCTGCGTGATGTCATGCTGCCGACTGTGCGAATTGCCTATCCAAATACAAATATTTACTTCGTGCAAGATAATTGCTCCATCCACCGTGCAGGCATTGTGCAGAATTGGTTAGCTGCTCAAGAAGGTGTAACAGTTATTAACCGGCCATCTAAAAGTGCCGATTTGAACCCTATAGAAAACCTATGGGGTCAAATGGTTTTAAATTGGGCCACATCTGAAGTGCGAAATAAAAACAATTTGGCTGAGATCGTGTCATCGACATGGGAGCAGATGAGAGGAAATGATTTGTGTTGGAACATGGTGTGCGGTATGCGTAGCCGCTTACAGCAAGTTATAGAAGGAGACGGTGCGCCACTCCGCTACTAACTAATCTACTTCAAAGTATATTTAAACACCCTATGTAAGTAAATGCTCAATTGAATGAACGTTAAACCGTCAAAATGTTGCAGATTCTGTGGTGATGTTACTGTTATAAATAGAAATGCATTTTCTATTTAAATAACATGTTGATTCACTACATTTATAGCTTATCTGTAAAATGTGTTTTAATGAAAAATAAACATTTTCATAACTTGCAATGATTTTGTTTCATTTCCATACAAACTGGCCATTTAAAAATATAATACCCGACTTCGTTCGTTAAAGAAAAGTAAAAAGAAAGATAATAATTAAAAACAAAACATCGTGAACAAAAAGCTTTTATTAGGTTACGCCTGGTTTCGAATGCAGGCAACGATGAATGCCGATCTGCCTTAGTAACCATTAGACTAACTGAACTCTTCTAATCCCTCTTGAAATTCGACCTTAGTTGTGAATGTTGTGATATTTGACGCAATATTTTAAAGAATTTTGAACTATATCGATATTTTCATAAAGTTCATTATCGCACAATTAATACAAGCAGCTGTTAAAATAGATCACGGCATTAGCTATTATGCGTAGACAGTTAACTTTAGTGTTACCTACTGATGCGCGATTTTTTTTA